>CATKHK010000078.1:88316-213710 GCA_949751835.1 Blepharisma japonicum | reverse complement strand
AAATGATTCAATGAAGAGCTAATTTCACTAATTTTCAGATTTAGGCCAATATCGAATAAAAGCTTACAATTTTTTACCTCAGCATGTTTAAGTTATTTAATGAATGAACATAATAAACAATTTATTACTTCTGAAATGATATGCATATTTTGCAAGCAGATAATATCTTTAAGGCAACTTAAGCATCAGATACATAAGGAGCCTTTAAATATTAAATAAATGCCCTTCATTTTTATCTGGGGGGTTATATTATAGGTGCATTACTCACTTGAGGCGGAACAAAATTTTGTAACGTAGAAATTAACTTTTTTTAAGCACATACATTTTTTTTGAAAATATTCATTTGTAATAAATTGAAAGAAAAGCAAACACTAAATGCATGATATAAACAATGGAAGACCTCAACAAAAAAATAGGAAAAAATAAAAATTGTCCTTTACTCAAGTCTAAAATTATTTATCAAAATCCTCATAAAAGCTCTCTTATTTTTTCTTTTATCCAAGGGACCAAAACAGTTAGAACAACAAACTTAAATACTTTGCAATCTGACAAAAATGAAATTGACTCCCCAGATGACTTATGCTCATGAAATTGCCTATTTCAACTTCCTAACAATGAGCTCTTTTGTGTTGTAAATCCTGACTATTTCTGTATGACAGGCACTGCATTTATTATTGATAAAAATTTTAGTTCAAGGATATTATCTGATGCTGTCCCAGTCTGAAATGGAAGAGCATCTTATTTAAGAGGCTGGATCTATCTGTTTTGTGCTTTTTCTGAATTTTCTTATGCTCTAAAGTATAATTTAGCAAAGAAAAAGTGAGTAGCAATTCCATATATTCCAATAGGTAGCACTTGAGTGGAATCTATGGAATTTTGTGGCTTGATTTTATGTTCATCTATGAACGGTGAATTGGTCTCTTATGATCCAAGTTTGAACTCCTATTCTGCCTATAAATAAAAGTGTCGGGCAGATCCAAGTCACCAATCTGGTCAAGTAAGGTGGCAACCATTATAGTATCTGTAGCCGGACAACTCTATAGATTTTTTGGAAGAGAGAATGGCATTCGGAATGTGTATGCTCAGTTTACTTTGAGATGGAGTGCAATGCCAGGAGTCCACCTGCAAACTATCAAGCCAAGCTTTTACCTCAAGAGAGATGGATTTAGGAACTGGAAATGGGAAGCCCAGCAAGGTGAGAGGTACTCACTTGACTAATTCGGCAAATCCCTTAGCATGGTGCAAGGCGTGCTTTCTGGGCTTAACTTCCATCTTGATCGACAGCCTAAATATTTTTTTCTTCAAATTTTCTGGGTGGCAAACCTTGTCTAGCATTACACATTCATGAGAGTTTTATCCTAAGAAACAGCTCAATCCAGTGCCTTAAGCCATAAGTGCAAAATGGCAAGAAATTTTTATGATAGTAGCATCCAAGCAGACGTAAAACGTTATTATCTTAATATAATAAATTGCTTATTCTACAGTCTTGAAATCTAAGGCTTGAGGTGATAATGTCTTAGCATGTTATGATGGGATTGCTTATGTGATATATTTGAGAGGGAGAATATTTTCTAGTAAATTAAAAAATCCTTTTAGTTGAGAAGAAATATCAGCAGAATTTAGTATTGAGTCTAATTTGATTTCAGGAAATACTTATTTTGAAGATTCATTTTATTTTAATACTGAAGGCAGCATATACGAATTTAATTTAAAAACGAAAAAGTTAAATTTGAAAATAAAGGTATAGAAGAAATCTTTTAATAATTAATTTGCCTCTTTTACAATTATTTAATTAAATACAATTTTGTTTTATTTTAATACTCTCTTTATAAGCATTAGCACTTTTTAGAATAAATTATGCATATTAAGATGAAACTTATTTTAATAAATAATTTAAAAAAACTTCATTACCGCATTTCTTATAATTATGAAAACATTAAAAATATATTTATTAAATCAATTTATAATTAATTATTATCTAATAATTATATGTTTCTAAATATTCCTTAATCTTATTTTGAAATTCATCAATGCCTATGTATATTTTACCTTCTATAGAAAAAGGGTCAAGTTTTGTATTTTTATTTACGCCCTCACTAAGTATAGTTTCTTTTAATCTTTCAATTACCTTTATTGCATAATCTATCAAAGAAATATTTTCGATTATGCAATCTTTTACATTTAATCTGTATAAAACAGCATAATATTGTCGACCTTCAGCCACTTCTAATAGTTTTTCATCATATTCTGTTGTTGTAGCATATTGTTCAAGTGACTGGCTTAGCAAAGACTTCATTTTCTGCATTACTGCCATCTCGAGGTCAAGATCACAAGGGTAAAAAAAAGATTTAAGCCTATTGCAAGAAATATCTCATAGTAGACCTCGTAAAACTCCTATAAGCTCCAAATTCAGTTTAGACCTTTTTATTTTAAAAGCCATTTGCATTTTTCCATTATAATTTTTACTCAGTTTTTCCACTTGAACTGGCTGCAAGAGTTGGTTTAATGTGAATTTGATTCTTGCATAATTGTATTTATTATTTTTCAAAGCAAATCCATAATTCGTAAGCAAAACTCTGTTAGAGTATTTTCCATAAGAAATACAAACTTGAGACCCTGCTTCATAAGATTCAGAACTTCCAACAGAAATTCTAAATGAATTCCTTTCTTCATCAAATTGTTTTTTAATTTCCTTTTCTCTAGACGCAGCTTTAAGTTTTTTCATAAAAATTTTTCCATCAATTTTTTTGGCTTCTGCTTCAATTTTTTTTGAGATTTTTTCCATTGATTCTGTCAAATGATCATATATTCCAAAGTTTAATCTATGCAACTTTTGACTCGATAAAGTTAAACATGGAGGATCTTCAATTATAGCTTCATCCTCATCTTCAGTATCTGTGTTATTTTCTTCATCAATCCTACTTCACTCATTTTCTTTTCCATATATATAGCTTTCATAGTTGTTTCCATGATTAAATAAATCTGCAAGAGGCACTAATGATAATTTTGGCAATCCTTTACGAAAACCTCTTGTCTCTATTATTTTTCAGCATTTATTGATTATTTCTTCTTCTATATCTTCAACTATAAATATATGAGGATATTCTTTTAAAATGCTGTTTAGTTCTTTAATAGCTGCTTTTCTTTTCTTTTTTCGAGAATTCGTATCATACAATATTGAAATATCTTGAAGCTCAAGTAAATCTCTTGCATCCCAATCCTGTAAATTTTCAATATTTCTTGGTATAGAATTGAAATAAGGAAACCAAAATGATCCTGGGCCTTTTGCAATCTCAAACAGTAAAAATGTGATAAGTCGATTTTCTTCTTGATCTCTAGCTTTATTAGAAAAATGTTCAGGATGTGCTGAAAAAATTTCTTCCAATTGAAGAGGTGTATGCAAATTTAAAGAAAAAATTGAACTGTTTGGGACTACTAAAAGAGATTCTCCAGCAAACATGGGCGATTGAGTTTGAATTCCATAAATTTTATTTGAAAATTGCACAGGGTATAACAAATTTAGGTTAATGTAGATTCCAACTTCTCTGGCTCAGTTAAAAAGTAAGGTGATTTCTTCAGGTATTTCTACTTCTTTTGAATCTTCTTCCCTATGAATTTCCATCTATGAATTATTAATAATTTTTAATTTTTTCAATGTATTTTTATCGCTATGAACCATTTAGAGTTTCCTCATTGCTCTCTAAAATCGAGCAATTGCTCTTCAATGCAAGCTATCAAGCTGATGGATATTTTATATATTAGGTCTAATAATTTTCTGAACTCGATAACTCCTAAGACTATAGCTATTTATGTGCTATTGAACTATACATATCTTTATTAATTTTAAGAATTAAGGTATAATTTTTAGTTATCTTTAAAGTGCTTATATATTCTATAAAATTTAGGTTTCTCTTTGATTGCTGACTGTAGGAATAAGTTGAGAAATTTCATAAAGCTTTTGTAGCTTACGATTTTCTCTTATTATTATAGGCAAATATAAACAAAAATATGTCAAAGTATAAAAAACCCCAAAGAAAGAAGTAAAATAAATAATGTAACTTACTTGCACGTTTACATAATCCCTGGAGCTTTGATCAAATATAGGAGTTCTAGCTAATATCATGTTTTGCAAGTCTATTTGTCTATTCCAGAACTTATCAACTTCTTTCACAATGTTTTTTGAGTTTGAATATGCATAAAATGTTGCCTCGTTTTTTAAAAGTATAGCCCCTGGATAAGTCCCAAAATCAAACATGACATCTGGAGCGTTAGGATTATTCTCAAAAAACAGTGCTTTTAAGGTGTTAGTAAATAATCCACGATATTTCATGCTAGAAGTGGTATGAGTTGATATGCTATATCTTTCAATGGCATCAAAAATCATAAAGTTTGGATCTGCAAAACCATAATGAGGGTTAAGGATTTCAACAGTCGAGTAATTTTTTCCAATAGACATTTCTGATGCTCAATAGCACACTTCTGAAATTTGACTGACTCTGGAAAAGTATGCTTCAAGTAATTTGAATCTTTTTATTAAATTATTTTTGCAAGACGGATATAAGTACAAGCCTACAAGAAAAGTATGGAGAATTGAAGACATAATAAGAAATGAGCATAAAATTGTGAAATATTTTGAGAATCTTTCATTTATAGATTTTTCTTTTCCTTTATGCTTTCTTTGAAATTCATTCTGGTCTGGAATGCAATCATGAATTGCAGATAGTCTGTCCATACAGCTTTGATATAGTTCAAAATGTGCAGCATTTACTTGTTTTCTTATATAATTCCATATTTCATTGTATTTTTTGTGGAAATTAATTATAAGAACTGTTAATATTATGCTGATAAAGCATAGCAATAAAAAGTCCATCAAAATAAAAATAAGTATAGCATTATCATCTTCATTTATCCTATTTGATTCACATTCAACAAGCCCTGTCAATGTAGAATTCATAATTTTATAGCTAGTTCCGAGGCCGTTCCTAATTAAAAAAAATTCGTCATCATAATAATCCTTGTTTTCTTTAACAGCTTTTAGAAAGGAATTTGCCTAAATATAGGTTACATGGTTAATAAACTCATTCACCATATCATATAAATTATAATAATTAATACCATTTCAGGTTCATATAGGGATTATTTCATTTTTTACTATTCTTGAGCTTGGGCAATAACTTCATTGACTATAGTCATTTTCTATAACAGTTCGTAAAGAATTCAAGACATTTATGCTTGTATTAAGTGAGGATTCATAAAATGCTATATCAAGTTCAGGGTATTTTGTGGCTAGATCAATTGCCCTTGACCTGAAAGCTAGATTTGTAATTTGTTGCATAAAAGATGCAATATGCTCGACCTTTCCTAGGTCATTTGAATGGCTAACTTCTGTGTAAATATATATTAAGATCCCTATATTCATTAGGATAACTCCCAAAATCGAGACTATAAGTGTCCAATTTACAGTTTTTAAAGCAAATTGAGCGCTCTGTCTCATATTTTTACTTATGTCTAAATAGTAAATACTGATAATACTTATTGACGAGCGGCTGCTTGTAATTGTATTTGAGTTTCCTTGTTCATTGATTTTGATTTCAAACTTGCCTAGTAATTCAGCATCTTCTTGATTATTAGCCATATCCCCCGTGCTATGCTGGTACGATTCCATGCCTCTATAAACATGCAGTAGCTGGTTTCCGTTTAAATTATTTTTAGCATCTTCTTGCTGCCATTCATCTTCTCCATTATCCCATTCATCAATTTCATTCTTATTGTGGATTAAAAGTAGCAAGTTTAAAGTGTGAGATTTTACTACCAATTTAATAAGCACAAAAAGCAGAGGCTTCCCATTATGATTTATAAGGATCGGAGTTTGAGTTTTTAACATAGAAAAATTAAGGTTTGGGATAAGATCGGTTATATTTTCATGCTTTACTGAGGGTTTGTCGCATTGGATATATTGTAGAAAATTGGCACTATAGGCATAGATTTCTCCTTCCTCAGAAATTAAAATGCACTCTCTTTTTTTTAAAACTGATTTCATTATAGCTACAAAATATATGCGATTAATCAAAGAAACCATATGGACAGCAAGAGAGCACTCTACTAAGTAACCTCTTTCAGTCTGCAAAATAGGAGATTTTACAGGACTGATTTCTGGGTTTAAGCAATTTTTTATATATCTTAACAAGTATTTGGAATGGTTTATAGAATAAGGCTCTGGAATATAAGTTTCAAGCTTTGATCCAACAATGCTATTTACAGACTGTCCTAAAATGCTTGCAGCAATTGTATTTGCATAAATAAGGATCCCAAATGATGATTGATCTCCTGAAACTACCAAAAATCCATTAGAATCCGAAAATGCTAAAGAATTGCTTCTGTTTTCTTGTAAATCCTTTAAATAAAGAGTTTCTTTTTTTCGAAGTAATTTACTCCCAATTTCATCTTTTTTCAGTATATCTAATAACAATGAGCCGTAAAGGTCATGACAAGCTGCTCTATTTGGGAATTTTTTTATAAGAGTAGAATACCCTTTATTTACCTCATCTAGTGTTTCAGAAACTTGACTGGATAATAAATTTAGCTTCCCAATTCTTGGTAAGTAAGAGTAAACTTCGGCTCAGAAATCGAGCAATTTATTGCATAAAAATCTATCTTTCGCTTTAATATGGTCTAATTCCAAAAAATAATAAATTGTTCCTATGTCTTCATAAAGCCCAGTGTTATTATCATCCAGATGTTTGGAGATTACCCATTCTTGATAAGAGCCTTCGACAGTAGATTTTAATAGGAAAATTTTATTAAATTTTACTCTTGCTAGTCTTTCATTTTGAATAGAATAAAGGCAATAATTTGTTTCTCAAATGCATAGAAGTTTATCTGTTTTATGAAAGAATTTTTTGAAAGCTTTATTGAATTGCTTGCACATTTCTGCTAAGTGCTCAGAATCTTCTTCCATTAAAATGTTTCTGTAATATTGCTCAAAATCAAACTGGGTCTGCAAATTATCTTTTTGGACTCTGGAATATCTTTTTAGCATATTATTCATGATTATATACGTCAAAATAGGATTAATTATCCAAAAGATTCCAATTACTAGCAAGGAATTGTCAATGGCTTTTCCAAATAGAAAAGCTAACGTCATAAAACAAATTCCTAAGTTTCTGATGATAAAAATTGAATTTATATATAAATTGTAATAAGGATTGTACCTTATTGTCTTATAAACGATGTAGGCAGAATAAGCTAAAAGAATAGCTTGATGAAAATAATTTGTATATTGATTAAATAGCACATAAGTAACTGAGGCAATAGATGAAAAAGTGATCATATCTATATCAATAATTGAATGAGCTCTTGCCTTTATATTATCAGTAGAAAAGGTATGCCTTAATTCAGCAGAAAAAAATTCTCTTCCATATGCCAATAATGGTAATATAAATAAATTAATAGCAGATAAAAGAACACCAAATGAGCCAAAATTCAAGTTACAGCTTACACATGACTCGTATTCATCTACTCTATTTTTATTTATAAGAGAATATTTCAAAGTCAGCATAAAAATGAGGATGCATGGAATAAATCCAACAGTGGAAAGCAAATATAAAATAATTCTGGGTACTCATAATAACTGAGGCTCACAGCTTTTTCCTTTACAGCTTCTTATAGCTAACAATAAAATAAATATCAAACATGAATAAATCAAAACGTTTAAAGCTAAAAAGCAACCAAATAGACTTTCTGATTCTGCACAAATCTGATCAAAGTTTACATATCCTAAAATATTCCAATGTAATTCCATGCTGTTGTGAGGATCTAAAATTGAACCTCAATTTAGCCTTATTATCTGCAAGGAAAGAACTAGATTTATGCATCCTTCATATATTTTTTTGTTTAAGTTGTTTGTATGGAACTTTGCTTTTCTTGCTTTGTAAAGAAATGAAAACGCTCCAAATAACGATTTTTTAGCAATTTCAAATATGTTTGATCAAGTAAGTAAATTATTTTCTGCAGAAATTACTTTGAAATTCGAAATTTCTGATTGTCCTTCCATATATTGAGTTTTTAAAAATAATTATAAAAAAATTATTTTAAGAGCTATAAAATTTACTTAATAATATTCAAAATTTGTAACTTTCTGGATCTATTATACTTAAACTCAAATAAACAGAATTCATATTCACCAAGCAACATTAATTGTGAAAAGATTAAATTTTAATTTTTGCCAGCAACATAAACTACCATAGTGTTATTTGCAGCAAAATGATATTTATTATGACATCTATATCAAAAATATTCTTACTAAATAAAATTTAGAGCTTTATTATTAATCCTTAAATAAAAAATTATTTTTAATTTTCATTTCAGATAATCATATAATTTTAATCTTTTTTCTCTAATTTCGAACATTCAAATAATTCAAAAATAAATTTTAGGATAATAAAATGGATTCTTCAGTAAAAAGAGATACTGAGTTTGAGTTTCATGATATTTATTTGGCAATTGCTCAGAATATAGTAAACTGATGTTGAAATAAATTCTGCCTTTCTTTCTTCATTAATTTGCATTAAATGCTTCTTCTGGCTGCTTTGATGCGTTTGATTTCTCTTTTTTGAGAATGATAAGGAAAAATTAGGATTAAATTTTAATTTATTATAAAAATTAAATGCTTAATTGCAGTTAAGAAAAAATGGATTTGATTATTTTTAAATGCTTATATATCCAATAAAATTAAGTTTCTCTTTGATTATTAGCTGAAGGAATAAGCTGAGAGATTTCATAAAGTTTTTGTAGTTTACGATTTTCTCTTATTATTATAGGCCAATATAAGCAAAAATATATCAAAATATAAAAAAGCCCAAAGAAAGAAGTTAAGTAAATAATATAACTTACTTGTACGTTTACATAATTCCTAGAGCTTTGATCGAAAAGTGGTACTCTAGCAATTATCATGTTTTGCAACTTTATATGCCTGCTTCAGTACCTATTTATTTCTTTCACAATATTTTCTGAGTTTGAATATGCATAAAATGTCGCCTCGTTTTTCAAAAGTATAGCTCCGGCATAAGTCCCAAAATCAAACATGACATCTGGAGCATTAGGACTATGCTCAAAAAATAGCCCCTTTAATCTAGTAGTAAATAATCCACGGTATTTCACGCTTGAAGTGAGATGCGTTGATATACTATATCTTTTAACGGCATCAAAAATCATAAAGTTTGGATCTGCAAAACCATAGTGAGGGTTAAGGATTTCAACAGTCGAATAATTTTTTCCAATAGACATTTCTGATGCTCAATAGCAAATTTCTGAAATCTCGCTTACTCTATAAAAATATGCTTCAAGTAGTTTGTATCTTTTTATTAAATTATTTTTGCAAGAAGGATATAAGTACAAACCTACAAGAAAAGTATAGAGAATTGATGACATAATGAGAAAAATGCATAAAATTGCAAAATATTTCGAGAATATTTCATTTATGGATTTTTCTTTTCCTTTATGCTTTCTTTGAAATTCATTCTGATCTGGAATGCAATCATGAACCGCAGATAGCCTATCCAAACAGCTTTGATATAATTCAAAATTCACCAAATTTACTTTTTTCCTTATGTAATTTCAAATTTCATTGTATTTTTTGTGGAAATTAATTATCAATATAAGTAAAATTATACTTATAATGCAGAGCAGCATAAAATTCATTGAAATCAAAAGAAGGATCACGTTATCATCATCACTTATTCTATTAATTTCGCATTCTGTAAGTCCTCTCAATGTAGAATTCATAATTTTGTAGCTAGTTCCAAGACCGTTCCTAATTAAAAAAAATTCGTCATCATAATAATCCTTGTTTTCTTTAACAGCTTTTAGAAAGGAATTTGCCTGAATATAGGTTACATGGCTAATAAACTCATTCACCATATCATATAAAGTATGGTAATTAATACCATTTCGGGTTCACGTAGGAATTATTTCATTTTTTACTATTCTTGAGCTTGGGCAATAGCTTCATTGACTATAGTCAGAGTCTATACCAGTTCGCAAAGAATTCAAGACATTTATACTTGTATTAAGTGAGGATTCATAAAATGCTATATCAAGTTCAGGGTATTTTGTGGAAAGATCAATTGCCCTTGACCTGAAAGCTAGATTTGAAATTTGTTGCATAAAAGATGCAATATGCTCGACCTTTCCTAGATCGTTTGAATGGTTAATTTCTGTGCAAATATATATTAAGATCCCTATATTCATTAAGATGATTCCCATTATTGAAACAATAATTGTCCAATTAATTGCTTTTAAGACAAATTGAGCACTTTTTTTCATTTTTTCGCCAAAATCTAAATAATAATTACTGATAAAGCCCATTGATGAGCGGCTGCTCGCAATTGTATTTGAATATCCCTGCTCGTTTAGTTTGGCTTCGAACTTTACTAATAATTCACCCTCTTCTTGATTATTGGCTGCATCCCCTGTACTATGCTGATAGGACGACATTCCTTTATAAACATGCAGTAGCTGGCTTCCATTTAAATTGTTTTCTGCAGGCTCTTTTTGCCATTCATCTTCTCCATTATCTCATTCATCAATCTCGCTTTTATTGTGAATCAAAAGTAGAAGATTTAAAGTTGTAGATTTTATCATCGTCTTTATAAGTACAAACAGTAGAGGTTTTCCATTATGGCTTATTAATATTGGAGTTTGCGATTTTAACATAGAAAAATTGAGATCTGGAATAAGACTGCTAATATTTTCATTTTTTACTGAAGATTTCGCACATTTGATATATTGCAAAAACAGAGAGCTATGGGCATAAATTTCTCCTTCATCAGAAATCAGTACACATTCTCTATTTTTTAAAACTGATTTCATTATAGCAACAAAATAGATATGCTTAATCAAAGAAACCATATGGACCGAAAAATGACACTCAACAAGATAACCTCTTTCAGTTTGCAAAAAATGCGATTTTATTGGGCTGAATTCAGGACTAAGGCAATTTTTAATGTATTTCTTCATATATTTTAAGTGGTTGATCGAATAAGGCTCTGGGATGTAAGTATCAAGCTTTGACCCAATAATACTATTTACAGACTGTCCTAGAATAGTTGAAGCAATAGCATTTGAATATACAACTATCCCAAATGATGACGGATCTCCTGAAATAATCAAAAATCCATTAGAGTCCGAAAATGATAAAGAATTGCTTCTGTTTTCTTGTAGATCCTTTAAATAAAGACTTTCCTTTTTTAAAAGTAATTTACTCCCAATTTCATCTTTTTTCAGTATATCTATTTGCAATGAGCCGTAAAGGTCATGACAAGCTGCTCTATTTGGGAATTTTTTTACAAGAGTAGAATACCCTTTATTTACCTCATCC
This sequence comes from Blepharisma japonicum, assembly GCA_949751835.1. NCBI lineage: Eukaryota > Ciliophora > Heterotrichea > Heterotrichida > Blepharismidae > Blepharisma > Blepharisma japonicum. The sequence continues at coordinate 202,333 of CATKHK010000078.1, read as the reverse complement.
AATGTTTCTGAGACTTGACTAGATAATAAATTCAGCTTCTCAATTCTAGGCCTTGAGGAGTATAATTCGGCTCAGAAATGGAGCATTTTATTGCATAAGACTCTATCCTTTGCTTTTATATGGTCTAACTCTAAAAAATAATAAATAGTGCCTATGTCTTCGTAAACACCTGTATTGTTTTGTTCTAAAAGCTTTGTAATTGCTCATTCCTGATAAGAGCTCTCAAATGTGGATTTAAATAAAAAAGTTTTATGGAATTTTACTCTTGCTAGTCTTTCATCTTGCACAGAATAAAGGCAATAATTTGTTTCCCAAATGCATAAAAGCTTATCTGCTTTAAAAGTGTTTTTTTTTAGAGCTTTATTAAATTGCTTCGACATATCTGCTAGATGTTCAGAATCTTCTTCTATTAGAATGTTTCGATAATATTGCTCAAAGTCATACTGATTCTTTAAATTATCGCATTTTGCTCGAGAAAATCATTTTAACATGTAATTCATGATGATATAGGTCAATATCGGATTAATTATCCAAAAAATTCCTATCACTAGTAAGGAATTATCAATAGCTTCTCCAAATAGAAAAGCTAAAGTCATAAAAAAAATGCATGAATTTCTGATAATAATAACAGAGTTTATATATAAATTGAAGTAAGGAATGTATTTGATTGTCTTGTAAACAATGCAGATTGGGTAAACTAAAAGTATAACTTGATGAAAATAACTTGTATATTGATTAAATAGCACATAAACAATTGATGTAATATATGAAAAAGTGATCATATCTATATCAATAATTGAATGAGCTCTTGCCTTTATATTATCAGTAGAAAAGGTATGCCTTAATTCAGCAGAAAAAATTTCTCTTCCATATGCCAATAATGGTAATATAAATAAATTAATAACAGATAAAAGAACACCAAATGAGCCAAAATTCAAATTGCAGCTTACACATGACTCGTATTCATCTACTCTATTTTTATTTATAAGAGAATATTTCAAAGTCAGCATAAAAATGAGGATGCATGGAATAAATCCAACAGTGGAAAGCAAATATAAAATAATTCTGGGTACTCATAATAACTGAGACTCACAGCTTTTTCCTTTACAGCTTCTTATAGCTAACAATAAAATAAATATCAAACATGAATAAATCAAAACGTTTAAAGCTAAAAGGCAACCAAATAGACTTTCTGATTCTGCACAAATCTGATCAAGGTTTACATATCCTAAAATATTCCAATGTTGCTCCATGTAGTTATGAGGATTTAAAATTGAACCTCAATTCAGCCTTATTATCTGCAAGGAAAGGACTAGATTTATGCATCCTTGATATATCTTTTTGTTTAAATTGTTTTTATGGAACTTTTTTTTTCGAGAGACATAAAGAAAAGAAAATGCACCGAATAATGAATTCTTGGCAACTTCAAATATGTTGGACCAATTCAGCGTATGATTTTCTGGCGAAACTGTTTTGAAATTCGAATTTTCTGTTTGTTCTTCCATTCTTTATCAGAAAAAATTATATTATATGTTGTAAATCTGTGATGGGTAATTTTAAAGCATTCGTGATTAATTTTTAAATCTATTAAAATCCAAGTTACATGATTGAAAACATTTTGAAAGTCAAAATTAAGGCTATTAAGCGTTTAAAATTAGAAGTTTCACTTAAACGGCGAATTTGAAATGTATCTTAATTGAGCTTTCTATCAAAAATGCTATCTAATCATTATCATCTTTAAAACATTATTGAATTTTTAATCGTTTTTATAGTTTGAGTAGAACTTTATCTTAAAATTTCTTTATTTTTAACTTAAATAAAATAAAATAAAATATCTTTTTCGTAATTTATATTTACGATTATTTACACTTTATAAGTTATTTACCTGACTGCAAAATATCTTTACTGTTCACTAAAGGTATAAGTTGGGAAATTTCATAAAGTTTTTGTAATTTTTTATTTTCACTTGCGATTACTGGCCAATACAGAATAAAATATGTAACTATAAAGAAAATTCCAAAGTAAAGTACAGCGTTAAAAATATAATTAACCTGTGAATTCACATAATCTTTGGATCCTTCATCAAATACTGGAGTTCGTGTTCTTATCAGAGTTTGTAATACTCAAGCTCGGCTCATAAATTTATCTATCTGTTCAACAATATTTTTCACATTAGAATAAGCATAGAATGTAAAATCTCGCCTCAAAAGAATTGCTCCAATATAAGTACCTAAATCATAAATTATATTTGGAGCATCAGAATATTTTTCAAAATAAAGAATTTCTAATTTCCTCGAAAATAGCTCTCTATATTTCTCATTTGAGGTGATATGCACTGATGTATCATATCTATCAATAACATCAAAAAGCATGTGACTAGGATCTGCAAAGCTAAAGTGAGGATAAAGGAGTTCAGCAGAAGAATCATTTTTTCCAAGTGCTAGCTCTGCTACTCAATAGCAAGCTTCAGAAATTTCGGAAGCTCTGATATAATAAGCTTCTATAAGCTCGTATCTTTTGATTAAATTATCTTTGCATGATGGATAGAAGTAATACCCAATAAGGATATCGCATAAGTTAGATGCAATTATTAGTATAGAACAAAGAAGCACAAATTTAATAAAGGATTTTTCATTGATCAAATGCATTTTGGAATTTTTTTTAAATTGAAATTCTTGCTGATCAGGAATTGAATTGTGAACTAATGAAAGTCTGCCAAAGCATATTTGAAAAAGCTCAACACGTGCCTTGATAGCCTTTTTTCTGATATAATTTCAAATTTGATTATTTTTTTGATGGAAATTCGCTACCAAAACTAGCAAAACTGTGCTTATAATAATTAGCAACATTATGGCTATAAAAACCAAAATCAAGATCATTTCATCATCATCTTCTACTCGCTTCTTCTCGCATTCAATAAGGCCTGATAACGATCCATTCAGAATTTTATAGCTTTCACCTAAACCGTTTATAATCAAAAAATATTCATAGTCTAGATAGTAATCATTTTGCTGAAAAAGATTAAGAAATAATTTTCCCTAAATAAAAATCACATGGCTGATAAATTCAGAAATCACGTCATAGAAGGTATGATAAGAGAGAGGATCTAAAGAATTACGATACCACACAGGAATTAATTCTTGCTTGACCACGTCAGAAAATGAGCAATAACTTCATAAATTATAATCATCAATTATATTTTCATGAAGAGAATCTAAAATATTGAGGCTCTGATTGAAAGCTGACTCATAAAATGTTACATTGATACCTGGATATTTATTTGAAAGATCAAGCATTCGAGAAGTATAGCCAAGAATAGTAATTTGTTGAATATAAGTAGCTAAGTTTTTTACATTGGTTAAATCATTTGAAAGCTCTACTTCTGTTGATATATAAAGGAAAAGTCCAATATTTATAAAAATAATGATCAAAATCGATACAATTAAAATTCATTTGATGAGTTTCAATGTCTTTTCTGCACTTTTTTTCATCTTTTCTTCAAGATCTAAATATTATTTACTTAAAATATTTATAAACGAGTAGCTGCTTTCAGCAGTATTTGTATTCGATTTATTATTTGTTTTATTTTCAAAAAACTCTGTATTACCTAAGCGAGTTTCTTCTTCACTTTCTTCATGTATTGTAAGTCTATTTGAATTTTTTATTATTTCAAAATTATTGGGTGATTTTTCAATTAAGGTCTTTTGCCAATCGTCATCTCCATTTTTTCATTCTCCAATTTCAGTTTCATCATGAACCAAAAGAAATAGATTTAGAAATGTCGAATTCAATTTAATTTTTATTAAAACACAAAGTATAACTTGATTTTCATGAGTGATTAATACAGGATCATGTGATGAGAGCAGCGAAAAATTGAGACTCGGAATAAGATCTTTGATATTTTCGTTTTTTTCAGTCAGCTTTGAGCATTGGAGTTTCTGTAAGAATGATTCACTATGGGCATAAATCTGCCCATCATTAGAAAGTAACGCGCATTCTCGTTTTTTAGAAACTGGCTTCATTACAGCGATAAAGTATATATGTTTAATTAAGGAAACTAAGTGGACTCTAAAATAGCATTCGACGATGTAACCTCTTTCTGTTTGGAGAAAATGAGACATTCTTATACTTGATTGAAGGTTAAGGCTGCTTTTGAGGCAATTTTTCATAAATCGTGTATGGGACCATGAATAAGGAGCTGGAATGTAGGCCTCAAGTTTTGAGCCAATAATGGAAGAAATTGTTTGCTTTAAGATTTGAGATGCAGTTGAATTTACATATACAATAGTTCCAAATGATCTTTTATCTGCAGAAACAATGAGAAATCCATTTGAATCTGAAAATGGCATGAATTTATTTTTGCTTTCATGATGACCTGCTAAAGATAGGTTTTCTTTTTTAAACAAAGACGATCTATTTTTATTTTTTCTAAGAATTTCAATCTCCAAAGTGTTATAAAGGTCATGGCAGGCAGACCTATCAGGGAATTTTTTTAGAAGATTGCCATATCCTTTATTGACTTTATCTAAAGTTTCTCATACATGCTTCAAAAGTAAATTCAATTTGGCAATTCTTGGATTTTGAGAAATTATTTCACTTCAAAAATCCATCATTTTATTGCATAAAATTTCATCCTTTCTCTTAATTTTGTCTAGCTCTAAAAAGTAATAAATGGTACCAATATCCTCGTATACTCCAGTATTATTTTTTTCGAGTAATTTCTTCATTTTTCATTCTTGATACCATCCTTCCAGCTGTGATCTTAAAGCAAAACTTTTATTAAATTTTAGCCTTGCTAATCTTTCATCTTGCAAAATATATAAACAATAATTTGTCTCTCAAATGATAAGAAGCTTATCTGCATTAAATTTTTTGGTTTTTCTACCTTTATAGAACTCGTCTAGCATTTTTTCCTTATCCGTGCACAAATCATCCATCAAAGTATATCTATAATGCTTTTCAAACTCATATTGGTTTATAAAAAACAATTTATTTTTTGTTACAGAATTAAACTTCTTTATGGCATAGCTGGTTGCTATATAGATCAATATTGGGTTAATAATCCAAAAAATTGCAATTGTCACTGAAGAATTATCAACAGTTTTACCAAATATAAAAGCTATGCTTGTAAAACATATTTCTGAATTTCTGATAATAATTGATGCGTTTGAACATAAGTTGAAATAAGGAACATACTTTATTGTTTTGTAAATAATAATGGCTGAATAAGTAATAAGAATTATCTGATGATAATAAAATCGATATTGGTTAAATAATACGTAAATAATTGGGGAAATAAAAGAAAAAGTAACCATTTCGAGATCTATATGCGAATGTGCTCTCGCATTGAGGCTATTTGAAGCAAAAGTATGCCTTAATTCAGCTGAACAAATTTCTCTGCCATATACAAGAAACGGCAATAAAAACAAATTAATAAGTGAGAAAAATACCCCAAATACCCCAAAATTCATATTGCATGCGTCACATGACTCATACTCACTTATACTGTCTTCATTTATTAAAGAATATTTCAATGCTAGCATCAAAATAAGTGTGCACGGTATAAATCCAATAGTAGAAAAAATATGCAATAAAACTTTCGGGATAAAAATTAAATGCGAATCTCAGCTTGATCCTTTATAACTTTTTATAGCCAGCAATACTATAAAAATTGTAAGGGTAATTATTAAAATTCCACAGATTATAAAGCCTAAAAATAATATTCCTGAATCTGCAAATATCTGATCAAAACTCGCATAACCTAAAACTCTTCAATGCTTATCTACACTATTTTGTGTGTCAAAGTTTGTTCCTCAATTTAACCTTATCAGCTGAAGACAGATCACAGAATTTACGCAAATCTGGGATATTTTTTCATTAATTTTAGTTCCCATCAAAGTTTTCTCTTTGCAATTATAAATAATAGAGAAAGCGCCGAATAATGAATTTTTTGCAGCTAATATAAAGTTCGATCACCTCATTGAGCTCTTTATATAAGAATCTATCTTAAAATTCGAACTCTCCGAAAGTTCTTCTTCCATTAATTTATTATGCTCGGAGTTATTACAACAAAAAGTGTCAAATTCTTAATCTAAATTATTTTATGATTAAAATTGCTTATTGAACTTTTTATGAATTTTTTTCGAATGAAACTTTATAGGGTAATTTTTAGAAGATATACAACTAAGCAAAAATGCTAGATTATTTTTCATTCAGTGGGGATTACAGTTAAATAACTTTCCTATTATTTATTTAGAAATTTTATTAGAATGTATTTAGCAATAATACATATTAAGTAAAGCATACGTATTATTAACTCAACTTTTCTTCTTATTTTTGCATAATTTTATTAGAAAGCATAAGAACTAAGAAAAATAATCAATTTTATTCAATTTTGATAAGCTAAATATATATGTTCATTTTATGGTCACTATTTTCTATTGCAGATTAATATTAGAAAATTCAGTTTTTTAAGTTTAGGAATAAAATTAATGACAAATTTCATAAAATTTTTGCAATTTGATATTTCTTCTAATATAATTTACAAATATGAACAAAAAATATGAGAAGAGCGTTAAAAATCTGAAAAATAGTTTTTCATAAATACTTGAAATCAATTCTCTATACTTCATGGGAAAGAGTAATTTTAAAGATGAGCATACCTATTTCATAATAAGCATTTAATTTGCAATAAAAAGATATAAAGATTAGAGCATTTTTATTGAAGATTCGTTTATTGAAGAGAATCTTAATATCAGAACAGTAATTAATTTCTCTATTATGAAAATTTATTCAGCGATAAATACCAAGCATATATATATTTATAATATCTTAAAGGGTTTTAGAATATGTTTATTGTATAGCTTTTTGAAATTAGATAAAAATTGAGAATTTGGATATTCTTTAGAAGAGAATTGATTATTTAAAGCTCTCTTTCTCATAAATAATGATTAAAAACTAATTTCAGCAGCAAAATAATCATTGAATCAGATATATAAAGCAGCTAAAAAATTTTTTTATAGTAAATGTATGCTGACTGCACTGAAGTTCATTTAAATCAGAACAAACCTAATTTTTAAAAAAATAAAGAAAAAATAATAATTCAATAGGCAAAATAAATAAAAAATTTAATTAACAGTTTAGCTATCTGACGTAAAGGCCTGTTTAGCCTATTTTAATCATATATTTTACATAATTATTTTTTGTTATTCGTAGACGGAATCAATTGAGAAATTTCATAAAGTTTTTGCAGTTTGTGATTTTCTCTCACTATCATAGGTAAGTACAATAAAAAATATGCCAAAAGAGAAGAAATAGCAAAGCATATCATTACATAAACAATAATTTTAAACTGAGCATCCACGAAATCTCTTGACCCTTTATTGAAAACTGGAGTTTTACTTTTTATCATGCTTTGCAAAGTTCCAGCCTGGAACAAAAACCTGTTAATTTCTTTGGGAATATTTGAATCATTCGAATAAGCATAGAAGGTGAACTCATTTTTCATAATCATTGATCCATAATAAGTTCCAAAATCAAAAATATGATCAAGTGCGTTTGGAACTTTCTCAAAAAACGATTTGTGCAAATTATTGGAAAATAGCTCTCTGTATTTTAGATTTGAAGTTATGTGTAATGTTTGAGTATATCTATCAGTGACATCAATAATCATGTGATTAGCATTAGGAAATTCATAGATGCCATCAAAAATATCTTCAGTTGTCTCATTTTTTCCAATAGATAACTCACAGACCCAGTAGCAAGCCTCTGAAATTTGGCTAACTCTGATATAATAAGCTTCAAGTAGTTCATATCTTTTTATCAAATTAGCTTTGCAAGATGCGTTGTATTCATCAGCGATAGATCATACACAAAAACCAAAGCATATGATAATTATAGAGAGTGAAGCAGCGAATCTTTTTGAAAAATTTTCATTAATCGGTTTTTCTATACCTTTGCATTTTTTCCTAATTTCTTGCTGATCTGGGATGCAGCAGTGAACAGTTGAAAGTCTATCAATGCAGCTATGAAATAGCTCAATATATGCATCGTTAGATTGTTTTCTTATGAAATTTCAAATCCCATTATATGCCCTATGAAATTGAATTATCAGAAGAATCATTCCAAAGCTCAAAGAAACTAATAAAAATCCATCCATGAGTAGCAAAAGAAGAATTAGCGAATCATCATTTTTTACTCTGTCTGTTTCGCATTTCAAATACCCTTTAACTGAGGAACTCAGGACTTTATATGTATCGCCTAAACCGTTTGCGATTAAAAATAATTCATCACCTTTGTAGTCACTATTACTTATATAGGCATCAAGAAATGATTTTCCCTGAATATGTATTACATGTTTCACAAAAAGAGCCATTGCGTCATAAAGAGTATAATATTGCAAAGGATGTATAGCCCAAATATTTCAAATTGGTATTATTTCATTTTTAACAATATTTGAGCTGGAACAGTAGCTTCAACTGTCATAATCAGACAGAATCGTATTTTGAAGAGAATCCAATGAGTTTACACTTGTGCTAAACGATGATAAATAGAAAGAAGTATTAAGATCTAAATAATTGGTTGAAAGATCTATAGCTCGAGCTAAATGGGCCATAATGGTCATTTCATGAAGTAAACCAGCAAGATTTTCTACACTTTCTATTTCATTTGAGTGGCTTATTTCTTTTCAGATATATAATAAAATCCCGCAAGTCATAGTGATAATCATCAGTATTGATGCAAGTAAAGCCCATTTTATCCAACTCAAAGTAGCCTGTGCGTTTCTTTTCATTTTCTTTCCAATGCCTAAATAAGGAATTACTTGAGAAACTCATTGATGAATGGCTGCTTCCTAATGTATTTGAATTTATCCTCTCACTAATTTTATTTTCTTCCTTTATCAACGATTCACGATTTTCTAGGCCGTTTTTTTCTTCATATTCGATTTCTTTATAAGCATTGTTTTCATTAAAATTTATTTTTTGGAATCTTCTTGGACACTTCTCTGCTAAATCTTGTTGCCAAGCATCTTTTCCTTGATTTCACTCCTCAATCTCATTTTTATCATGGATTAAAAGCAGAAGGTTGAAAATTGTAGATTTTGTTGTTGTGTTTATTAAAACAAATAAGATTGGCTTATTACTGTAATGAATCAGAACTGAATCATGAGATTTAAGCGAAGAAAAATTGAGGTTTGGAATAAGTTCATCAATATTTTCATTATTTCCTGAGATTTTAGGACTTTGAATAAAGTTTAAAAATCGTTCACTATGTGCACAAATAGTTCCATCTTTTAAAATTAAAGCACACTCCCTCATTTTTGAGATTGGCTGCATTACTGCAACAAAATAAGTTTCTTGAATTAAGGGAATTAAATGAGCTTCGCATGCGCATTCAACTAAGCTTCCACGAGCAGTCATAATGAAGTGTATAAAAAATAAGCTTGACTCTAAATTTTTATTATTTTCAATGCAATTTTCCAAATGCTTATCATGATTTTTCGCGAAATATTCTGGAATGTAGGCATAATATTTTGATCCAATGATGGAGTTTATATCTTGATTTAATATAAGCGATACTATAGAATCTGCATAAACAATTGTTCCAAACGTACTTTCATTTGCAGATATGACTAAAAATCCATTAGAATCAGAAAATGATAGTGACTTATTTTGGTTTTCTTGATGTTGCAATGAAAGAAGACTTTCCTTTTTTTGTATTAAATGAGCTCCGCTTTCTTCTCTTTTCAAGATATCAGCCTGCAGAGAACCATAAAGCGAATGGCAAGCAATTCTATTAGGAAATTTCTTCACAAGGTTGGAGTATCCAGCATCCAGCACATCTAAATTTTCTGATACTTTTTTTGACAACAAATTCAGCCTTTCTATTTTAGGACTTGAAGTAACTACTTCATTCCAAAAATCTATTAATTTATTGCAAAAATACCGATCTTTAGTCTTTATATTTTCTAATTCTAAAAGATAGTAAATTGTACTAATGTCTTCATGAACTCCAATATTCTTTTTTTCAAAAAATCTTGCTATCAATCATTCTTGATAGCTGGCTTCAACATTATTAGAGCTCAAATAGAAAATCTTCCGGAATTTTAGCCTTGCTAGTCTTTCATTTTGTAGCGTGTATATATAATAATTTGTTTCTCATATTAAAAATAATTTATCAACTTTAAAAAATTGAGTTTTGTAAGCTTGATCAAAATATTTTATCATCTCTGATGATTCGGATGAAGAGCCAGCAACTAATGAATGCCTGAAATGCAGCTCAAACTTATATTGATCCAGCAGTCAATTTTCATTTTTTCCGGCATTTTTAAATGTTTTCATAGCATAGTAAAATGCTATAAAAATCAGTATTGGGTTAATTAACCAAAAAAACCAAATTATAATGAGAGGGTCGTCAATTATGTCACCAAAAATAAAAGCCAGCGTTATAAATATAATTCCAGATTGTCTGCATATAATGATTGAATTTGAAAATGCATTGTAATATGGAGGGTTTTTTATTGTTTTATAAAGAATATGTGCAGAATAAAATACCAAAATTGTTTGGTGGAAATAATTGCTATTTTGATTCGTTAGCACATATACAACTGCTGAAGCAAATGAAAATTTAATAATTGCAAAATCTATATCAGAATGGGCTCTTGCTTTTAGATTGATTGACGCAAAAGTATGCCTCAGTTCCGCAGAGCATATCTCATATCCATATGCAAATAATAGCAGTAAAATTAAAGTAATACTTGACATAAATACACCAAAACCTCCAAGATTTAAATTGCAATTAGTGCAAGCTTGATACTCTGAAACATTATCTTGATTTATGGCAGAATATTTAAATCCTAGCATACTAATGACTACAGATGGAATAAATCCAATTGTTGTAAGGTAATAAAAAATGATTTTTGGAATCAAGATTAAATAAGGATCAATGCGTCTATTTTGATGAACCATAACAGCTAGACATAGTGCCATTATAGCAATTAAACTAGTTATGAATCAAAGGCTGGTACAGCAGCTATATAAACCTCCAGCTTCAGCACAAATTTGAGTCATACTTGAGTAGCCCAAACTTCTTCAATGCTTATCAATAGAGCTTCCTGTTTCAAAGCTTACAGTTCAATTGAACCTTACAATCTGAAGAAAAATAATAATACTCAATAAAATCTGCGATATTTTTTCATATATACGACTTGCTGTCGAGTTCTTTTTGTCCCAGTCACTAAGCAACAAAAATGCTCCAAATATTGACTTTTTTGCGTTTTCAGTTTTTTTGGATCAGCCAATTAAGGATTTTTCATATATGGTATCCTTAAAATTCTTAAAACCGATGTCTATTTCTTCCATAATAGTTATGACTCAAAAAATGCTGAATAAATTCGAAATATAAACAAATTTCTGATGCTAAAGATTTAACAAAGAATAATAATAAATTATAAGAATTAAATAGAAGCAACCTTGAGATTATGGGCGAGCTTTTTACAACGTAATAAGCAAAAAAGATTTCAGGTGTTATTTTGTAGCTAGGCTTTAAGGGAGCATTAAAGTCTTCAAAATATTATACTTCCTCTTATATCGTAAATTAATTCAAAGCAAAATGGACCTTTCCAAAAGTGGCAAAATTTAAAATATATGAGGTATAAAGCAAGCAATCCATTTTATTAATAGCTTTGACAATAATTTTAAAAAGTCAATCTATGAATATATAATATGAAATTAAAGAAGTTAATTTTTAAGCAAATTTAATTATTTTCGGATATATTTCTGATTCATTAAAAGAAAAAAAATTTATTATATAATTTTTTTAGCCTTCATAAATTGCATTCTAACTATGAAAATTTAAAATAAACCGAATTATTTTTTTATTAAAAAAAATAATTCTTGATTTTATTATTATTAGTTCAACTAAAATATTTAACTCTCACTTTATAAGCAGCATTGGTTTCTAGATGTTAGATCTATCTTAACAAATTTAAGATTCTGATGTGCCATTTTGATATATATAATCTTATTTTATTGAAATATTCTATTAATTTATTAATGTCATTATCTAGGGACAAGCTGGGAAATTTCAAAAAGTTTTTGCAATTTATTATTTTCCTTTATGATGACAGGCCAATAAATTAGAAAATAGGCTAGAAAATAAAAAAATCCAAAAAATATTGCTATGTAAATTATATGGCTCACTTGATCATTAACATAACTCTTTGAGCTTGAAACAAGCAATGGAGTTGCTCTACTTATCATATTTTGCAAATTCCACACTCTTACAAAAAATGTATTAATTTCTTCACCTATATATTCACCTTTCGAGTAGGCATAAAATATCAATTCCCGATTCAAAAGAAGAGAAGCAGAGTAAATTCCTAAGTCAAAATAATCATCTGAGGAATTTGGTATTAATTCAAAAACTTGTTTTTTTAGTGTATTTGAAAACAATCCTCAGTATTTTTTGTTTGAGGTAGTATGCAATGTATTCTCATATCTTTTAACGATATCAAAAATGCTATCATTTGCATTAGGAAACTTATAAAATCTATTAAGAAGGCTATTAGATGAGCTATTTTTCCCAAATGACAATTCAGAAATTCAATAGCAGGCTTCCGAAATTTGCCCAATACGATCGTGATAAGCCTCCAAAACTCGGTATCTATTTATTAAATTTTGTTTGCAGGGAGGATATAATACATATCCTACAATAAAGTTTTGCAAAAATGATATAAGAACTATTATAGAGCAAAGAATAGTAAATTTCTTTGAAAATTTTTCACTTATAGAGTTCTTTTGCTGCTTCAATTTTTTAAGAACTTGCTGACTATGATCGCTATCATGAATAGTTGTCAGCCTTTCGAAGCAACTTTTAATAAGATCTTTGTATGCAAATGTTGCATATTTTCTGATAAAATTTCAAATTCGATTATATTTTCTATGCAAATTGATCATCAATATTAAAAATATTGCACTAGCGAGCCCAATCAAAGAAAACCCTATCACATATAAAGTAACAATAATTTCATCGCTTTCCTTTATTCTATTTATTTCACATTCCATAAGTCCAATAAGAGAGTCGTTCAAAGTTTTATAGCTTTGGCCTAAGCTATTAACTATTAAAAAAAACTCATCATCTTGATAATCATAATTTTTTTCAAACGAATTTAGAAAAGATTTTCCCTAAATAGCTTATACATGCTCAATGAAATTAGTTATCATATCATATAAATTGTAATAAATAGGATATGAAGCATTCATACTCCACATTGGAATTCGACTATGTTTAATAATGTCTGAGCTGGAGCAATAATCCCATTTTTTATAGTCTGACAAGATAGGATGATGCAAAGAGTCTAGAATATTTATGCTTTCTTTTAAAGAGGTTTTGTAAAAAGTCATATTGAGAGCAGGATATTCAGCAGCGAGATCTATTGTTCGAGATAAATGAGCAAGAATAGTTGTATGTCTCATTAAAGATGCAAGGTGGTCAATATTTGTTAAGTTATCAGAATGATTGACTTCTGCTCAGATGTATATTAAAATGCCAAGATTGGTCGAAATTATGACCATGATTGATATCAGTAGAGACCATTTAATTGACTTTAGAACTAATTGAGCTTTTTTCATAATTTTTTCTCCAACAACTAAATAGGAATTACTGAAAGATATTGAAGATGATTGGCTGCTTCCATTGAGAGCTGGACTTGCAACAGTCTCAATCTTATCTTTTTCAATAAAATCTTGGTATTCTAAGTTTTCTTCATCTATTTCTTCATGGCTTATTAGCTTATCCTTAGAAATAAAATCTTTTCATTCGAAATTGCTCGGCCAGCTTTCTTCTAACTCTTTCTGCCACTCGTCCTCCGCTTTATTTCATTCTTCAACTTCTTCTTTCTTATGAATTAAAAGCAATAAATTGAAGGTTGTTGATTTTTTGACTATTTGTTTCAAAACAAATAAAATAATTTTCTTATTCTGAGTTGCCAAAATTGGGTAGACTGATTTTAAAAGAGAAATATCAAAGCCAGGAACAAGATCAGCCATATTTTCGCCTCTTCCTGTCGATTTTGGGCACTCAATATATTGCAAAAATTGTTCACTATGTGCATAAATCATTCCATTATCAGAAAGCACAGCACATTCGCGGGTTTTGAGCATTGGCTTCATTATGGCTACAAAATAGATGTGCTTAATTAAAGATACAAAATGTAACTCAAAATTGGATTCCACTAAATATCCCCTTTCAGTTTGGAGAAAATGTGACATCCCAATGCTTGCTTCAGGATCTGTGCAAGCGGTAATAAAGTTTTTCAAGTATTTATCATGATGTGTTGAATACGGGTATGGAACATAAGTACTTAAATTTGAACCTACAATCCCATTTATTGGCTGCTTTAAAATATTTGCAGCCACATTATTTGCATAGACAATGAGTCCAAGTGAACTCTTGTCAGCAGAAATAATGAGAAACCCGTTTGAGTCGGAAAATGGAAGGGATTTGTGCTTGCTTTCTTGGATACTTTTCGAAAAGAGACTCCCTTTTTTTAAAAGCATGTAGCTTCCACTTTCTTGCTTTCGAAGGATATTGACTTGAAGGGTTCCGTAAAGATCATGGCAAGCAGTTCTGCTAGGAAACTTTTTGGTGAGGCATGAATATCCTTTATTAACAGCGTTTAAGTTTATTGATACATGATTTGCTAAGACCTCAAGTCTATCAAAGTTTGGCTTTTGAGCTACAACTTCATTTCAGAAATCAGCTAATTTATTACATAGAACTTTGTCTTTAGTTTTTATTTTTTCTAATTCCAGAAAATAAAATATTGTGCCTATGTCTTCATACTTTCCGATGTTATTTTTTTCGAGAAGACAAGAAAGGACTCATTCTTGGTAGTAGCCTTCTATTGTAGACTTAAAATAGAAAATTTTATGAAGTCGGATTCTGGCAAGCCTTTCATTTTTAAGGACATAAAGGCAATAATTTGTTTGCCAAATGATAAAAAATTTATCACATTTAAATCAAGGTTTTTTCAAAGCCTCTTCAAACTCTTTTAACACTTTTTCTGGGTCTTCTATCGCTTCATCCATCAGTACACATCTAAATTTCCTTTCAAATTCATACTGATTCGATATCAAATTTGTGGTTTTTTGTAAATTCTTTGATATATAATGTAACAATATAAACAACAATATAGGGTTCACGAATCAAAAAAAAATAATTGGAACTAATGAATCATCAATTACATCACCTATAATAAAACCTAAAGTTGCTAGTAAAATTGCTAAGTTTCTAGCAATGATTACTATATTTGAAAATGAATTAAAGTAAGGATTGTATTTTATTGTTTTGATGATGATATATAGTGGATATATAATAAGAATTGCTTGATGGAAATATGCACTAAAGCTGCTCAAAAAAATATAGACAATTGGCAAAATAAATGAAAAAATCACCATATCGATGTTTATAATAGAATGAGCTCTTGCTTTTAAATTTTGGAGTGCAAAAGTATGTCTTAGTTCGGCTTGAAAAATTTCATTCCCATATACTAAAAATGGCAGCAAGAATAGGCTTATGGCTGAGGCAAAAATGCCAAATCAACCAAAATTCAAATTGCAATTGGTGCATGAGTCATATTCAAGCACATCATTTTTACTTATTACTGAATATTTGAATGCCATCGTAAAAATGAGTGTAGCTGGAATAAACCAGATTGTCGAGAGAATAGATATCAATGCGCTTGGGATAATAATAAAATGGGACTTAAATTCTTCATCTTTGTGGCTCTTTATTGCTAATATTATTAGTGACGCTATAACTAAAAAAATAAAACAGCTATAGCCTATAAAGCATCCGTCTAGAATTCCTATGTAAACACAGATTTGATCAATGCTTGTATAGCCTAAAGCATTTCAATGTGTTTCCGCATAATTGTCTGATTTAAAATCTGTACCTCAGTTGAACCTTATAATCTGAAACGAAACAATAAGGTTTGATAACACTTGGGCTATTTTTTGATTTAAATAATCGAAGGATGATTTTTTTTTCTTTTCCCTGTAAAGCTTTGAAAATGACCCAAAAATCACATTTTTCATAATTTTCAGCATTTTATGTCAGTTAGCTAGAGCAATTTCATGATGCAAGGTTTCGAAATTTGAAGCTTCCAGAAGTTCTTCTTCCATTAATTTTATTCCCAGCCATGACCTCTCATAAGTTCCATGAAAAGTAAGTGAAATTTGCAAAATTTAATATTAAATTCTTAAATGGATATTACAAGCTATTCAACAAAATTGTAAAGATAAGTTCTTTAAAAAACCTTTCTTTTATTTCTATTAAATATAGGAAGCATTTTTGATTCTCAAGCAGCGGAGTTAAGCTTCAGGTTAATGAATACACAAGAAAATAGGGAGTTCAATTTATCAATTTCATACCTAGTGGAGAGCCTTTTTGCAGATAACACAAAAGCTTATTATATCATTAGTTAACTATGATAATTAAGTAGATTTTCATAGAATGATGAAATTTGCAATTTATATCAGGTTTGAAAACCCTTGGCCTAAATAAAGATAAAAATATATTTTGGATAATCAAACCTTTAAAAATCAATAAAAAACAAATAAAAATTTTGGATTTCTATTAAATCACCATTTTTCAACAGCTTCTAACAATTAGATAAGTTAATCATCAAAAACTATTATTCGCTTTGCGAAATTAAGTATAAAAATTTAAGTAAATAAAATTTCAATTTATTGCCAAGAATATAGATCTCACTTTAACGATTAAAAAGTAAAATTATAAAATAGTTCGCACTTAAAATATTAAGTTTCAATCTTTATTAAATCAAGTCATGTCATCTATGAATATAAAATATCAAAATAGCATTTTATATGGCCATTCTTAACTCATTTGTTTCATGCATATAAAACTGAGTATAATAAATTTGCTATTACCTCCTTTTTTATTTCCATCAGATTCAGGATTTGTAAATCAAATTTTAATAAAAAAACCATTACTCTTAAGCCAAAATGCGTAGATCATCAATATAGCACCTAAAATCGGATAATACGGTGAAAGCCTTTCCCTCCAGAAACACAATCGATGCCAAATTTATCCAACTATGGCAAATTTGATAATATCGCATGAGTTCCACAATGATTTATTGCTATTTTCTTGCTTCTCAAAATTATAAATCTCATTTTACTTATCTGTATTTATCTTATCTTTAAGAATAGATCTCCAGCTATTAAAATAGCTTTAAAATCAAATATCTTTTGAAGGTAAAGGTAAATAGCTTATGCAAGTAAGTCCCTATATATTAAGTAAATTTTCTTTGCATTTCAATTTTTTTCTATCAAAAATTATTTATGATATATTTTTTAAGCTTGAAGCTACTAGAGAGGGATTTTACTCTATTTCAATTGAGATGATTTGATTTGATATTTTTCCATGATTAATAATTGTTCCTAAAGCATCTACGTAGCTATTGCTACACATTGCATTCATTAAGAAATAATCACTTAACTCTGATTCTTCTAAAGATTTTCTATGCTTTCCTCATTTTTCTTTACCTTTCAAATATTATCTTTTGTATAGTCAAGATCTTTCTTAAAATCACTTTAGCTTGAAGATAAAAGCAGCTTCCTCCACATCTTGATCTTTTAGGGTATAAAGCTACTTATATTTTGATTGGAGCATGAGGAATAAGAATCGCGATTTTAATAAATCATCATTTTTCATATTTTGATATTTCTGTGATTTTAATCATAAAATTCAGCTATTGATTTATTTTGAATTTCCATGATTTTTGGGATTTGTTTAACTTAAGTTTTCTATTTTAAGTTATTCTTCAATTGAATGGACTCGGCTACTTCTAGTTTCTGAAGAAGATTTATTATCAGCATTTTCAATATGATTCACCATTTAAAATGATTTCATGCAATTATTGACATACGTTGGCATGCAAAAATCAATTAATATGTATCTTGATGTGCTCTGCTTTAGATCCATATTCAACTGCAAAAAAGATTAGCTTTCCTTAAATTATGGATTTATTTTATAAACTATTTCTAAATATAGCACAAAAATAATTATAGCAAAAGAAGAATTTTATGAATTATATGGGCTTAGTAAATGAGTTTAATGTTTAATAATTGAAAATTACTAATGCTTATGTGATAAAAATCTTTAAAACTCTTATTGCTATATCATTAAAACGAAAATTTATTTAAAGTAATTCCTTTTTGAATAAAATGATTTTAATTAAAATAACAGAAATCATTTGCCCCATTTTTAAATTAAATAATAAATTAATGGAAGAAGCGCGAATTCAATTCACCAACTCAACTCGCAGCATTTCTACCTCAAAAGACAAGATATTCGAAATATCTGACATCATGCTCGCGCACCAAGAATCTTCTTCCAATTTCCTCACTTCTTTATGGTTTCAAGAATTTATCCAGCAAAAAGATGATAAAAAGAAACTCGCTTATCTATTTGTAATGAATGACATTCTCATCAAAAGCTCAAAAGATGATAGAGGAAACCAATATTTATTAGAGTTTTCATCAATTTTAGAAGATGCTATAAGGCATCTTGTTGACACAGAAAGTGAAAATTTATTAGAAGAGCTTAGGAAAATCGTTCTACTTTGGGAAAGACCTGGGACGTGCATCTTTGTGCCAGAGTTTATTTCTCAGATAAAGGAAAGTATTCAAGCTGGTATTTTTACTGTTCAAGATAAGAAGACTGGAGTAGAGCTTATTCAGCTTTTTGAAGTAACAAAAAAACTAGCTGCGGTTGAGTGCCTTTCTGAAGCAAATTTAAAAGAAGCAGACAAAATTGACTCCATTGTTGGGCACCATCACCATAAAAAACACTCAAAATGGAGTAAAGATGAAATAAGGCAATTATTGGTGGGGTTTCAAGAAAAATGCGAAAATGAATTAATAGATAGATCAAATTTGCTTATGGAATTATCTCAACTGCTGGAGGAACAATATAAGATTTATAATGCTACAAGATTATAGATTAATATATAATATAGGTTGCTATTTTTTCTATATAATGTTCTAAATAATAAAATCAATGATTTTTATTTCATGAATTTAAATATTAAGAGTTGATCTTATTTCTACAGTAATCTCCATGGCTTATTATTGAATTATAGTGCAATTTGTAGAATTGTTACAAAAATTGAAGCCAATACAATTTTGAAAGAACATTTCGATTTAAAATCCTCCAATTTTGTTTTGTACATATATTACTTTATTTTAATTCGCAAGATAAAACTTTTGTTGAATTTCAATCAAACCTTTTTTATAGAAACTTTAATTATGATTCCTTTTAATTTGTTCTTAAATTCTTATTTAAGGCTTTATTTAGCCTGTCTTATTGCCCTTTCAGCATTTTGGGCTGCTCCAATGCATGTACCTCCAGTCACATAATTCGCAAAACTGTTAGTTGTTCTTCCACTTGCTTGGGTGTGAGCTTCTCCAACAGTTATTCTGCCTTGAACGGGAATTTGGTGATCGACACGCCATTGATTAGACATGTTCTTAGCGTCAGTCACTACTACACCTGAGGAAGGTGTTGAATGCACAAGGTATTTATTACCTTCATTAGTTGTAATCCTAACTCCATGATGGTCAGCTACGTTTATAGCTTCCGGAGACTGCTTTGGTCTCGTAACATACTCAGCACTCCTTATTGTTTCACCTCTATATCCTGAATTTGAACTATTTTGGGGCTTAGAAAACAAATTTGAAAATCCAGAGAAAAATGACATTTAATTGTAACTATCACCAATTTATAGAATCATACCAACATTGATTATTTAGAAAAATATGGCATTTTACTCATAATTAATTTTTTTTCATTTCTTGCTTTGATTATTTTAATTTTAAATTGATAATATTATTTCTTAGCATTGATAAAAAGTTAACTTAATTTATATCTTTTGAAACCTTGATTAATATTACAGCTACTCTTGGCTTTATTTAATTTTATTACGGTTATTGCGCATTGGATCATAAATATATTTTGTTTAAATACTGAGATATATACTAATCAAATATTCTATTATTCATTTATTTGCTTTATATAAGTGATTGGAATTTATGGCTGATTAATATTAAATATTGAAAAGCTCTCTGATCATGAAGAAAATAATTGTTTAAATTTAGATTTAGTTAAATTTCTAAATATTAGCTTAGCTTATATCTTCAGATAAAGTTTTTTCTATAATTTCTCTCTTTTCTTGAGACAACTCCATAATTTCTCTAATTCTTGTTCTGTTTCTTTCATGCTTCTCGTACTTGAATTCTTCAATGAACTTCTCCATTTCGCCATCATAAGCTTTAGTAATCTCATCCTCTACAGTTCCAATCTGCTCCTTATAGTCATCTTGTAAGTTAGTCAGAGCACTCAACAACCCTTCTCTGTCTTGATAAACTTCCTTTTGTTCTGGAGTAAAGTTGTCCATATTCACATTTTCAGCATAAAATAGTTTGATCTGCTCGTCTTTGATCTTTTGGAGTTCTCCGAAATACAAATCCATCAAGCCAATGATTGCCTCAGAGAAGTTTTTGGTGTCTTCTTTGATTTCAGAGACTATATCCTTCATTTTCTTATCAAACCTTTCAATTGCTTCATTTAGCCTCTCCACAAGACTCAGTTCTTTTTCTATCAGTAGGTCTTCTAAATCATCAATTTTCGGTATTAAATCTCTCAGCAAGTCTTCATCAGTCTCTACGTCTTGTTCAAAAATTCTCATAGATTGTTTTTCTTCTTTTTCATAGTTCCCAATCAGCTTGATTGCCTCATTTTCTACTTCATCTTCTGCCTTCTGTACTGATCTCTTGAATTTATCAATAATTTGTAACCTGGTCTCATTTTTTTCAATAATTGTTTTCTGAAAATCTTGGATTCTTGCATTGACTTTTTCTGCAAATTCTGCATATTGGTTGTCTTGTTCAGGCAGCACACAGATTTTTTTCTCTTCGTCTTCGAATTCTTCTTTTAAGTGCTCTAAAAACTTGTGAGTTCCTCCAATAAAGGCATCATCAAGTTCCTTTTTGGCTTTTTCAATTAATTCGCGTTCCACCTCTTCTTGTTGAGCTTGTGCATCTTTAACTCCTAAATCTTCACCTCTGTGATCTTCTTTGGCTCTCTGTATCTCTTGGGGTTCCAATAAGACATAATCTAAATATTTGAGCTGTGAAATAAATGCAATTACGTAGCTTTTATAGCCAGAATCCTCACAGATTTTATTTCCTTCCAGCTTCAGCACTTGTAAGTTTGGAAAAGTTCGCAAATAAGGGATAACTGCTTCATAGCTAGTTATCATATTATCGCCTAAAGAAATTACATTCAGCTTTTTGCATGAATCAAGCGAAGGAGCTCTGACTTCTGTAATTTGGTTGTGAAAGAGACTTAAATCAGTAAGATTGATGAGCTCTTCTAAGCCTTCTACCACCTTTATGTTGTTAAATGAGAGATCAAGCCATTCAAGATTGACTAAATCTTCAGTTAGGCCTTCAATTTTGGTGATTATGTTGTTGTCAAGGCAAAGTTTTTTAAGACTGGTAAGACCGCGAAGGTTTTGGATCTTTAAAATGTTTTGGAAGCTTAAACGAAGCTCAAGGAGGTCAGAGAATGGCATGTCATCCATCCCATAAACTTTTCGCTCTGCGTTTCATTCTTTGATATATTTTCTGATGAGATCGTCATCAATTACATTGGGGTCAACAGTGTCTGCTTTACGCTTAATTATGGACTGGAAAAATATGACTTCTTCGCTGATCTCTTTGTCGTCGTTTTTCATAATTATAAGTAACTCCCTAAATCAGAATCAAAAATCAAAGCGAATGAGACATTAGTTAAGAATATTTTAATTTGCGGAAAGATTACTCTAATAGAAACTAAGTATTGAAGCTTGAATTAAAAGTAAAAAATCAAAATGTATTAAATTACTTCATGCCGGTCATCCAAAGAATCAAGGTGCTCTTCAATAACTGCAGTAAGATGCTGCCTTTGTCCTCCAGCTTCTGTTGCAAAAATCATATCCAGCTCTCTGAGAGTTTCAGTGATGTCTTGTTCTACAGTCTTCTCGAACAAGTTAACAGTTGTGTTCGAGCTTAAAAGATCCATAACACTTTGATGCTTTTCCTTTCTTTGCCTTATATTTTCAGATATGAGTCTTATTTGTTCAATTTCATATGTAAAAGCTGAGTCGCTCTATTTAAACCTTACATTGAGTATTCATTGACCTTCTTGATTTTTTGAAAACACTTTCTTTTTTGACAGGACGGTCTGCATCAGTGTTGCTGTATCTTTTTTATATTTCCCACCTTTGGGGTTTCGGAGAGAATTTAAATTCTCTGTTATATGTCGGGTTAGTTCATCAAATGTTTTTGGTCCTTCTTCCTTGATGTAATTGATTAGAAACCCTTCTATCGAGCTGCGAAACTTTTCTTCTGCTGTTCGATGCACATCATCGCTACAATCTTGGCTTTCTAAAACTGAGCTCATTCCAATTTAACACAAATTTATTTTATCAATAGGTTCATTTATAAAAGAAGGAACTAGATTTAAGTGAGTTCAAAGAAAATTGTATCAAAGCTAAAAAATTTTGAGGAATCTAGCCTAGCTATTAAAATTATGCACAGAAATTAAAGTATTTTTTAAAGAAAGCCTTAGCTTTATATTTTTATTTTAAAAAACTAAAATTTGCTTATTTGGATAATCTCCTATCAATAGATGGATTAGGTAATTCCCAAGCATCATTGATTTCAATCCAATTTAAATTATATGATATTTAACTCATTATATTAAATTTATCTGGACATATTTTAATTAATATAGGACCGAATTCAGCTCACTTTAGCTAAAGCATGTCTTTACTCGTGAAATTTATTAGGACATCAGCATTTCCAGTCTCATCAACAATTTGCAAGGTCAAAATATTGAGCGAGATTGTCTGTGTATGAAATTGACTTGGAGAATTTTATTACCCGAACCAAATTCACTAATTTTCATCTTTCTTCACTTACAAATAATGATTTTTAAACGATTTTAAATTAAAAAATAGAAAGACTCAGAAGAATAGAGCATAAAAGTATATTTATGACTGAATTTCTCTTTATAAGCTTTAAATGCTTAATCTATGCCAAATTCACGTCTATTAGAAAAAGGGAATTGGATTAGATTTTATTTGAATGATCTCTACTGATTAAATAGTAAAAATTATATACATCTTTAAACTATTATGGCAGATGCCACCTCTTTTTTTTTGTTGAAGCAACAACTCAGGTTGTTGAATGAGCTATGATGATTTATGACACACCAGGATATAAAATGACAAATCTTGACAATATTTTGTAAAATGTAAATCAGATTTAGACACTTTTGTTATTGATAGCTTCATACCTTAATCAACACACCTAAGGAATTGCCCAAAAAGAGGCTAAAACATCTTATTTGCTGTATAATTTTTTTATATTGATGTTCAATTCGCGCTAAGCTGTCGAGCAGTGGTAATTTAAAGCAAGGAAATAAATTGAGCAAAACATATATTTCTGACTAAAGAAGATTCTAATACTAAGTACCTTATCAAAATTGTTTATTATTTGCTTTTCCATTTATTCATTATTATCTATAATTTGCGTAAAATGATAGAGCCACACATATGAGCCTGGGTTTATTCAAATTAACTATTCAAAAAAATAAAATGCCTAACTTCAGCAGAAGTGAGTATTGTAAATTAATTTTTTATTATCTATTAAGTAATCAGTTATTTATCCTCCATTTTAAATGCTGTATATAGATCTAATATCTTTGCATTCAGCTCTTGAGATAAATCAGATTGGTCTGAAGATATTACAGAAAAAGCTTGAGTCACATATGATGGGTTTTGAGTCTCACTTTTCAATTCATCATGAATTTGACGTTTGACTTTACTCATTACAACTTTTTTATGCCATCTCTTCAATGCTTTATTTTTACTCCTCAACTCAGCTCTTAGTCTTTCAACTGGATTAGGAGGCCCATCGCTCCTCATTTTTTGTTCAAATTCCTAAGTTTATTATACATTGGCTTGGGCTCTTGATAATGAGGATTCTGCATCTTGATTGGTATTTCTTTCCATTTATATTTTATATTATAATAGGAAAGAGAGTTTATAAATAAAGCAAATACCATTTAAAAATCCTTATTTTATATTATTGAAAGTAATACTCTTAAGTCCAGTATTTACCGTTAAATTTAACTTGCTCTTAATTCATTTTAATTCAACATTTGAGAAGTTAGATAATTAAGTTTTGAATCGCTTGTTGAATTACATTTTTATTAAATCGTCTTAGTTTTCTTTATTGCATTCATATTTGGAAAAATTATTAAGACTTAAGTTTCAAAATAAGAATCAGAAAATTGTTAATTTTTAGATTAAAATCTTTTTCTTGCATCATTCTGTAGTAGAGTTGCAAATACAAATTTCCAACTTGCTGAAGTTAAAATGCAAAAATATACCACTTCATATTTTTACCAGTTCGCTATAGCTGGTCTTACTAAAAATTACATAATCTCTTCTTCAACGGGCAGTGTTATATATGGCTTGCTCAGCTGTCATAAACACAAACAAACAGATGGCTTCCGACTCTGGCTTCTCAAAGCCGAGGCCAAAAGCCTGACTTCTTAGTAGTAATATTGCCCTTTTAGTCAATGAACTTTGCTGGCAACATCATTTCTAGATATTCCCTTTCCGGATAATTGCTCCATCACGCCGATCACACATTGCATTATCACTACTCATAATTCTTGAATGAAGAGACCATTTTTATCATTGTAGAAAATTCTTGTCAAAATAATCGCTTTGATCTACTCTTGATCTGATTCAGATTTATATGAATGTGATGAAATAATTAGCATAAATCTATCAGAAAATGATTTTTATATTTATTTGAAACATTCTGAAGCAATTTATAAATCAGATAATGGAGAAGAAGATAAATTTAAAGGAATTTTTGGAGATAAAGAAGATCTATTACTTATTGTGATAGTTCAGCTTGATGGAGAAATATTAGATGATATCGATCCTCTTCAAATTATCTTAAAAAATCAATAATTCTGATGAAGTCCTTTTTACTGAAAAAGAGTTAAATCCTGGTGATGAGAAAGAAAATGAAGGTTCCTATATCAAAAAAATAAAATTTATATCAGAATCAAACTTTATCAGAAATGGAAAAAAAAATCACAAGTAATTACCTATTGTATTAGGGTACAAAAAGCGGATTTGCACTTAGATCCATTACTTTAAGATTCCTAATATTTCTAGATTCCAAAAATAATGCTATTTACATTCAAAATGTTGTCACTAAAGGAAGGCAGAATTTGCTTTCCATTTTATGAATATAAGATGAAATTTTTGATTGAAATAATATTGTTTATCTAAGTTTAAAATATTTGTAAAATCATTTCAAGATTAACAATACATAAATATATAAACCTCTTTCAAATGTATTAGAATAGTGTTGTTTTATGAAGAAAGGCAGCTAGAGGACTTCTTAATTTCTAGCTTTAAGTATTTTCTATTAGAGCCAATTTAGGTAATTTCTATCAAAGACAATTATAATATGCTGCTAAAAATTCTTCAATTGAGCTAGCAATTCGCAATAAGGGAAAAAGCATCTATGGGAGCTTTCTCAATAAAATTCTTTAAAGTTTTGAATACAAAACATATTAAAACTTAAGGTTAATTATCATTATTTTAGAAAATTTAATTAAGTCGTTGTACATATACTAGTTTTATACAAAAGCAATAGTGTTTATATTACACTCAGAGATTGAAATAAGAATAAAAAGCAATGTAATGAAAAATCAGGAAACTTGAACGACTTATCTAGGGACGATGGCAGGATAATAAATTTTGATTAAATAAAAGATTTACATTATAAATACATTCACCTATTTATTTTTAAGAAATTGATTCAATAAAGTAAGGAAGTGATTTGTAGAAATTTTTTCATTTAAAATTGCAATAAGATGAATTAAATAAGTTATTAAAATTCGGTAATTATGGTCATCATCTTTAAAAGGGCTATAATTTTTTTTAGATGCACAGATTCTACAGACTTTATCATTGAATGAAGCAGCATTGTTTTTTCTTTAGGCCAAGGTATCTTAATATTGATAAAATATATAGAGTTTAATCATTCTGTCTTTAATTTAAATAACCTTTAAATTAAAATAGCATGTCTCTTGAATTATATTGATGCACATAGGATCATTTTTTTAGCATTAGACAAAAGATGATAGGCTATAAAAGAAGCCATCAGCTAGGACTTATAAGCTAACTCACTTCTGCTGGTCCCTAGTTAACTGTTGCAATTTTATGAAATTTCAATTTGAAGCTTAAAACTCCAAAATACCCTATAAGACTTGCCCATCAATTGTTCAAGATATAATCACATAATAATCTTCTACCAGGATCAAATTAAAGTAAAATTTAGGAATCACTTAGTTATAACTATTCTAACTTCCTTAAACAATTAAAGTCTTAAATCTCCAACTATAGCTCAGTAATGAATCTGATTAGCAACCCACTAATATATAGCATTTATTTCTAAATTTAAAGAAATGAAATATCATATATGTCCTATTCCAAAGCTTTATTATTTTCTATAAATAGGAATCTACAAAAATGGAAAACTCGGCCACGATGGAGAGACTGTTTTCTGAGTTTTTGTCGCTAACGACCTCAGATGCTGATGAACATATCTATGTGCAGACGCTTAAAAATGATTATTTCCACTGAATTGGCATTATAAAGGGTCCAGAATCTACCCCATATGAAGGTGGAACTTTCGTGTTTCATATTGATTTTCCTGAAAATTATCCTGCATCTCCTCCGGACTTTTATTTCCTTACCCCAATGTTCCATCCAAATATAAGAAGTGATGGACGAGTGTGTTGCCAAGTTTTTGACAGAGGCTGGCAATCAACTATTTCTGTCAGGGCAATTTTTTCTTATATTATAAGTCTATTAAATGAGCCAAGGCCTCAAGCAGGATATAGAGGACAAGCCACAGAGCTTTGCGAAACAGATAAAGTTGCATATAATTGCAAAGTAAAAGAATATACTGATAAATATGGAAATTTGAATTGGATTAAGAATTTAAATAGTGAAGATAAAGAGATTATTAATGGAGTTGAAGCTTAAATTAAGTTCTTTCTACTATATTAGCATATAAAATATATTGAGTTGGTTTCGCAAGCCAAATTATATATTAAGCTTAGCACCATCCAATGAAGTCTTACTAAGCAAAAAATATATTCAGACACACCAAATTAAAATTTAATTACAAAAATAAATGCGCTTAAAATATACTACTTAAGGAACTGTATATTGAATTTATAATAGTAATGATTTGATATTGTTTGCTATTTTCCCTATTTTCTAAAAACTCTAAAATCCATAAATGCCATCTTCAATTCTTTATGTATTTATTTCCAGCTTTGCTAGCTCATCTCCTCTCTTAGAAATCAATCCACTGTTTCGTAATTTTCAGCCAATGATACAGCATATCTTAAAGGAACTTCATCCAAATTCTTCAATCTCCTATCTCTATGAAGGCTCCTACATTTTTCACTTTCATAATGATGCAAGTTATATATTTCTCTGCATCACTGACTCTTTATTCCCAAAAGGAGCAGCATTCGGGTTTCTATATGATTTGGAAGAGAGGTTTTTTAAGTGAATAAATGAAAAAGAGTTTGAATTGAAAAAGAGTCATTTTGAAGAAATAATCAGAGCTCAGATGGAATATTTCAGCATCACCCCAGATAAAATAATTGTCCTGAAAGATAAAATTGATAAAGCTAAAGAAATTATGCTTGATAATATCGAGAAAGTGATAGAAAAAGAAGGAAAAATAGAAACTCTTGTCAAGAAGACTGAAAATATGTGTGTCGATGCAGTGAGTTTGAGCAATCAAACAATAAAAATGAGAAGAACTCTCTATTGGCAAAATTTTAAAATTATTTTACAAATCATTATTTGTGCTATCCTATTCATGGGATTTCCTGTCTTATTAGCTTCTAGTGGACTATCTATTTCGATTTTTAATTAATTCGCTAAGATGAAGTCAAGACGAAGATAGCTGCTGATCAAAAAGAGTTTATTTAATTCTTGAAAATTAAAAATAATCTGTAGTTTAGCAATTTAAACACACTAAGTTATAATTAAAATTAAAATGCTGTCAATGCTTATAAAACAAGGTGATCAAGAACTTAGCGGTATATCAGCAGCTTTTCCTTTCATGATTCTTGTTAGAGTTTTATTATGCATAAGTCAAGTTACAGCAAGCAATAAAATGATGATAGAAAATCTTTGTATTCTCTATTCAATTATATTGTATTTCGAATGTGTTAATATTATTGGAAAATATCAAATCTTTTTGGAAAATAAATCTAAGTGATGTGTATATTTTGTATGTTTGCCAATTTTTTGTTGACTTCAAATCTATTTATTTATATTTCTATCTCAAAAAGATCAGATCAGCTCAGTCTCATTTATTTCTCTTATGGCAATATCATACTTTTCTTATTGAATCATGGCACTATCTATATTTATTATTTCAAAACTCAATGATGTGATAAATATTCAATTTTTGGCTTACTTAGGAATGATAATTATCCAATCTCTTTATAATTATTATACAGCCTGATATTTTGAATGATTTATTATGAGGTGTGTCTTTTGGATTTATGAAGCAATATTCCTGTCAAGCATTGCTTATTTTTCATTCTACTTAATAATGAAATCTTTTTCAAAATCGACTACCTCCAACAAAAACTTGAAATATTTTAACACTCTAATTTTAGAATTTTTAGAAGAAAAAGAATATGGATACATTAAATTGGCTAGCTGATCATTATGCTATTGTGTTCAGTTTAGCATCTTTTTTTGGATTATAGTTAATTGACCATCATGAATGACAACTGAGTTTATACTTTTTTCATATTCAGCTTGCTTTGCCTGGGCCTTATTTCTTAGGGAAACATTCGATTCAACAAGTTATCATTCTCATTTTTATTTGAATATTTTTGCTTGCTACATTCAAATTCAAATGATTTATTATTTTTTTAAAATTCTTGGGTTATTTAGATAAGAAAAAGGCACCTTAACAATAGATTTTTAATTAATAATATAATTTTAATATTATTATATTTTAGATTCAAGTGAAAACACATAAAATAAAGATATTTAATGAGATTCATATTAGAGCCAAAATAATGTTTAGAGAAATAGGCACTGGACTTCTATTTAGTCGTGAAAAAAATCAATGAAGAAACTGAAAAAAATTATTAGATAACATAATAAAGTAATTAAAGTCAAATTACAATCATCTTTGTCTATCTGGCAGAAATGAGATCTTTCCGTTCAACAAGGCACAAAAATAATGGATCACTGAACCCCTTATTAGCATTGAGATTTATTAAGCCAAAAATAAAGCTATTTGTGAAAATTTTCCCTCTCTGCTTTAGTGCTTGTAAACTATTTACTGAGGGATTATTAACATTAAATTCAAGATCAACTGTCTCCTTGCATTTTTTAATAAATTGACTATTAGTCTCATTTCCTTGAGGAGGAATTTCATAGCCTTCAATTCATGGAATTTTATAATTAATTTGTTTTTTGAATACTGGAATCCATAACTCAGTAGGAGCTTCTCCTTTTTCACCAAAATTAGCAAAAATATCTTCAAAATAGCTGTAAAGATCTGTTTTGTTTCTTTTAGTCCCCAATTTCAGCTCGCTCTTTAAATCATCTGATTGAATAAAAACTGCTACCAATGAGGGTTGGCTTGTAGGAATTTTATAAATTTCTAGGTTGTATAATTTGAAAGCTTCAATCTCATTTGAATCAAAGCACAAAAATCTATATGGTGTGCCTGAAATTAGTTGAATTGAGTCATAGCATGATTTTCATTTGAACGATAGATCTAAGATTGAAATTGAGGATTTTCCACTAGGAGCTAGATCAACTGAGAACTTATTGCTGTGAAGGAATTTTTCACTTTCCGTTTGCTTTGATAATACCTTGCCTTTTATATTTGTAAAATTATAAGAGTCAGCGGAATTAATAATTTCCATCATATTAGTTATATCCTCTCTCAGCCGACTTCCATCATTTTGGGATAATTGAATTGAAGTTTTAGGAACGCTCCCAAATATATTTAATATTCCATGCAATAAGCACTGCCTATTCCCAATTTCCAGCATTTGTTCACAAACAATGTCTCGGGATTCAATTCTTTCATTACAAAGCTCGACTATAGAGCTTGCTCTCAAGCTAAACTGGTGAGGAATTTCTGTATTTTTTCCTTTTTCATATTTTGGTTTTGCAAGATCGGTGATTTTTTCGTTGACTATATTAATACCTTTTCCCTTAACCTTTTTTTCTTCTTCTCAGTTGTAATTTAATGAATACTCATTAGGGCTATGCTCTCCAGGGGTAAACATTTCATCGATATATTCTTCTGCCACATCTACACTTTCAATCCTCACCAGTGAGGATTTTGAAATTAAAATTGATTTTTTGTTCTCAGATTGGCAAGAACTTATTAGGTTTTCTGCTACTTTGTTGAGATTCAAACTGTTAGCAAAATCTATTAAAATAGCTTCATATATTGATTTTGAAAGTCTCTCTTCGAGAATTGATTTTTTTTGAGATTGAAGAATTTTGGTTCCATCTAAACTTTTTGATACACGAATTTTAGTTTCAATTTCTTCAATAAATAAAGATTCAACTAAAGCATCGAGCTTAGTTTCATTTATTATATACTCGATCATGCCTCTTAAAATTGCTTCGCAGATGCAAGCTTCTAAGAGTTCGAATGATTTTAAACTCAAGCATCTAAACGAGTCTCTGAACAATTTTTGCTCTCGAAGTTCCATTTCTTCATTGATCCAATATGTGAATTCAGATTTCATGTCAGCCAAAAAATTATCTAAGAGTTCCTCACATAATATATGGCTAATTCCAAATTCAATAGTATTGAGTTTTCTTAGGCTGTAATTATTTTTATATGGATCCTTAAATTCTTTATTTATCATTGAACTTGGTGTATTAATTACTTTATTTTGAGGTGTTCTACCCAGTGTATTTTCTGCAGCTGATTCAATGTCTGGGATTTTATCTAGAGATATTGACCCTTTAATTTTTTTTCTGTTTGGCTTTATTGAGTTAACAGCTGATCTTGAACTTGAACTCGCACATCCTCCTCCTTTTATAGCTAAATTAAGCGAAACAGTTTTTCCATTGTCTAAGTTATAAAACTGAAATTGGTATTTATCTTCAAGGATTCTAGCTTGAGAAATCAGATAAAATTCTTTAATAGGAATTTTGGTAAGTCTAGAAACCTTCATTTTGAAGTTTAAAACAGTTTCTTGAGGTGATACATCAATGCTTAAATGCTTTCCGTCAATTTTTTTTAAGTATATTTGCATTTTATTGAATACTGGTTAAAGCTATTCCTTTTTTATTTAAATGGAATTTCTTTTACTAAGAGCACTAATTGCAATTTTATTACATTAATTGAACATCTTACTGGAAATAAATAAATCATGAATAATATAATATCAGCTAATAAAAGTATGGATAAATTCATTGCATAAGCACTGATTAATTATTAAGTTTTAAAATATTGCTTTTTATAGACAGCTAATTAATATAGCTTAGCTTATAATCAATTACAGTAAAGAGAATCAGAAATAATTTTATTCGAATTTAATATACAAATTCATTAAAGCCTTATATTAATAATTAATTATTAAGTCATTGATGGATAGTAATATTTTATTGGCTTTTGAGAAATTGTATTAGTGTCATCTCCTAAAATTGTGCTTGGAGATTGATCGCCTGCATTTAGTGAAATAAATTGATTGTCATCAAAAAAATCATTTAGGTTGTTTATTTCTACCCTCTTTGGATTGACCTTTGCAGATCTGAGCGGTCGAGAGCGTAAGCCTGCTTTTCCTTCCAATTTTTGCTTAATTACTTGAACTAATGTAATGATTGAGATAATAAAAGGAGCCATTGTTTGAATGCCCATAATTCCAATAACCGTATATATCAAAGAGTTATCTAAATATCCTAGGCTCTCTCCACTCATATTAAACAAATATCCTGAGAGCATGAAGAAAACTACTGTGATCCCGATTTCAGACAAAGCATTGGACCACTGCATAACAGGATCGTCGAAAGGGGCATAAACTATTATATAAAAAGTGAACTAAATAAAAAATACTGCAACGCACAAAATAACTCCAATTGTTAGCTGAGTATAAGGAGAGCCATTGAAAAAAATGAAAGACACGAAATAGACATTTCTTCTTAAAAAGAAAAGAGTGTAGTACTGGGTGCTGAGCAAGCCATTGTCATTTTTAAATTCATAGAAAAATGACCCCCAGACATCATGAAAGGTTTTATTTCTTTTTTCAGTGACTTTATGCATATTTCTATATGAAAAAATAGCTAGTGAAATAGGAGAAATAATTAATAATACCTAAATAAAACATACTGTAAACATTAAACACATGAGGGTGTTTACAATTTCTATAGTACTGCTTTGAAGCGAATTCCAGTTTTGCAACGCTGTTAATAGTCCAATTATAGCTGGAAATCCAATATCAAGGTAAGACTGTACCCAAAATCTCAAAAAAGTAGAGAACTTGTACTGCTTGAGAATCGCGTCAAATTTTTTGCCAATATACCTTTCTGAACATTTAGCAAGGAAAAATACAATAGGAAAAATACCAACTATATAACATAAAACAGTTAGTTGGTTTCCTGCATTTATTAGAATCAAATCATTGCTGAAACCAAATTTGACAGCATCCGCATAAGGTGTGTGCCCCTGACTTTGGTCTACAAAGAATGCAAAAAAGTTTGGTATTAAATTCGCGTTATTCATAGCGTTAAAAAAGGCGTAAATGTTGTCTGAAATTGGGAAACCGCTGATTGGGATAAAATATAAATAAGATATTGTATTCAAAAGTGCCCATAGACCCGATGAGTTGGGATTCAAGCAAGACACAGCTGCACTTACCCCGATAACTGCTTGGGTCGTAGCAGAGACCTGATTTGAAGTGATAGTGGTTTGCTGCTGCGATGATGTCAAAATGGATTTATTAAGAATCCCAGTTAGAGTTGAGTCTTTAAGCATTCCATTTGAAGTTGAGAGCACCTGTGTTAAATCGTTGAAAGATATAGTGATTTGAGTCCCATAACTTACAGATGCCCCAAAGGTGCAAGTGATAAGATAATAGGTATCATTCATCATAGTTATATTTCACGAAATGACGACTCCTTTGCTGATTTTTATAGTTATTTGGCTTTCAGTCAGTTTATTCATTAAGCCATCTGAAAAATTCAAAGCTAAAGTATTGTCGTAGTTTACAGTAAGGTTAACACTAAAGCTAATATAGAGACATGAGGTTGAATTTTTAGTATATCCTGGCTTGCATACGCACAATTGTGAGGCAAGCATTGCATTTTCGACACAACTTTCGCATGCAAGCTCTCCTGTGCAGGATGCACATAATTTAGGGCAGTCATGGCATATGTACTCGCTAGCATATTGATTTGATGGGCAAGATTGGCAAGAATCCGCTGTTGAATTTCAGACTAAGTTGTTTTCGCATTGACAGTCTGCAGGATTAGAAGTTCCATTTTTGCATGTTGTGCAAGATCCGCTGCTATATGATTCACAGACCAAGCATTTTTCATCATAACATAAATTGCATTTACTACCTGAATCCTTGCAGCTTTTACAGCTTGAATTGCAAGCTGAGCACTTATTGTAAGCAGGCCCAATCCAAAATTGGCTTATCAAGCAATTTGGAATGCAGACTCCATCAATTGGGCAAGCCTGACAGGCTTCTTTGCATGAAGATTGAGGAAGTGCAAGGCTAGATATTGTCTTTACAATATTATAGCCTTGGATTTCATAAATGAATCCTTTGAAGAAGTTTATATATTTGCTGCTTGCTTTCTGCGCCCCAATAGTGACTATGACCCCAGTTTTTAAATCACTGAAATAGTCACTAATTGCAGCTGATGCACTATCCAAAATTCCATTAATATAAGAACTAACTATTGTATTTGCTGACTGATAATCTGCTGTAAAAGCTATATGATTTCATTCTGAAATTTTGGGAATATTGAGCGATGTAAAAGCTGTTTTCCCATTTGATAGAAATAGAAGCTCAAGTTGCGCATATCCTGCCTTCAGCATTATTGAAAAAACTGTGTTTAGTGATGTATCTTGTTTTATTATTAGCACGCCATCATCTTGTTCAGGATTGATTCAGATACTTATGGTGAATGAGCTTGTAAAGTTCAGAATTGCTGATGTAAGGTTTTGAAAACTGGGGAGATGCATAATTGAAGTGGAGCCATTGAAATAAAATCCTCTCAAAGGAGCTGCAATTGGATCCTCGGAGTCATAGGTTGGATAGAAATCTTGACTATTTCCAGTAAGGGCTTGGATCTGACTTTGCGAGTCAGTAAGGATTCCTTTCAAAGAACTGAACGAAAGATCAAAAATGAAAGTCTTCCCAAGGACACATTTATAGTTACTACCAACATAGCCAGCAGGACAACTTGCCAGACACTGCCCAGCATACAAAAATAATCCACCAGAGCACGTATCGATACATTTTCCAGCACTAGTAAAATAATCGCTTGCGCAAGAAACACAGTTGCTGTTCCCTGCTGCTGTGCATTTATTGCATGAAACATCGCATTGACTGCAAATCTCATTTGTACTGTCCCAAAAATAATTATCATCACACACACATGTACTGCCAGATAAATGAGCATTTGTCATGCAAGTGATGCAAACTGAGGTGTAATCGTCACAAACACTGCATATGACATCTTGACATAAATTGCAATTTTTATCATATCTCACACATCCCCAGTTGCATTGAACTTGGCAGGCTTGACATGAAGTCGTATCCCAATAGTTAGAAAGTTCACAGTCAGGAAGGCAAACATTTGCCAGCTCAATTGGACAGACAGAACAGCCAGAGCATGAAGAAAAGAGAATAAGGTCTGCAGCGCTTTTTTGAGAGTTGTAGACGGCAAAGCTTCATAGAAACCCTGTGTAGAAATTTGTGGAAGAGGATAGTGATGAAAGAGCAGCACCAATTGAGAGGAAAAATGAGGATTGGATATCTTGAAACCAGGATGCGCCGAGATCAGGAGAGTTATCTAATGAGGTGTCCACGTAAAAGAGAATTTGCTGCTCTGGAGTACCACTAATAATGCTGATAGCCATGAGGAAATTCCATGTTGAAAGGGTAACTGAAAGAGAGCTGCTTGTGTAGCTAACATAAGCCCCGTTTTGCAACTTTATTGTAAGAGAAGGAAACCCACCAGATGCCAATGAGAAATTAATAATGTTTACGACTGAGCTTGTACTATCTTGCTTGCTGAAAATACATCCTGAGTCAGAATGAGGCCTAATCCAAGCTACAAAAGTGAATATCGGGCTTATAGTCAAATATGGAGTGGTATCTTTGGATTTCATATATGAACTTCCTCGAAAATAATACCCTCTGTATTCAGCAGCATAAGGATCTGATGTCTTATAATAAGGATAAAAACTGGTATCAGCTCCAGCATATAAAGAAATGCTCGATTTAGAATCAATCACTTGGTCTTTAATTTGAAGTGGCTTAAAGCTAAATACAAAATCATTGCTAAGTGTGCATGAGTTTGTCGAAGAGCTGTATCCAAGCGGACAAAAACTAACACAAACGTTTGAAATCATAAGCAAAGGGGATTCACACTTAACACATCCTGTAAAGGTAAAATCTGTGCATGACTCACAGACCGAGTTGCACAAGTCACAAGTCTCGGTGGCTTCAACTCATAATGCATTCTTATTGCATTGACACTGAGTCCCTACAAAGTCAGCATTTGTAATACATTTCAAGCAGTTGCCTGAAAATGATGTGCAAGAGTAGCATTCTTTCTGTAGACAAAGCCTGCATGTTTGATCGGTTCGACATCCGTAAGTTCCACATGAAGTTTTGCAGGTTGTGCAAGTTGTTGTGTCAGGATACTGCCAAATTGGGCAATAACTAGGGCAAAATGAGCCAGTGGGGCAACTGATACAAGGACTGCTTGTGCAACTAGACGCTGGCCAGTCGTTATCTTTATGGGTTTCGTCATTAAAAATTTTCAAGCTTCACAGAAATCCTTGAAAGCTAGCTGTTGACGAGCTAGATATCATCCCCAAGTTCAAACTTGAAGAAGCATCTCTAAAGTAAGTTTTTGAGGTAGAAGTCATGGTGGTAAGCAGAGAGCTATCAATATAAATGCTAACTGTAGTGGCTCCACTTGTTTCAATAAAGGCTGTGAAAGCACAATAATGCCAGCTTCCCATAGTATTTGTGGAAGCAATAGATATAAGAGTTGATGCGTCATTGAGAGTTATCACTAGAGTAAGAAATCCTGAAGAATCTATTGTGAGTTTGAGGAAATCAGTTGATGTGTTTGATTTTAGAAGTATCGCTCCTTGTTTCTGTGGGTAAGTTCAAGCTATAATGGTAAAGTAAGGGCTAAAAATAGATTGAGAAG
The DNA here is from genome assembly GCA_949751835.1 of Blepharisma japonicum. NCBI lineage: Eukaryota > Ciliophora > Heterotrichea > Heterotrichida > Blepharismidae > Blepharisma > Blepharisma japonicum. The sequence goes on along the minus strand of CATKHK010000078.1, from coordinate 165,684 downwards.
CCATTTTCATAAGACTATTTCCATTGAAAAAGTATCCTCTATTAATTGCAGGCACTGGATCGTTGGCATCAAAGTCTGGATACTTACCAGAGTTATCAGCTCCAACATTAAATCCGCTTAAGGTATCAAGCACTATGTAATCATTTAAGCTCAAATCTATAATGAGGCTTTTATCAAGCTGACAAATATTTGTACTTTGTATAAATCCATCAGGGCATTGAGTATCACATAAAACATTATTAAAGAGATAGTATCCAGATATACATTGACTACACGTGTTATAGTCTGAAGATGTGCATACAGAACAGCCCAAAAAGCAGTCTAAGCAAGTAGAGCCGCTTGAAGATAAATAGTATGTTGATTCGCAAGTGCATGGTACCCCACTAGCATGAGTAACGCATTGATAGCAATCACCAGCATAGAAGCTTGAGCATTTATTACACAAAGGGTCGTCACATATATTACAAGATGTTCCTCGAACACACCCATATGAACATGAGGTGAGGCAAGGCTTATTTGTCCCAGAGCTGACATAATAGGTGATATCTGCATCTCATAGACATGATATTCCAGATCCTCCACAAATATCAGCTGAGTATTCAGTTGAAAAGCTGCTCACTGCATAATTTCATAGTTTAAAGGTATAAATAAAGCCCTCAAAAAATGTATTTTGGCTTTTTCCAATATATAAATACTTCCCAAGTTGATCTCTGGCAATGTAGTTTATTATTGAAGCTGTTCAGGACACTCCATTGTTCATATAGAACTTAAGAGTTGTTGAGGCAGATGAATAAGTGGCTGAGGCAGATAGATACACTCAATCAGGAAGATTTGCAACTGTTGAAGTTTCAAGAGAGTCCACTTCAAGCTCAGTCTCAAGCAGAAATGACGCAGTTCCATTCGAATTCATAGAAATGATTGGATCTTTTTGAAAAATGTCTCCAGAAATAGGATAAACCCACAACCCTACTGAAAAATCATGAGAAAGGTACATTGGCGTACTGGAAACTAAATACTGAGCTCCTGAAAAGTAGAGCCCTCTGCTTTTAGCTGGAATGGGATCAGCAGAGTCTGGGGAGTGGAAGAATTGGTATGTAGTTGCATCTGCTGAAGTGACTAAAATATCATAAGAGCCTTCAAAGCTTGTATCAAAATGTTCATTGAGCAATGGAGTGCTCGAAGTTGTGCATGGAGAAGTTGAAAAACCAGTTGGGCAGCTTCGTAAGCAAATAGTCCCAACTAAAACGTTGCTTCCTGCACAAAGAGAGCATTCAAAGTAAATTGTTGAAGCACAATGGCTGCATAGGTTATCGCATATATCACAACTCTCAGTCACATGAACCCAAATAGCGTTCGCATTGCAAGCGCAAATGGATCCTGACTGAGAAGCGTTGGGAATACATCCAGTACAAGGCCCTGAGAAGGAAGTGCAACTATAACATGTTTTATCTGCGCACAGTCTGCAAGTGTCTCAGCTTCGGCACCCCCTTGAGCAAGAAAGTGCGGGATCACAATTAGGGCAACCCCCTGAACCGTCAGGATATTGAGCTATTTGGCATGTGTTGGGACATACTCCTCCAACTGGACAATTAGTGCATCCAGAGCAAGAACTAGACCAATCAGCTGTATTTTTGTTTTGGTCAGTATAAATTTTGAGAGTATAAATAAATCCCTTGAGTCCATTTAGACTTGAAGCATCTGAGCCAATATAAAGTTTACCTGAATCAAAGAAATAGACTGTAGGATCTGAGCCGGTGACTGCTGAACTTGCAGCATTATTTATGTATGAATTGATTTGGTATGCTCCTGAAGAAATTATTTGTCCAGTAAATGACATTAAATTTCACTTAGAACTTAGAGAGGACCCGCTGGTTTGAGTAAGAGTAAGCAAAGTTCGGTCTGATAAGCTCATTTTTAATGATATTGCAGTGCTGCTTGCAATTTTAAATGCCAGAATTTCAAGAGTCCCATCTTTTTTTAAGAATACATATTGAGCACTCGCCGCAACAGGGCGAATCCAAATCGAAACAGTAAATCAAGGACTAATGAGAAAAGTACCACCTTGAAGTGAGTTTTTAGTGCTGAAGTAATAGCCTCTATTTATGGCTGGACTTGGATCACTATTTTCTCATAGCGGATAGAGATTAGTATTATCAAGGCCGACTGCAAGAGTTCCAACATTGCTGACAGTGTTCAATTGGATAATATCATTCAGTGAAATACTCAAGCTTGGGTTGGAGGTAGAAATACAATTAATTCCCGACGAATCATCATACCCATCAGGGCACGCATTAGTGCAGATTGTATTCAGCAAATAGAAAGGACTATTACATGTCAAACATTGGTTATATTGAGATCCTGTTCCTGTTGCACAAGTTAAAGCCAATTTGATGCAAGAAAACCCACTTGAGTCAACAGTGTACCCAGGATTGCAAGCGCATGGGGTATTTCCTGCATTAGAAACGCATTGAGTGCAAAGACCAGCTGCAAATCCAGTGCATATGGCACACAATTTATCATCGCATTGATTACAAGATCCAGCCCTTGTGCACCCTATTGTGCAGCTTATATCACAATTTGCACAAGCGGCTCCATCGTAATATTGAGTTAAATTGCACAACATGCCTGGGGTAAGGCTGAATGCATTATCAATTGTTGTAGTGAAGTCTACAGCCGCATTTCATAGTTTAAAATCAAATATATAGCCTTGGAAATAACTCTGTGTGGACTTTCCTATTGTTAATTTAGTATTAAGCGTGTCTCTATAAATCAATTTTTGGTAAGTGGTAGGGGTCGAGAAAACAGCATTATTGACTGAAACTGTAATAGTGGTAACTATAGCTGTTAAATCAAGCGATGAGGACAATGAAAGATATGTTCAACTTGTAAATGAAGTAGCCGAGCCAGGTATTGATTTTGTAGTAGTAGAGGTAGTAGGACCTTCTAATATAATCTTGACATCCCCTTTGGAAGAAAAGAAAACTCTTGTAAGTTTTTGCACAAAATCACCATCATCTACAACATAAATCCAAGCACCCAAAGAAAAGCTATGAGACAAGTAAACGTTTACATTTGACTGCAGATAATAGCTTTGCCCATCAAAATACAGCCCTCGATCCTTGACAGGTATCGGGTCAACTGCTTCTGGATTATAAAAGAATTGATACTTGCTTGCTGAGGTTCCTGTCGTAAAGATTCCATAAGTACCTAGAAAGAGACCATTAAATGAGGTATCAATGACAGGGGTTGAAACAGGAGTGCAGCCTGCTGCAAATCCATAAGGGCAGCTTCTTAAGCATACATTTGATACTGGTACATATGCTGAGCTGCATGTAGAACATAAAAATAATAAAGTTGTTTGGCACTGATCACAGAGAGTATCACAAATTGTGCAAGCAAGGGAGGACGTATCCCAGAATGCATTAAGTTTGCAGGCACAAACTCCTGGAGATGGAAAATAAGCATTTGTGATGCATGAAGTGCAGGGCCCGTCGAATAAAGTGCAAACTAAGCATTCTTTATATAGGCATAAGTTGCACGACTCAGTGTTTCGACATCCACGGTTACAGCTGAGAGTACCACAATTAAAACAAGTTCCAGCATTATTGAAATAATTTCAATTGCAATTATCAGGGCACACGGATGAATCTAAAGGGCAGCTAGAGCATCCAGCACTACATCCTGAAGTTCTTCATCCAGCCAGAGCATATGTGTTATCATTGTATATGTTGAAATTTCAAATTCACCCAGTAAATCCTCCAGAGATTGACCCAAGATAAAGAGCTCCTGCATCATTATAAAATAAAGAAGAAGTTGAAGTAGAAGTGGGTCCAGTTACCGATGTGGCTGAGGTTGTGGATCCTGTTACCAAGGTTATAACTGTTTGGCCTGATCCATTAAGTCCACAAGTAAAGCCTAAGTAAGCCCAAGTGTTTGCAATACTAGAAGAGCCAAGGATTGACAGTGTGGTAGAACTATCAGATAAAGTAAGGGTAGTAAATTGAGGCTTAGAAGAGGCGAGGGCTATTTTTAGCCATCAGGTTGCCCCATCATATTTTGAAAATATAACTCCATTATTAGTTGCCCTAACCCAAAATAATAAAGAAAATCATGGTCCTAAGGTTATCGAACTTGTTGTCATATATCTTGTTGCAGTAAAATAGTAGCCTCTATATATTGACGGTATAGGATCTTTGTTCCCTGATTCCCAGGTTGGGTAAGTATTTGTAATAGAACCTCCAACTGTGACTCCATTAACTGTATCCAATTGAATCAAATTTTGAAAATTTAGACTCAAAACATTTGAATTTGAGAGAGAGCATGTATTTGATGATGAATTAGATGTATATCCTGAGGGACAAAAGGTTAAGCATTGAGTTTTCAATAAAAAATACCCAGAAAAGCACGAAGAACATTGATAGTAGCTAATTCCAGTGCATGCAGAACAGCCAGTTGAGCACGCAATGCAGCTAAATCCAGATGGAGATAGCATATATCCTGGATTGCAGGTACAGGGTGTTCCAGATGCATTAGTAACGCATTGATCGCACAATCCATCTATAAATCCTCTACAAACACTACAAAGTGGATCATAGCAAACATTGCAAGACCCATTTCTTGTGCAGCCATTTGGGCATGATCCATCACAAGCTGTAATCGTCCCACTGCTTATCCAATATAAAAATCCACATGATCATAGGCAGTTTGCTATGGCCCCAGTCCCGCATATCTGATCTGAGTATTGTGTATTAAAATTGGACACTGCTGAGTTTCATAGTTGAAATTGGTAAATATAGCCATTGAAGTTTGATACTGAGCTTTTGCCTAAAATTATAGTATTGCTAACAGGATCCCTATAAATATATCCAGACTGGGTTGCCGATGTTTGAGCTACATTGTTTAGATAAGGCTTGATTGTTGTGGAAGGAGAAGTAAAAGATATGACATAAGAAAGATACACCCAAGCGCTATTCGCAGGAGACAAGCTACTTGTTGTTACGAGCATAGTAGCTTCCAATTGATTTTCCAATATAATTTTAAGCACACCAGTTTCTGTGATAATAATTCTATAGCCGCTGCTGTGGGTAAGTATATTTCCAGACCCTGGTATAATCCAAACCCACATACCAAGAGAGAAATTGAGAGAAAAATAAACAGCAGAAATTGTTTCTAAATAAGTTCCTCCTGAAAAGTAAAGTCCACGGCTCTTAACAGGAACTGGGTCAGCAGAACTTTCAGGGGAATTAAAAAAGTAATAGCTGCTTCCACTTGTTCCTGTTTTAAAAAGGCCATAAGTCCCATAAAAATAGGTCGCGAAGTTTGTGTCAATAACTACTGAAGAAACTGAAACACAAGGGCTTGTAAAACCATAGGGACAAGCTCTCAAGCAAATACTTGAAACTAAAAAATAAGGAGAAGGGCAGGTAGTGCATAAAAAAGGGGTTGAACTGATGCAAGCCCCACATAAATCATCACAAATTACACAAGTATTTGAAGCCGTAACATAAAAAGCATTAGCATTGCATTTGCACACTCCACTAACAGGTGTTGCATTTGCAATGCAAGTTGTACAGGTAACTGTAGAAGAATTGCATGTTAAACATTTAAGATCATAGCACATATTGCAATTGTCAGCAACTGTGCAATCTCCTTTAACCAATATAATTCCTGAAATCTTAGGATTTTCAGTAATCCTATAGAAATCAAGTACAAGCTTTCCACTAGAGAATGCACCTGTTATAGAGCTTCCATTTATGTAAACAACTCCAGAGGTAAGTGTAAATTGGACAAAAAGGTCACAAGCATTTTTGGCTCCTACTTGTGCCACCAAGTCTAAGTTTGATTTAACCACATAATTTCCAATTTTAATTGTGAAAACCCGCGAATTTGTTGTTGTAAAGTAAATTTCTGCGAACTGAAGGATTATTACGTAAGTCCCATCAGTTGAAATAGGAATTCTGTACCCTCAAGAAGGACTTGTTGTGCTAAATCGTTCAACCTTATATGGGGTCTGGTTCTGAGTCAGTCCAATACTGCAAGAACAAGCATAGGAGCTCCCAGTTGTAAAATAATTATCAGCGGCATAGACAAACCCAAAGGTTGACGTATATGGAGTAGAAGTTCCACAATTTAAAGCCAAAACAACGGTTGAAGGATCTAGAGAATAGACAAGGATAAGACCAAAAAATAGGATTTTGACAACAAATAACGACTTCATTTTACAAATGAATAGGATTGTTGCAAAGAAAAATAAAAGTTTTTATTTCTACTTAAGAATGGAGAAGTTAATCAAAGTCTAAAAATTGTAGTTTTAATTATATTTATTATAACTTCTTCTTTTGAGATTTAAACTTTATCTACCCATATTTAATTATTTATCTTTACATCAAATTTTACTGGATTTATTACCAACTAATCTTCTAAGTAGAATTCAGTATTTAATAAATTTATAAATACATAATGCTTATATCATTCAAATACTTTCTTGGATAATTACTGATAAATTAATATTATCAAGAATTCACCCTGCTATATATAATTTTATACCATTTTATAAAAATTCTGTTATCTTCTATTTACTATAAAGAATTAAAAAATAAACATATGATTATATTTATTAATCAACTAAGTAATATACATAGTTATTCCTAAATATGAAAAATGCAAAGGTAAAACCTAGAGGGATGGAAAGATTTAAGTACGGGAATTATCAACGATACTACAACCTTAGAAATGCTGAACATTGAAATGACCCAAGAATAAAAATCTTGGAGAGAGAACTGTTTGAGAATAAGGATATTCTCGATATAGGATGCAATGATGGAACAATCACGCTTATTATCGCATCGAAATTCAATCCTAAGAGAATTTTAGGGCTAGATATAGATTACAAGCTCATAACCAAAGCTGAGACCAACCTTTCTTATCTAGAAAGAGCTACAGAGCAGGCAAAAGTACTTAAGGAAAGAGAAGAGTTTATCAAAGACGTCAGATCTTACCCTTCAAACTTCCAAAAATTCTTTAGCCTCCCTGAAAATCTAAAAGTTCCTACGAAAGCAATCAGAACTGATATCGCTGCCACTTCAGCAAATTTTCCAAATAATGTTGCCTTTAGAGAAGAAAATTATGTGAAAAGTCCTGAAGAAGAGAGCAAATATGATGTAATTTTGCTTTTATCTACTATTAAATGAATTCATCTGAACTGGGGGGATGAAGCTGTAACACTTTGCTTTGATAAAATTTATAAAGCTTTGAAACCTAATGGAATTTTTATATTTGAACCTCATCCGTGAAAATCTTACAAAAAAGCAAGAAATCGAACAGAAACGATCAGAGAAAATTATGAAAAAATTTTATTCAAGCCTAACGAATTTGAAGAGTATCTAGTCAATCATTTGAAGTTTGAGCTACTCACAAAAATAATTCCAACCGAAGGAAAAGATAAATTTAAAAGACCCATTATGATATATAAGAAAAGCCTTTCAAGTATTGCACAATAGAAAAAGACTAAATTTATGTAATTTAATTAAAATTATATCATATAAACTTGAACATATAACAGATTTATAAGAAACATCAAATCTTCTCTCTGACATTTCTTTGATTTACAAAACCTAAAAAGCTAAAACTGAATAGGACTCATTTTCTGAATTAATCCAAAATTTAACATTCGCTTTTCTTATTTTTATATTTGCTTCGTCGGAAAAAAATGCATCAGTTGCATATTTTTCTAATTTTCATTTTTCTTGCTCATAAATAACCAACTTTCTAAAAGCTTATAAATTGAGGAAATTAACTATTCTAATGTTTCTTCAGTTATGAAATCGGTCACAAGAAGTATATTGAAAATGGATAAAACCAGTTTTGTTCAATAAAACATGGAGTCGAAATTTTTTTGGCTTTCAGAATCAGCTCAGTCCTTGACCTCAAACCCTGATGGGAAGCACTTGCATTGGACTACAGATATCAATGAAGAGCTTCCTATATGTATGCTTCCTTACAAGCAAGGCCAGGAGGCTCCGGTAACATTTGTTGAACTCTTCCAGAAAACAGTGATAGAGTGTCCTCACAAGCCAGCCTTAAGAGTTAAGAAAGGAGACAAATGGAAAACATGGACTTTCCAAGAATATTATTCAGACGCCCTTTTATTCGCCACTTCTCTCATTAGTCTAGGAATCTCCCAAAGGAAGGTCGTCAACATCATCGGTTTTAATTCTCCTGAGTGGATTCTGTCATATGCAGGGTCAGCTCTGGCTAATTGCATTCCTACAGGGATTTATACCACCAGTGGCACTGAAACTTGCCACTATATAGCAGATCATAGCGAAGCTGAGTTAATTGTAGCTCAAAACGAATCACATCTCATGAAATACCTCAAAGTCATTGATAAGTTGCCAAAAATCAAAGCATTTGTTGTATACTGGCCTACAGGCAACTTAAAAGAGATAAGTAGTCCTGTGCCAATCTATAACTGGACTGAATTTTTAGATTTAGGGGTAAATGTTGACCCAGGAGAAGTTGAAAACCGAATGAATTCAATTAGACCTTCAAGCTGTGCCACAATTGTCTACACTTCAGGAACAACTGGGCCTCCGAAAGGAGTTTTATTGAGTCATGACAATTTAGCATGGTCTGGAAGAAGACTAAAAGATATATCTGAGCCATTTGGTGATGATGAGCATGCTGTTTCTTATTTGCCACTTAGTCACGTAGTCCAACAAACAATTGACTTTTTTGGCTGTCTCCAAGGCAAAGTATGTATTGACTTTGCTGATGAAGATGCGTTACAAGGATCACTTGGCAAAACAATAAAAGAAGTAAGGCCAACCTTTTTCTTTGGAGTTCCAAGAGTATATGAAAAATTTGAAGAAAAAATCAAGGCCATGTTCAACTCACTTCCACCTAGCAAGAAAAAAATTGTAGATTGGGCCAGAGAGGTTGCTTATAGAAATGTTTTGAATCAGCTAGAAAATCGGCCAGTTGAAAAAAGCTTTTATGTCGCCAAAGCAGTCTTTTTAGATAAATTTAGAGAAATGTTGGGTTTTGATAGATGCAGAACTCTTATGTATGGAGCAGCTCCATTGTCAAGAAGCACATTAAAGTTCTTTATATCATTGAATATGCCTATTATAGCTGGATATGGGATGTCTGAATCTGCCGCACCAATGACTTTTGGGTCGTATAAAAATGGGAATATATGAAGCCAAGGAGTTGTGCTACCAGGTGCTGAACTAGTCATCATGAATTCTAAAGGGGTCGAGCTACCAAGAGGTGAAACTGGGGAAATCTGCTATAGAGGAAGAAATAAATTCGCTGGATATCTGAAAAACGAAAAAGAAACCAGAGAGTGTATTGATAAGAATGGCTTTATTCACTCAGGAGATGAAGGATATTTAGATAGAGAAGGAAATTTATTTATTACTGGCAGAATAAAGGAATTGATCATAACAGCTGGAGGTGAAAATATTCCTCCTTTCCTTATTGAAGAGCAAATCAAAGATATTTCAAAAGTTTTCAATACAGTACTGGTAGTCGGGGAAGGGAAAAAATATCTCGGAGCTTTAATTTCATTCAAAAAAGTACCGCAGTCTGATGGGTCATTCAGTGAGAAACTAACTCCTGAGGTAGTAGAAGTTTTTAAGGCTCATGGAAGTCCTGCAATTGAAAATCGTCAAGCACTGGCATGTCCAGTAGTGAAGAAGTATATTCAATCCTGTATTGAAAAATATAACAAGCATGCAGCTTCCAGAGCCCAGCATATAAGAAAGTGGGGATTTTTGCCTCAAGACTTTTCGATTGCAGGTGGTGAGCTGACCCCTACGATGAAGGTCAAGAGAAAGGTAGTTCATAAGAAATATGGAGCAATAATTGAGCAGCTTTTTATTGATCCTAATTTATAATTTAAGAAGCAACTTAAATAAACAGAAATAAGTAAATATGTAAAATAACAATTTCTAGTCTATAATTATGACGATTTTTAATAAATTCTTTTCTCTATGCATCCAGACACTAATTACTTAAATAATTGTTAAATCCCTAACAAGAAATGTTCAGTAGTTAATTCAATCTGATTTAGATTATAGTGGCTTTCAAATTATAAAAATACTGATATAATTGATACTGATAATGATCAATAACCAATTAAGAAGAATAATGATCTGAGAAGATTATAATAAGTTTTATTATTACAGCTTTTAATTAAAAGAATAATCGTCCAATTTTTAATATAGATCCATTAAATCTTCCATATATTCTGATCATTACAAAAATGGCCATTAAAATTTAATAATTTAAAAATGAAGCACGGATCATCCAAAGGAGGTCAAAGCCATCAAGCCCATACTCAATCATCAAATGTACACAACCCAAATAATGCTGCTCATCATGCTGCATCAGATAACAGAAGCAATCAGATGAATCCTAACAATCCTAGCTACTCTTCGAGCAGACAAGGATCTTCTCAAGGGTCATCTCATAAGCACTAAATTAAGTTCTAAATTTATGGAATAAATGAGCATTTCCAAATTAGAATGCTCAATTAAAAATATTTCAGTAATTATTTTATATTCTATCATTTTGCAGTTCTAAATTCGCATTCTAAAATTTACTAAAAATATTTGTTGTGTATGCAAAGAATGCATCAATCCCTAGTGTTGCTCGAACAACTGCAATCAAAATTCCAATTCTAAGCATTTTCCTTGATTTTTTAGAGCGCATAAATAATTGTTCTCATGAGAAATCCCCATCATCTTTTGCTAATGAATTTGTAGTTATGTTTTCTTCATTTTTAGGTAAAGGGATAGCTATTACATAAGCAAACCATATCCCTGAATCAATGATTAGCCCACCTATATCTGCTTGCGAGATTTGTCCGATATAAAGTGGAGTCAGAGTATAAAAGCATCAAGATGGGAATCCAGTTACAATCTTTTAATTCCAAAAGCATAAGTGTCAGGAATAATAAATAGAAGTCCACCTCTGATATTTATGATGTCAACAACCATAAGTGCGTTTCTCCTTCCTATTCTATTAGATACAGAGCCAGCAATTAAAGCTCTACATAAAGCACCAAGAGGCATGATGACTGCCATCATTGATATATAGAGTTCTTTATTTTCTCCTCAATCTAAAGTAGCTGAAACATTCAATTGATTTGAATTAAAACCATCAGTGTTATAGCCAAAAATAAAAGACCCTATATTGCGTTTCATATGACTTTTTTTTAGAAGGCTTTGGATTTGTAGATTTTATTTTAAAAATTCCTAAAAGATATTAATGATATTACATAATAAGCGGCTATAATTAATGTATAAAGTAAATGTAAAGCATTGTTATTTTAAATGCTGATTTTATAACTATTACAATTCATACACGTTGGCTTAGAATTTAAATGCTTTTGCCCACATTTACAAATTCATCTTGTTTTTCTACACATCATGCAACTATACTTATCAGGAGTCAAATCTAAATTGCACACTGCACAATGATTGTCTTTTGTCTTCTTCAAACAATAATAGCAATTTTTATATTCTCCCATAGCCAATTTCATACCACAAAAGCAGCATGAAAGCTCCCTATAATAATTTTCTTCTATGCGAGCGGAAGAAATCTCTGAAATTTGGTCTCTTTTATGGAGAATTTTACAGTTAAAGCATTCTTTATCAGTTGGCCAATTGAACTTATTGCAATTTTCACATTCCCAGACTAGTAGAATGCATCCTTTGCACAACAGCTTGCAGTTTTCAAAATAATAGTTGCACTTTAGACAAAGATTCCCAGATGATTCTGATTTGCATTTTCAGCAGTATTTTTTATCAGTAATTGCTATAGTTTTATGACAGATTTGGCATCTCTCTGATATGCAGCTAAGACAAATATCTCCTATTGCTATATCTTCGCCACACTTAATGCATCGATTTTTTGGAGGAGTTCGAAATTGGCACTTACAACAGCTTTGAGTATTATATGCCCCACATAATTTGCATAATCATACATTTGCAAGAAGTCTGCTTGATCCTTGTATTTTTGATTTTTTCTTAGAACAATGAGTGCATTCTTGGCATTTTGAACTGCTATATTCTTTACAAATTTTGCATTGTCAGGGTATATTGGGCTTTCCAGCTGAATTATTTTGACTTTGCGATTTTAATTCCTTTTTCATGCTTCCACACACTTGGCATATAAGAAAATAAGGATCATTTTTAAAAGTGCAATCTCTACAAATTCATCCACTCTCACCAGGCTTTAACTCTTTACAGCTTGGGCAGCATTGTCAATTTATTTCATTGATTCTTCCACAATTGCATCGCCATAGCTCAGCATCTTGCTCTATTTGCATATTAGAATCGCTATTCTTTATGCAAGGGCTCTGAGACTTTAAAAAGATCATTCTTTCTCTTGATCGATGAATTTTTGGAGTAAGGCACTTTTTTTCAGAAATTGGCTCTAATCGCTTTCGCTTCCACATTTTATTTACGACTTTGGTTTCTAATTCAATTCAATCTACATCTCTTAAACCTGCATCCTCTGCCTGGCCTAATTCTTCATAGAACAATCCTACAGGATAAAGTTTGCAATTAATTATTTCTTCAATTGCTTGTATTCATGATCCATTTCCTAGTAATGATATATTTTCGTCATCCAATTTGTATCATAAATTATTATCTGAATGCTTTACCACAAAAACGTAGTGAAATCCTCCATATAAAATCATTCCCTTTAGTATATGATTTGTATGATGAGCTTCTGCATAAATTCTGTCAAGCGACAAAAATTGAGGAACTGATGATAAAATTTGAAGGATTTCAAGATAGCTTGGATTTTTTTCATGCCAAATTAATTGGATAGTAAAAATGATTGGATGAGATCTCAAAATCAGTGAGTTTTTACTTTTATTTACACAGCAGTTTTCAGTATTTGGACATATATCAAGTGTCGCTTTTTCTCATTGACCTCTAATGAATTCTGGGATTGCCCCTTCAATAGGTATTACGCTGGAATGCTTCAAGCATTCTGCTAAATTTTCTCTTATACCTTCTCTTATAAGCTTCTTTGGATGGAATTTTTTTGTTTCTTCAAGAATATCATAGATATAGAAAGGATGAGAAAAAGAAGAAAAATCTCAATCATTTTCCACTTTACTCCCGCACTCACATATTAATGATTCATGGACCTGCAGATCAATAACTTGATGTGCTATGCAAGATCTCCCACAATTTGCATTTGAGATATCAGAGTTAACACCCTCGTTGGTATCTCCAACTTCATTAGAATGAATAGCTTTTAAAATTGCCATTAAAGCTTCCATGCTGTCGTCAGCTGAATGGATTCCGAATCTTTTGATCGGTTTATAAACTTCTGATAAATGTCTTCTATACAGAGAAATGTCGATTGTATTTTCTTGGGATTGAAGCAGATTTTGTAGGCTTTGGATAAAAAGCTGCTTTAATCCACAAACTAGGCAATAATGATCATCCTGGAGCTCACATTTGAGGTTTCGAGTTAGAATTAAATCCCGAAAAGAATGTAAGTGTCACAAAACTTGTAAGGCAGAGTTTAAGAAACAGTTCATTTCCCCGAATTCATTTTTGAATCCTATAAACCCATGAATATCAGGCAGAGAAGAATACTGAAAGGAGCTCCTGAGCTTTGAAGGGCTTTCTGAGATCTGTGATTGCTTTTTCTTTGATTTCATTTTATTTTCATTTTCTCGATTAATGACATCGACTACAATAGGAAAATCAGCATGATTAAGGCTATAAAAGGTTTTTATATAAATTCATAATGGAACTATTTTATGAATGTTTTAGAATTCTGATACAAGCCATTAAATATTGTATTTTTTATTCTTTATTATATCATGAATTCAATTTATAGAATCGAAATTTTACTTTCCCATGTCTATTTTATTTTAAATCTCCTTAATTTCTAATAGCTTATTTCCTGAACTTGATTAATATAATATAAAAGCAGATGTCAAGTCGTTCAAATTCAAGAAGCAACCAGCCCCAGAGTAACCCTTCTTTTCAAAGTTCTTTTTCAAACAAATCATTGCAGTCCCAAGGATACTTCGCAAAGGACTTATTTCCTCTGCTCCGCAAAGGGCTAGAAGGCTTAGGATTCCAAAAAACAAGAGTGATACAAGAAAACGATAGATACTTAATCATGATTGCAATCGGTGACCAAAGCGAGCTCTATGAAGGGAAATGGGGAAATTTCCCCATCATTTTCGAGGCGAAGAATGGGATTTTGGAGCTTCGACTTCTTTTAGCGATCAATTCCAAAGCAGCAATTTTCAATGAAGAAGCTTTTTATATAGCAAATGAGTTCCTCATAAGAGTTAACTACAAATCGGATATTGGCCATTTCCAATGGGATTGTGTAAAGAGACAAGTTTTATACAGAGTCGTGTTTTCTTGTATAGGACTCACAACTAAGGATATCCTGGAGATCCTTAGAAAAATGATAGGGGAGGCTATTTACTCATACAAAATCTATGGGTATGGCTTTGTGAAAATTTATGAAAATCCAGACCAAGATCCTATACAACTAATAATGACTTGTGAAGACCGTATTACATCTGTGCTTCCAAGAACATTTCATTTAGATGAATCATGTGAAAGCGTGGATAGAGACACAAGGCATCTGAATGACTGGTATGTGGCAGTTTTCGATAGCCCAGCCCAATTCCAAGCCGAGCTCAATCTAATAGAAGAGCTTGCAAGAGACGAATTTATATCAAGTGTATTCGAATTAGATGGAAAAAGAATCAGCCATCAAATGATTGAGTACTGTCATATGCGCGGCACGCCACTAGTAAAAGCTTTAGTAAACACAGACAAGGCTTATTCAGACTCTATAGAAGACATCATTCTTGGGCTATTTGACTTGGGCTACGTTTTTGATGGAATTCCTTACAAATCCATGGTAGTTGTCAAAAGCGATATAAAAGTCTGTTACAAAGGAAAACTCCAAGAAATTATAATCCCTAAAGCAGACGATATTACTGAAGACGATTTGCTGCTAAACACCTACAGTGAAATGACTGATATTCTCTGCGAGATTATGAATGATCCTACCAATTATGCTTCTGATATTGACTTCATCAAATGCTCAGCTTTAGATGTAGAAGATGATTCTCTAGAAGCCTCCAAAACCCATCTAAAAGAAATGCTTAATACTGATGTAGATTTAGTAAGAATTGGGACTGATCAAAAAATCGCTGAAGAGCACTGGAGCATGTATAACTACCATTTATGCTTAAATAATGACTCCGTACTTAGATGTTTTGGGCTGTATAGAATCAAGTCCAATATTTATGCAGTTTTCGAAAAATGCTCACATTCACTTGAAGAGTATTTGCATGATAAAAATATCCCTTATGATTCACAAATTGAATATAAAAGAAAAGAATGGCTGTCACAAATTGTGTATGCACTTAAGCATGTGTATATGAAAGAAATCCCATTTTTCTGTGTAGATTTAGGACTGATTATGCTGAATAAGCGAAATGAAATTAAGCTGAAGATCATTAGCCATGATAAAGCTAGACCATTTTGAAAATCCCCTGAAATATTGCAAGGCTTGATTGACGATAAAAGCGTGATTTTTTCACTAGGAATGATTATTTATTATTTTATTGTTGGGTATAATTACTATGAACAAAAAATTGACGAAAACGACTTGAAGACTGCCATATGTGAGGAGCATATAAAGCCAATTGTTCCGTGGAAAATTGAGGAAAACTTTTCTGAGCTGGTAGATCTGATGAGAGATTGCTTGATTTATAAGAGCAGAAACAGAATTGCAATTATTGATGTAGGTAAGAGACTATCAAATATTTCATAATTTGTCCACAAGATAGGTGAATATATTAATATCTAATAATTTTATATTATAAATATATTATAAGGAAAGTTTTTAGTGATTTGTTGGATCTTCATTATTAAAAGCTTATATCAAAATAAAAGTAGTATTAAAATGCTATAAGCTTCATTATTCATTTGTATTATTTGGATTTTTTTTTATTATACGCACCTATAAGCATTAATAATGTTGAATCATTTGGCACTCTCTTACTCAGCATACTTAAACTAATAATACTTAGATGCTCTTTGATGCTTTTGCTGATTTTAAATTCGATACATATTTTTATTACAGCTTAAAATGGTGAGCTATTTTTAAATATAACAAAATGGGCTGAAAATAACTTAAATAAGTATTAAAATTAGGAAGGTAAAAGTGCAAATCTTTTATTAAAATAAAAAA
This sequence comes from Blepharisma japonicum, assembly GCA_949751835.1. Lineage (NCBI taxonomy): Eukaryota > Ciliophora > Heterotrichea > Heterotrichida > Blepharismidae > Blepharisma > Blepharisma japonicum. The sequence goes on along the minus strand of CATKHK010000078.1, from coordinate 149,418 downwards.
CATAATGTTGTAAAAATGCCTTTGCTTATCAACAATTATATAATTTTGACTTAAGTTCTGAATAGAATAAGTTAATAAAAACAGGGTTTAGTTAGTCATAAAGATTTTGTGAATATTTAATTCATCTGCTTTGAGTCACTACTACCATACAAAGTTCTAGTATGTAGATGTAGTATAGTATGCTTCTTGTTTTAGGTTCTGTCTTGAGCTGGAAGCTATGGATCAGCAGCCCTATGGTGGGTCCAGGATAGCTAAAATTCCAAGGCTCATTCTTGGAGTCACAAAAACTACAGAATAACTTTCATTTGGACATTAAAGAAAAAAACTTTTGGTCAAAATTCATTATTTCTCTGTTGTAGGTAATGCCCTAAGGTTTAGCAGATTAGTTGTTTTCTTCTATCCTGATTGGGAATAGATGTGCCCTGGAATCTCCTTGGATTTGCTCTTGATTATCGACTTTATGAGTCGATCTCACTTAACTTTAGTCTTAATTCTGATTGTTTGACCAAGAGGGCAAGTAATTTATGTTTCGTTTATCTATAATTATGGAAAGAAATAGACAAAATGATGATGGTTTCCAATCTAACCATAGCAATAATTTAGAGCATATTAATCCAAAACTAGAAGACGTACTTATATCACTATCATCAGTGCTACAATCCAAAATCATGGAAGATTTCGAGAATTATCCTGAAATTGTTGGCTCAAAAAGCATGATCTTCTTTAATGAAGACCTTGCTGCTAGTTTTCAAGCTGCTAGTAAAGAAGATAGCTATATTATAGACCAAATATTTTTATTTGTGAAGAATCTGTATTTTGGGTATAACTTAGGAGTTGAATGCTGCACTTTAACACTTTCATACATTCTTCGGTTTTTAAAGCTCTCGAACATTCCATTATTTCATGGGAATTGGACAAATATTGTTTTTTCAGCTACGATCATTTCGCAAAAAATGTGCAATATTGATTATATTAAAAATCTAGAATTTGTGACGATTTTTCCTAATTTGTCAATTGGCGACATAAATGACATGGAAAAGGAATTTTTGAAATTTTTTGGTTTCCAGTATGAAATCAGGAGAAGTTTTTATGAAAACTGCTTTTATATTATGTTTTCTGCATGTGAATCAGAACTAACCCCTAAGTGAAAGATTGACGATGATAAAGTGGATAATATTTTTACAAGGATGATTTCGTTCTCTAAGGAGATGGAAGATATTCAGCTACATGAAAGACAAATATGTAGGGTTGACGCAATTATTTTAAATGACGATGATTAATCTTAAGCTGGGATCGTTTTATAATAAATTTCCAAATATAAAAAACAAATGATTTTTTTGGGTTATTTCTAGATGAATTTATTAATTCTAGATTCTTAAATATTTATCTAGATTTTCTTATTATAGACTAAACAATTCAAAATGGTCTCGGTGAGAGCAGTCTATGATTCTTTAAGGATTTGGACGACAAGAGACGTCTTCCTGGAGATTCAGTGCTCCGTTTGTTGGCTGAAAGAGAGTTTTATTAGGGCTGGAGGTAGCTGAAGTTCTAATGGCTATGGCTGGAGGTAAATCACTTTTATGAGATGAGACTATAGTTGAATATATTCAAGTAACACAGGATTTAAAGTTATTGCCATAAATAAAAAATCATAAACTATTTATTAAGATTTAATTTAAAAATAAATCAATAACCTTCTTAGAATAAATAAATTAACTATCAAAATGAACATTGATGCTTTTCTAGTTTATTAACAAGATTAGCAATTAGATTGAAAGAACTAACAATCTTTTGGCATATTATTTCTACAATGGAAGCAATTCAAATCATTAGCTTGCTTATGAAAGAGATATAAGTATGTATTTATTTATTTTCAATTAACTCAAAAAAATCGACTGTGAAATTATTGTTATGATTAATTATAAGTGCCTTCCTCCTTATTCCCTAAGCATTGTAAAATTACAATTTGAGAAAATTTATATATAAGGTTAAGTTAATAGGATCTATCCTTAAGTATCAAAAGTATTTTAATACAAATCCATTAAATTCGTAAATTTTAATAGCTATTTCTACATATACAGTTTTATGAGGCATCTTTTATTAAACTAATAATCCTTGTAGTTTTCGAAGCTTTAGGATAATAAGCTAAGCCTGCAAGTTTATGGCTTCCACCTTCTGTTAACAAGTTTGAATTTGGGAGTTAAAGAGTGATAGCTTTTTCTTTCCGAATACTTTCTAGCTATCCAGAATGGAACAAATTATCCAATAAGGCCAGTAGCTTATTATCAAATAGTTTTAAGAGAGTGCCTAAAGGATAGAAGTTGAAGTTACATTAAGATTCTTTGATTAAAGATCTTAATCAGAAAAAGATTTGATATTTTAAAAAATATATTATTAGACAAATTCTTGCAAACAATAAAGAATAAATGGGAGTTGCAAGAAATTAAGAATTAAAATTTCATGATATTTTTTATTAGATTTCAAAAAGTGCTAAAGATAAATTTTTGAAATAAAAGCATTTTAGAAATTCCATTTTCTGATATCAAATTGAATTAATTCATGAAAGATCAGAACTAATAATTTCATCTATTATTATAAAATATATTTTTAGCCTAGATTTAATTACAAAACCTCCTTCTTATTAGCTTAATTTATTTTAAAAATAATACAAAAATTGGCAATGGATTAAAGGTGCAAAGGGTACGACAAGCTTGAATAATTCAATAAAATATTCATGGTGCCTACCTAACTTTTATTTTAATAATCCCAAAAATAAAATTTTTCACTTTAATTGTTTAATTATAAATAAAAAAAAACTAATACAAAATTTAAAATGGCCAATTGAATACTGGAAATATAACTAACTAATAATAGTAATAATATTTATATGTCAATATTTGAATATTACGATAGAAAAACTCAGAATTCGGACAGTTTTTGGATATCATGCAATCAGATACCTTCAGATAAACTGTTTAGAGGCAATCTTATTGAAATGAAAACTTCCAGTGAGAATTCAGAAAATATATTTTTACTCACAAAAAATTTTCTGATCAAATTAGATACCTTTGGAAACCCAGAAAAAATGACATCTCTTGAATGAAAGCCTATAGCTCCATTTGAAGAAAAAAATTTAAATTCCACAAGATATGGCTTTACTCTTGGACATAAAAATTTATCAGAGGATTTTTATGTCAAAGATGAAAATGAGCTAAATTTGTGAATTTCTCACTTATCTACTACAGGAATTATGACAGACATTGAAGACTCTTTCGAGTTTAAAAAAATCATTGGGAGAGGCGGAAATTCAACTGTTTTTTTGGCGAGGATGCTTAATGATTCAAAATTATATGCTATAAAGTCGATCTCAAAATATAACAGTTCACAAAGCCTTGAATCTATTGTAGAGGAAATTAAAATTACACGAATGCTTAATCATCCTAATATAGTGCATCTCCATCAGGTCTATGAAAGCAGAAAACACATTTATATGGTCCTAGACTATCTTGAGGGAGGAGACATGTGTGCTAAAATTATTGAAAAAAAATCATTTTCTGAGTTAGATGTGCTTAGATTTTGTGAGAAGTTCCTAAGTGTTCTTGAATATTTGGGTTCAATGAAAATAGTCCACAGAGATGTAAAGTTGGAAAATATTTTATTACAATCAGACTATATAGCCGATTTTAAGCTAACTGATTTTGGCTTAGCTACAATAGCAACTAAAAGTTTGTCTTTGCGCTGTGGGTCGCCAGGCTACATCGCTCCAGAGATTCTACGCAAAGAAACTTATGGAAAGAACGTTGACATTTTTGGAGCTGGAATTATAGCATATACCTTATTGACTGGAAAAATGCCGTTTTATGGTTTTTCTCAAGAAAGAGTTCTGAGAAAGAATAAAGAATGCAATATAAATTATCATGATGAAGCATTAAAAAGTGTTTCTAAAGATTTCAAAGGATTACTTCAAAAAATGACTTCATCAAACCCTAAATTCAGGATTTCAGCCAAAGAAGCCCTTAAACATAGGTGTTTTTTGAACTGTTTAGGAAATAGAAAATACCATTCTGAGCTAATAGTGAAGATAAAGAAACTCAGAAATAAGAAACCCCAGAGAAAGGCTGAAGCGAAAACCTTGAGTAATCTCGAGATTGCTGCAGTAGAAACCAAAGTCCTTTCAATGAATTTCATTCCACTAATAAAAATTGAAAATATGAGAAAGGAGCTTGACTCGATGCAATGCTAGAATTATAAACAAATTAAAAATATCCTATTTTATTCTAAAATATTAATATTAAAATGAAAACAAAGTAATAAAGGAATGAATTAAATTCACTTTATTCTCATATTAGACTTTTTTTTCTTCAACTATAAGGGCTTCAGTCAAATTCGAAAGACCTTTCTTTGCCACAATTTGCTTCTTACTACGGTAATACCATATTGAGGCAGATACAAAGAGAACAATAAAACTGAAAACCACCAGCGTTGAAGAGAAGTTGCCACTTACCAATAACCCTTGCTGATCTGCAACCAATGTTTGTCTTACCTCTAGCTGATACTCACAAGTATCGCTCAGACAAAAGCTGCACAAAAGTGTTATGCAGAGTCCGCTTGGACAAACTTCTTGCAAGATATCATTCCTTATGAAAATTTCTTCCACATATTCTGACCTGCTCTTATATTGCTTTCTGGCTTGATTTGGAAGAGGCCAAGAAGCAGAGTTAGGGCCGATTTCAGCGAAATCAAAAATGGAGACATAGACTAGTGTTTCTCCAGAAATCCTTTCTATTGATATTCTTGCAGGTTTTTCTGTATTCATAACATTGAAGAATCTATCTTCAATTGTATTTACAGCACTAATAGGCTTTGGATTATTGCTGGGCAGTTCTTTTGGCAGTGCTGATGATGGATAAACTTGCAATGAAAACACTGAATTTTCCTTGCCGTATATCCCGATATGATAATAGCAAGGCTCGCCATTTTCATGGGCTGCAAGTCCTTCAAGTTGAGGGCAGTTGTTCATTGCGATTTTATCATTAGTCAAAGTGATTTCTTCTCTGGTCGAGTTCAAGATTGATTTATAGTCATAAAATGCTGGTGAAGGTCTTCCATCATTATTATTGAGCGAAATATAAATTTCAGCATCGCCTTTATAGACATTAAGCACAATGGTAATAGTCTTATGTCCGTATGAAAAAGGAATTTTATAGTCTTTAAAGGTCATTTCATCAACTTGATCTCTATAAGCTTTCCCTTCTTCTAATAAGAGCTCATTGTCTTGCTGAAGCTGAAGTCTTGGATAGCACTCTTGATAAGGACAATGCAAGCAAATCTGAGCCAAACATGTTTTGCTTGGGCACAAACTTTTCAAGTACTCTTTCCTCAAGGCAACTGCATCAGAATCTTTCTCCACAATTAGTGTTGCTTTAGAGTCCAAGTTATTAGGCAGCTTTGACATATCTTTTTTGACAGCTCCATAGTCATAGATGCTCATGATCATTTTTCCAGCCAAAAGTTCATCTATGAGAATGTTTGCATCATAATTGCTGTCTATTAAAGAATAAAACATGCCATGCTTGCTTGATCCAATTGATTTTACTTGTACAGATCCTGTCCTTAGATTATCAAATAGGTCATATTCATAATATATCAATGAATATGTGGCCTGAGAGTACCCATAAACTCCTACGTGGTATACACATGGGCTAGCACCTTCATGACTTGCTGATAAACTAACAGGACAGTTTTGCTGAGCAACAGAATCAAAAGTAAGAGTAATTTCTTCAGAAAGAAGCCCACCTCTTTGGAGCCTATAGTCAAAATAAACGGCATCAGGACTTAAGTTATTTGCGTTAAGTCTCACATATAAATCTACATCTGAAGAGATAGGTGTGAGCACAACTTTTATGTTTTTATGGCCATAATAAAAAGGGATTTGGAAATAATGGAAACAATTCAGGCAAATCGTTTCAGTATAATAAGTGTCTTTCTTCATATAACTATAGCTTTGGTTTAACAAAGAAAGTTGAGCTTGACATGGATCGCTCCAGCAAATTAAACAAATTTCCACAAAGCATTTTTTGCTGGGGCAAACAGAAGCCAGGTAATCTTTTCCAAATTTAACTTCGTCATAAACTTTGCTGCTATTAAAGCTGTTTGGTGATGAATAAGGCATAGGCCATTTGGTAGAGTCTTTTCCAACAGACTCATAGTCAAATAAGCTTACATAAAGCGAAGTTCTTCCTGACAAATTGCTAACTTTGACAGCTGAAGGGCTGTTTACATCAAGAATTCCATAGAAGGATTTGTGATCATAAAGGTTCAGATTTGAAGTTATTGGGGTTCCAATTTGGACTGACTTAGGGACTACAGGAATTGATGTAAACCTTATATCAAATTTAGAGCTAGTTAGTGAATAGACACCAATATGATAAACACATTGTTTTGCAGGATCGTAGTGGCCTTTCTGGTTAGAGTTACAGTTAAGATAGGCAACTGAATCCCATGTAAGGTTGATTTCTAAAGTTCCTTTTACAAAGTTGCCGAAGGAGTAATTATTTGAACTTAAATTTGGCTTGATGTTATTAGCGTTTAGGTTGATGTATATCTGAGGGTAAGAAGACTCGGTATTTATCACTAGGACGATGTCTTTATGCCCTTGATAAAATGGAATCTTATAGAATTTCCACTCTGATGGTAAAATGTTTTCATTGTAGATGACGTTTTCACTAAGCCCAAGTTCATTGTTTTCAAGGAAAATCATTGTCCTGACGCCTCCTGTATTTGAAGTTATTTCAGCTTCAGCTGCTTCTGAGAGCTCTGAACTGGAAGCTCCAACTTCGTCTTGAAGTTGTAGGGGTTGATTTAGTTCGCCAAAAGAACCTTTTTGAATGTCAAAGCCACAAACGTTGAAAAGACATCCGCTGAAGCAATTTTCTATCTGGGATTTGCATTGCTCTTTGCAACTTTTAGCACAGCCTTCAAGATCAGCTCCATGACTTGGGAGAATGCTTAGCAGGCAAATTAAAAGAAGAGATAGCATTTTATTTGAATTAAATTCCTATATAAAAATATGCACTCTATATTTTATATAATGAATATTTCAGATTATCAATCAATTGGTTCATAATTATTTTCAGCGAAATTAAATTAAAGCTTAGAAGTATCAATTAAAATTTGTATTTAATATATAATTAATATTTTATGTCAAGCTAAACATTTTTAAAGTTTAAAGTTTTAGTATTCAATAAAATAAAAGCGGTCTTTAATATTTTGATTTTTTGCAATATAAAATTTTATATCTGTGGCAAGATAATTCCTTTCGAAATTATAAGGACTCATCATGCAATCTCCGATTAGAATAGATTAGATATAAATTTTCTAAAATTATATTTTAGTTTATTTATTTTGAACAAAAAATTTAAATTTTTAATTTAAGAAACCAAAGCAACTTTATTTCAAAGTATTTATATATTTGTGTAACAGAGGGTTTACTCTAATCTAATGATGATTTTCATATAGGAAATCTCTTTATATTTTAATTCCACTTTCTTCATTTTTTTTAATTTTATAATTTAGAGCTATCAAATGAAGGCTATTTAAATATTTTAGACAAACTTCATAAGTTTTTGCCTTAAATTTTGAACTTTCTTATGATTAATTGAGTTTTTTATTGTCCAAGTTGGGATGCAAACTATTTCTCCAGATTTTGATAATTTTCTATTAATCACAAATTTTGCATTTTGTCTTAAGATCACGCTTTTAGGTCTGGGACTGAGTTTATGCTTAGAATTTGAAAATCACTTATGCAAAAGTGCTTTTTCTGGGATAATTCTAAGTTCTGGGCACACACATGTTAATTTTTTTACCAAGCTAACTGCATGGTTTGAAATGTGTTTAAAAATTTCTCCATCAAAGTTTATATTGCAATTTATATTTTTCTCAAGGATTTTTTGAGGTGTCAGTGCACAAAATGGCATTTTGCCTGTTAGCAATGTATAAATAATGATCCCGGCGCTGAATGTATCAACTTTAAATCCATATGGCTGCTTTCTTAAAATTTCAGGGGCAATGTAGCCAGGTGATCCACATCTTAGTTTAGGATAGTCTTGAAATTCTGTCGCCAATCCAAAATCAGCTAATTTGAAATCATAATCATTGTCCTTGGCTTTTAATAAAATATTTTCAAGCTTAATGTCCCTATGAATGATTTTTTGAGATTTCAAATAATCAAGAACTTTAAGAATTTTCCTAGTAAATTTTTTTACAGTATTTTCTTGAATTATTTTTTTTTCTCTGATTCGTGTAAAAAGGTCTCCTCCCTCTACATAATCAATCACAAGATAAACATTAGAGAAGCTTTCATATACTTTGTAGAGATTAACAATATTTGGATGATTGATTTTTCTCATAATTTTTATTTCGTTCAACAAAGGATTTATCTCTTTTCCAATTTTTTGTTTGGATATAACTTTGATTGCATATTTTTTTTTGTCTTTTAAGTTTATGGCTAAATAAACTGTAGAAAAAGCACCATTCCCAATTACCTTTTTGAAATCAAAGCTATCTTTGATTCCAGTCATAATTCCAACACGAGAAAACTTTTCAAGCCACATTTGCAATTCATCTTCACTATTCACATAAAAATCTTTTGAGCTTTCTTTATGGCCCAAAGATAGTCCGTAAAGTATAGATGACCCGTTTTCTTCTATGAAAGGATCAATCAGCTTCCATTCAACATTAACCATGAATTCAGGATCTTGTGAAATTTTATTAAGTTTTATTAAGAAATTTCCTGATAAAACGTAAGTATTTTCTTCACAAGTTTTCGAGTTTACCACCTCGAATAATTTTCCTTTCAGAGATATCTGGTAATTATCAAGACTATATGGACTCCAAAATGTATTGACAGCTTGCAGAGACTGATCAATATTTGAGAATACAGACATTATATTTTATAATAAAATCCTTGATTAGGAAAACTGCTATCATTCAAAAAATATTACTATAATAATAAATTTGGGGCTAAATATTTTTTATAATAAGCAAAGTAATTATTTTGACTTGAAGTTTAAAATTGCTTATGAAACTGGCATAAACAATTTTATTTAATTTAAATCTTTAAAATCGTTACATTTTTTTTATATTTTGCTAAATAATGGGAAAAGTAAATAAAATTTTATAAAAAGCCTTTTTTCATATAATTTCTAATCTACTAATTTCTGGTAATATCTATGATTTATCTTATAAGTCAAGTTTAGCTGATTTGCCTAATTATTTAAATTTTTTAATTAGTTATTCTATGTATTAATTAAATGATTTTGGATATGAATAAAATTATCTGAATAAGAATTATATCATATAATATTTTTATGAAATAAATAGAATTTTTTTGTTCTTAAAGCCTTATGATAATATATTTACGTTTTCTCTTTAATAATAAAATTCTAAATCCTAAATTTATATTGAAGATCAATTAATAAAAGAACAACTTCTGGTCTAGTGTTTTATTCCACTTCATGATATGAAATATATAAATGAAGACTTAGATGTTGCTGTTTCAGAGATTAGGTTACCTAGGAATAATTTATATGGGATCATTCTGACTATTTTTTATCGTCTTTAATGGTGACTTCTATTACTAAAGCCTTTTACTATCATATTGATCATTAATAATCTAAAAAAAGTTGGGACTTGGGAGATAACGAAGAGTTTGGCAACAGAAAGGGGATTGGTGCTATTTGGTTGTGGAGATAAATGGGGCAAATACAATCAGCAAAATTTTTTCTCCTTTGATATTTCCATCACTTTGATCAAGAACTCTTAAACACGCAGGGATTCTCAATTTTTTATTTTCTAAGTAAGTTTTATACTTATGAGCAGCTGGCAAGGTCACAAGTTGTGCTTGGGCTTTTTCCTGTCTAATATCTAAATCAGTAGCTATTTCTTTTTTTTCTTTTGCATAGAGATCAAATTTTTTCTTTCTGATATGGAGGTTATAATACAAATTTTTAATCCTTTCTCCTACATCTTGTACTTTGACTGTTGAAATATTTGCTAATTTTTCCCAATTTCTGGGTGAAATATATCAAGGGCTTTTATAGGATTTTTTAAAGTCAATTTTTCGAGCTGTGCAACTAAGTTCAGAAGAATGATTATGGGTTAAAGCTGAGGCTTCAAATGGCTGAGAATTTTCAAATGAGCTTAGATCGTTAGTTCTTTTTGAAATTTGAGACTTAGCTATTCCTCTTTTTGGTGCCCTAATCTTGTTTTCTGAGATTTAGACTTAAAATCATAATCAATTTGATGAGACCTCTTTTTTATAGATTCAAGAGCTGCTTTTGGGGTGAGATCATTTAAGCACTTTAACTCTTTTTCATCATCAGTGACTCAAAACCATTGAGTGCCAAAGTGCCTCATTATACTTCCATTAGATTTACCTAGGGATAAATTATATAACATTATTCTGATTATTTTTATGTTATTCAATATTGACTTCTATTAGTAAAGCGTTTTACTATTATATTTATTATTTATAATCCCAAAAAATGTTGGGATTAGAGAGATAATGCAAGTTGGAGCGCAAAGCCAATATCCAAAGATTTTGCTTCTAGCTGCAGCAATATCCCAAAATTCTACTCTGCCTGTTCATTAGCAAGCAAACAATTCAGAAAATATTAAATTTTTCGGAAAAAGGGGATTAATTTTTTGTTTTTTATAAATCCTTATTTAAATTTTAATTGAAAGAAAAATTAATCTATCGATTTGGCAGATATATTTTCAGTTTTTAGAATATCAGGATCAATCTATCCAGATGATCCAAACCTTAGCTTGAATTTTCTTGAATTCTTTTGCTAAGCCAAAATTAACCAGTTTAAAACCATAATTATTTTCTCTTTATTTTAATATTTTCTAATTTTATATCTCTATTAATAATTCTTTCACTATTTTAAATACTATAAAAACTTTAAGCTCAGAAAAATAATAGGAAATTAAATCTCGAAACTCTATATGGTTTTGAGACAAATATTTAGGCTACAAAGAAAAACTAATAATGTTACTCAAATTGATATAATTATTAATGGCAACACCTATATTTTTAAACCAAATTAGAACAAATACTTAAAATTATGAAGATTGTCAGATCACCTTGGCTAATTTCGGAGGGTAGTATTTTTCAAAATCATAGTTGCTAAGAAAATTAATGGTTATTTCCTTGACTGTTTTTCTGACAACTGAGACAATTGGGACTCAAACTGCATCATGTGCTTCTGTTTTTGCTATATTTTATTACACTCAATATAGATATTATCCTTATGAGTATGAAAATCTTAATAAAACTGAGCTAGGCAGCAATTTTGTTGCACTAATTACAATCTGATGTGGGCTATTTTACACGATAGCACTCCAAATAAAATTGCTAATATTATTTTCTTTATCTTCATACTATCATCAAATGCTTATTTTGTCTTCATGTGGACTCGGACCATGATAATTGAATTAAAACTGCTGTCAATTGAATTTTTCCCATTTTTAAAAAATTATTTTAATGCAGATGAAATTAAAATAAAGAAAAGAGATGAAAAGAAACCTGTTTTTTCTCTTATAAATCAGGATGAAGACTCAGAAATTAGCTTAAACTCTAAAATTAAGATAAAAAGCAACGTTGATTTATCTATCTTGAAAATTAGAGAAAATATTAATATAAGAGATGGACAAATTGATATACAAAGTGATGAATCAAGTGGAGAATTAGGTGTATTTGGGCCAATTAATAATGAGGATATTTAAAAACTTATTGAAAATGATGAATTAAATAATGAAAAATATCTTTAGGCTTTTTTTATTTAATGTATAGACATCTGCTTTCATTATTAAATAAACTTAGCATCCATAGCGATTTATTAACATTTTATTTTATATAAAATTGAACTAGCTGTATATAAAAGGTTTCTTCCTAAAACAGAATATAAGCTTCAAGCCTTAATAGCTTAATAAAGACAGTATAAAATATATAAATAAAAATAATTATACATATAAGGAATAAATAAATAAAGTTTTCCAGCTGTCTTTAACAACTCAATTTTGACTGAAACATTCCATACATATATTTCTTTTTATAAAAAATGTTTATTTTTAACACAAATAATTTTCACAAGCATATATACTTATTAGATGAATAAAAATAATCCTACTAATTAGTTATTGAATGAAAATAGTTTAACTATTTCAATAGAACTGTTTTTATTCTTATTAGTTAACCAATAAAGGATGGGAGGGATGTCCTCAAATTATTTTGTTCAACTTCATTTTATATTTATGATCATAATAATCAATAAATTATTTAATATGATATACATTAAACATTTATCATCGAAAAGAATTTATTTTTGATTAAATGAATCATTTTATCTACAATTTTTCATCAAATGTATAAAAAATACATAAATGCTGGTCTTTCTTATTCATATATCGCATGCTTTGCATCTAGACTGTAATCATAATATTTGCAAAGAATCTAATGTAATCTAAACTCAGATAGGGGATAATGCTTGCTCGCCTTCGTGTATGATTGAACCATGCAATTATGACTCCTCACACCCGATTTAAATTCGAATCAAAAATTGTGTTTCTATTAAAAGTAGTTAATTTACAAATGAATCGAAATTTAACTTGAATTTGAATTGAGAAGTTAGAAAAAAGTTTTCTCGATAAAATTACTATGATAAAATCCAGCGATTGCTATCAATTCTGTTTTTCATCTGGCTGCACTCTTGAACTATTAGAAAATGATAGATGTGATGATGGTAAAACATAAATAGAATGTAATATGCAAGAATGTGCTTGGGATCTAGGACAATGTGGATTTTGCGCAAAAATTGCTATGAAAATATGCTTGGAGATGGAGATTGTGATAAAGAATGTGATATTGCTGAGTGTCGATATGATTTAAATGATTGTGGATGATGTGCAAAAGACTGCAAATTGGAGATGATTAATAATGGAATTTGTAATTCTGAGTGTAATAATGCTGATTGCGACTATGATGGAAAAGACTGTAAATGTGCTTCTGGCTGTAATATTGAAGATTATGGAAAGTGTCAGCCAGAGTGCATGGTTCCCGATTGTAACTATGACTCGATAGGAGCTACTTGTCAATATGAAAATCTTAGGGAATTTTATCGATATTGGCAATTATTAAATTACGATTTTTCTGCTACACAAAATATTGATTTTTTAAACTGCACCTCTAACCTAAACAGCAATTTTATTACTTGCCAAATTTATAATTTATATAAAATCGGTGAATTAATCACAGACATTTGTGGTAAGGGCTGCCTTAAATGCACAAATAGTTTAGATTGTGTAGAATGTGATTATTCAAATGGGTTTATAAACTTTTTTGACAAATGTGTTACAAGCTGCCCTCAAGGCTACTCTCCTCATTCTCTCATCCCTTCAATTTGCTATAGTAATTAATAATAAGGAGACCAAGATTCAGTTAAAATTTACGTCGATTATAATACGACTAGTAGCATCTTTGATGGTTCTACAAAATATCCTTATAGAACTCTTTATGATGCAATAATTAATAATGAAAATCCATTTATTGAAATTCTTTTGAAGCCTGGAATTCATGAAATTAACTATGAGATACCCCCCAACCCAAAAATAAAATATATGACAACCAAAACAAACTGTGATGATAATTGTGCTGAATATGCATTTCTCAATATTACAAATAGCTTATTTTCTTTTCCAACAGCAGGAGTTTTGATGGTAAATTTTCTTAATTTAATAATTGATAGGAAAGCTGTCAATGGGCCGTATAAGATTTATTCGGAAGATATAATGACTTCTTCATATATTTGTCCAGAGGTAGACTTTATGAATTTAACTGAAATTACACCTAAGGCAAAATTTTATGCAGAAAATACAACTTTTCAAAATATTATGTACAATGTACAGTCAATTATTAGTGCCAAAGATAGCAGAATAGAGCTCTATAATACAAATTTTATTAATATTAGTACTTTTTATTGTCCAGATGAATTTGCAGTGATTATGCTCTCAAGCAATTCCTCCAATTACATTAGTTCATTTATGTATGAAAAAGGAAATGTATATTTAAATAATGGGTATTTTAGTAAATTCTTAAGCTTTGGATCAAGCTTTCTTACTTCGCATGGTTTTAATGATATAAAAATCTCTCATGTAGAATTTGGAAATATTTTAATTTTAGGGTTCTGAGGACTGTCTTCCTTAAATTTTAATAGCTGCCAATCACTATTTTGTATTTATCATTGCAAGCAAGCTATAATTACTAACAACACGTACAATTATATTTTTACTGAATGATCCTTAATATATATATGAACGAATTCAGACTATACAAATTGAACTGTAACTGTAAGAATTGATAATAATCAATTCCTTTATCTGTGAACATACAGTTTTCTAATTGCTGCATATGTGCCGTCTGAGTCTTCTTACTTTATTATAAGAGATTTAAATATATCACAAAGTTTATTCGATTCAGGGATAATTGGATTAGGAGGAGGATATAAAGATACTAAAGCGAATATTGATAATATTTGGATAATTAATTCAGCATTTTATTATATGATTCATTCAAAAGCCACAAAAGTCTTAAATATTTCTTTTATCTACACAAAAAATGTATATACTTGAATGTCCGATTTTAATTGCAATAAAGAAATAGCGCATTATGATGATATTATTCAGCTCAAAAGCGAAAGAGATGATTATACTAATAGCAATCTAGAAACTTTTATAGACTCAGGAAATGGAGAAATTTCGATTTCAAACATCAAAATAGATAGAGATTCATTTAATCATTCTATCGGCACAATAAGTTGGTCTTTTGCTAATATATACGATTCGGAGAATCTTTCAATCAAAAATATTGACCTTAGTGGTATTAATGATTATAGAGATGGATTTATTTCAGTAGATAATTGTACTACAAACAGTATTATCAATGTAAATTTATCATCCATATCTTTGTCAACTAGGAGTTCTACTCTAAGTCTTAGTAATTACTTAAATACAACCATTTTATCTTCTTATTTCAATAGGTCATCTATTACTATATATAAAAATGAACACAAAGAAGATTCATTTTTGGGGGTTTATGAAACAATATTTGAAGAAATTACGCTACAATTTTCAGATGATTCCAATAAAAGCAGTCATCAATTCATAAACTGTTTGTTTTTTAATACACCAGACATAGATCATCAAGGTGTGTTTACTTCAGAGTTTTATGGAGAAGAGCACTGAATTATAACCAAAAACTGCCGCTTTCAATCAAATCAGGGGTATCTTTTTTATTTTGAAGGCGCAAATTACCAAGACTTGAACAGCGTTTTTGAACAAAATAATTATATAACGTATCCATATGAAAGATATGAGCAATATAATTCAACAAATAATTATTTTTTTAATGGGAGTGAATTTTATGAAAATGGTTTCGGCCTTCGCGCTTTTGAGGTCGATCTTGGCTCATTAAAATTTAGCAACTGCAATTTTTTTAGAAATGGAGGATTACTAGTTAAATCTTCTCTATTTATAGAGAACTCTAGTTTTCTAAATAATACCGTATATAATTTTCCATTCATAGAAATCGAAGGCAGTGAAAGCTTCATATGAAATAGCTACTTTAAAAATAATATTGGCAAAAATACTATAAATTCTTCAAGCTCAAGCTTTGAAATACATAATTCATTCTTTTTGACTGAAAAAGGCTTAGGATCAGAAAATCTTATTAAAATCAAAGGCAGCGGGAATTTTTCTATATCAAATACTTCCATAATAGATAATAGTGGCCAAATAATAATTAACTCCGAAGGCTATAGAAATGCAAAAATACAAAATTCTTATTTTAAAATCACTCAGCCTATGGAATTAGGAAGCATAAGTTTTAAAGGAGGAAAATTATTTATATCAAATATAACAATTATTGGGTGAAATGATATAAACCTGTATGACAATTTTGCCTATTCATCATTAATATACGCCAATAATAACTCAATTTTTGAATTAAATGATTCAAACTTTAAAGGATCTTTATATAATGCAGTATTTTTGAATAATACTAATTCAATAAGGATAGCAAAGAGCTCATTTAAAAATGGAGTCCAAAGCAGGGCATTGGAAATTGGAGATCACTATGAGTGCAATCTTACAGACTTGAAATTTATTAATAATACCAAAAGCATAGCCGGAGGATCAATTTTACTTACTAATAAATGGGAAAAATCACATGCAATTATAGATAATTGCGATTTTTATAATAACCAAGGTGAAATCTTTGGTGGTGCTATAGTAATAGATGGGTGTGAAATAGCTATCAAAAATTCAAGATTTATCAACAATACATCATTATATGGAGGCGCTATTGTTTCTGCATGCTACAAAAGTAACTTGACTAACTATTTGATAAATAATACATTTCACCTTAGCAGAGCTTCAGCTGGAGGGGCAGTTTATTGGGAAAACAACTATCAAGATGTGTCTAACAATACTTTTATAGATAATTATGCAATATATGGAAATATCACAGCCTCTCAGCATATAAGATTAGACATTATTAATCAGACTTATAATTATATAGGTGAAAGAGTAATTTATAAAGATGATTGAGAGTGTAGCCTAGATCATGATATAAACTTCCAAGCTGCTCTTATTGATATGGATAATCAGACCGTTTCATATGGTTATTATGACATAGCAGCTTTAAATTGTAAAACAAATGATGTAACAATGATTGGAGAAACTGAAAAGAGCTCAGAGTTAGGAATTTTTAACTTCAGTGGTCTAAAATTTCTTTGCAGCTCAGGATCCTGAATATTGCTAAATTTGAACTACACTGGAAAAATTAACTATTTTTTCTATGAAGGTTCATCAAATAATATTCCAGACATAAATTTCACAATTGAAACATCTTATTGTATGAGAGGAGAGCATCATGATAATAATAAATGCGAATATTGCAAGGAAGGAACGTTCAGCTTATTTCCTTACGATGAGTGCGAAATTTGTCCTACAAACGCTTATTGCTACGGAGGGTATCAAATTGCACCATATAGTGGTTACTGACATGGCAGCAATTATTCAAGCACAATATATGCATGCCCAAATCCTGATGCCTGCTTAGGTGGATTAGACTGAGATATTGGATACATATCTTTAGTTGGAGTATGCTCTGAAGGATATAGAGGAAATATGTGCCAACCATGCGATTTTAACTATTCATCGTCAGGGAAAAACAAATGCGAAAAATGCCCTTCTGATCAAGATAAAAACGCAATCAAAATTTTTGGAATATTGATGGCTGCAATTTTATCACTTTCTTGTGTAGTATATTTTACATTAAAAACAGCTTATGAGCCGAAATCTAATATTTCTATATATTGCCGTATTTTAATAAATTATTTACAAATGATAACTTTTGTAGCCAGACTTAAGCTCAATTGACCATTTTATATAGAATATTGATTAACAAATCAAGGATATCCTGGGGAAGTTCCTACTCATATAGTATCTATTGATTGCTATTTAATGGACGAAAGTGACCCAGATTCATATAAATCGATTTATTTTAAAAAAATGATTATGATAACTTTGCTTCCTGCTGTTCTAGGTATTGCAGCATTTATTTTTTGGTCTTTTATTGCAATATTCCAAAGAAATTGAAAAATGATGAAAAACGAATTAATTGCGACTTTGTGCATCTTATTATTTTTGATTTTACCATCGATTACTGATTATATGTTTTCTATTTATAGTTGCATGCGAATTTATTTTGATATATATTTAGTAAGCAATCTTGATATTGAGTGCTGAAGCGATGAACATATATATTATGCTTATAATGTTGCTTTACCCGGAATTATTGTATGGACAATAGGAACTCCTGCTTGTGTTTTTCTATTCTTGAGGAAACAAAGATTCAAATTGCATAAACTTGACACAAAGCTTAGGTTTGGTTTTTTATATAATGGCTATCGAGAATCTACCTATTATTGGGAATTTGTCGTAATGATAAGAAAATTAATGATTATTTGCTTGACTGTTTTTTTGACAACTGAAAAAATTGAAATTCAAACTGCATCATGTGCCACTATTTTTGCAGTATTTTACTATGTCCAAAATAAATATTATCCTTTTGAGTACGAAAATCTCAATAAAATTGAGTTAAGCAGCGATTTTGTCGTATTAACTACAACATGATGTGGGCTCTTTTACGCAAACAATAGTGTCAGCATATTAGCTAATATTATTTTCTTTCTTTTTATATTTTCATCAAATATTTATTTTGTTTTTATGTGAACTCGGGCAATGATTATTGAATTAAAATTACTATCAACTGAGCTTTTTCCATTTTTAAAGAATTATTTCGAAGCAAATAAAGCTAGAATAAAAAAAAGCAGCGAAGAGAAACCGTTGTTTTCTCTTATAAATCAGGATGAAGACGAAGAAATTTGCATAAAACCGAAAAATAGAATAAAAAATAGTGTTGACTTGTCAATTTTTAAGATCAAAGAAAATATTAAGGTGAGAGAAGAGCAAAAATATCAAAAAAGCTATGAATCAAGAGAGGAGCTGTGTGTATCTGAATCATCCACTATCAAAAGTAATTAAATGGTGATTAATGTAAAGCTAAATAAAGACCTGTGCACAAACAATTGTTTACTTAAAATAATATCCTGGCCTTTCTTATTTGAAAATTAGATAAATCTAATATAGTAATATTTGCCATTGCTGCACCTATATTTTGCAATGTTTTGGAAAAATTCGAAATTAATAAAATCTAATTAATGGGTTCTTAGGAAAACCCCCATATACACCTACAGGTGTGGAGACACGATTTAGTGACTGACTTAGGATTTGAAAAAGAGCACATTGCTGCATTTATTTTTTGATCTTTTATTTCGATATTCCAAAGAAATTGGAAAACGATGAAAAATGAATTAATTGCGACTATATGCATTTTATTATTTTTAATTTTGCCATCTATTACTGATTATATGTTTTCGATTTTTAGCTGTACTTATATTTATGATAAATTATATTTAGTCAGTAATCTTGTTATTAAGTGTTGAAAAGATGACCATTTATTTTATGCTGTAGCTGTAGCTCTACCTGGAATTATTATATGAACTATAGGAACTCCTGCCTGTGTTTTACTATTTTTACGGAAGAGAAAGTTTAAATTGCACAAACTTAGCACAAAGCTTAGATTTGGGTTTTTATATAATGGCTATCGAGAATCTACCTATTACTGGGAATTTATCATAATGATAAGGAAATTAATGATTATTTGTTTAACTGTATTTTTGACAACTGAGACAATTGAAATTCAACAGCATCATGCGCCTCTGCTTTGCTATATTTTATTACATTCAGAAAGCATATTATCCTTTTGAGTATGAGAATCTCAATAAAGCAGAGTTAAGCAGAGTTAAGCAGTAATTTTGTAGTATTAATTACAACCTGATGTGGGCTATTTTACACAGGTAGCAGTTTAAACAAATACGTTAATATTGTTTTCTTTCTTTTTATTTTATCATCAAATGCTTATTTTCTCTTCACGTGGACTCAAACTATGGTTATTGAATTAAAACTTTTATTAATTGAGTTTTTCCCAATTTTTAAGAATTATTTTGATGCTGATGACCTGAAAATAAAGAAAAGTAGCCAAATGAAGCCTATCTTTTCTTTAATAAATCAGGATGAAAACTCAGAAATTGATATAAAATTGAATAAAAGAATAGAAAATAGTGTTGATTTATCTATTTTTAAAATAAAAGAAAATATTAATGCAAGAGAAGAGTAAAAGCACCATTCAAGTGACGAGTCAAGCGGAGAGTTAAGTGTTTTTGGTCCATTTTCTCATCAAGATATTGATGAAGAAATTTAAATGATTAATTAAATAATTAATGATTAAAGAAAATATTCAGGCTAGAGAGGTCAAGAATCAACAAGTGTAGACTCAAGTGGAAAATTAAGTGTAATTGGGACATTACAGATCAGGATAGAAAGAAAATACTGAAGTTAACTACTTAATAATCAAAAGTGCATAAAACTATCTTTTAAGCTTTATATTTCTAATTTTGAAGCAAAAATGCTTATAACAGCTTATAACTATTTTATAAAAAATGAATTAACTACTTATAAATGAATCTCTCTTTTATGCTGAATACAAGCCACAATCACTTTAATAACTTGAATAATTGCAATATCAGATAAAAGTGATATGATAATCATCACCATCCACATCATATCTCCATTCCCATCAACTTTCTGAGTAATCCAATAAGCAGCCACCACAACAAATCCAATCACAACTAAACATAGCAAATATCCTGCAAGCCTCAATATTCTATTAATTTTTTCTTGTTTCATAGCTTCTTTCATATCAGTTCTTATCTTTATTCTGCGTTTAATTAAAATCCAGCCTATTGCAATAGCTAAAAGATTTGAAAAGGCTGGTGAAAAAATCGAGAAAATTATGTGGATATAGTCAATGTCTTGGAAAATTCCAGTAAACTCATAATCTTTTGAGGAAGAAATCCCTGACTCGTATAATGCAATGAAAATTCCGTTGAAAAAGGCTTGAAGAAGGAGAGAAAAGATAAGCAGAGTGCTTCTGGAAAGTCTTGAGTAGAATGGCATATAGAAAAAGAATGGAGAAATAAAGTAGTAAGCTGTAAGAGGGTTTGAAGGAGTCTTTAGATAAGTATCAGTATTGCTTTCTTTTGCTTTTTGAGCGCCTGCTATAAAATTATAATCAGGATTTTCACTCTCCAGTTCTTTATCCTTATCTTTGCTTTTCACTATAATATCCGGCACTACTTTTCTTTTATTCAAATATGAAACCTGCCCCAAATTTTCTGGCGACCCAGGCAGAGTTTCATTAATATTTTCATTATTTCTCTTATAAAACATCGGCCTATCACTTTCAATCTCAAAGCTTTCTTTTCTATTCATAGGCTTAACTAAATTATCAAGCTCTGTATTTGTGGATCCTTTATATATTTTATTATGCAGTTTAATAGCACTGATTTTTTCATTAGCTAATTTTTTCTTTTCCTTGAAGTCAATAAAGATAAATATAAAAGCCATAACTACATAAGCCCCGGCTAAGGAGCATATGTAATAAAATGTCCCTTCCCATGCATCTTTTGATGGGGCATCTTCTGAGGTATTGTTTGGAGGGACGATAGCTAAGTTTATGCCTGCAGAGAATAAAGAGGTATGGGTACATCTACAAGAAACTTCAGGGTAGGTGTAACTTACATATTCACAGCCTGAAGTAGACCATGCGTTGTTGTCATAATAAACACATTGAATTGTGTCTCCTTTACTGACAGTTGAATAGTAAGGAATAGTAAGATTGGCGTAACTTGGGGAAAAATTCAAGGTGAGGGTAACATTTCCACTAGGTAAAATTTCGATTATTTTGAATTCTACACCTCTTGAATATGCTTCTGTTGTACTATCGTTTCCTTTTGCATTATCATAAACTATAAAAACAGTCAACATTGATTTAACCCCATCAATAATAACTGAAGCATTTGCAGGGAACGTAAAACTTCCATAATAACTCGAATTCGCTGTCGTCTTATAACCTGTCAAGTCAGATGGGCTCAGCATCTGTACAGTTGAATGCACATATGTAGAATCACTTGTAATAGTCTGCCCTAGTGCCATAGAGTTAGCCCCAGCCACATATAAATCAGTCAAAAGTTGGTTTGTGCTTGCTAGTACACTAGGATTATCTTTAATTGATGTAGAATTCACCCCAGACGCTTGAGCAATCGTGCTTGTACAAGTCTGTATTTGAGAAGTCGTCAATTTCACATTATTATTAATAACCTTCCCTAAAAGCGTCGTTGTAGTAGAAAATAGTGTCTGCCGATTTGCATCATTTAGAACTGTTGTCTGAGATGACGTGACTCCTTTTAATAAATTCAAAACAGTCTGTGTGTTCTGAGCATCTATTGTAGGAAGAGAATTCATGATTTTTCCTATTGTAGATAAGCTTGTAGATGCAGCAGTTTGTATATCGGAGGTTGAAGAGGACGAATTTGAGATAATAAAAGAGTTTAAGGAGTTTGTAATCATAATAAGGGTGGAGGAATCTGTATAGGAATTAGAAAGACTGGTTTGAGCTGTAGATAGAAGTGAAGATGCTGTCGTCGAATCACTATGAGAAAGGGTTGCACTTGAGCTGACAAGTGTGTAGCTTCCATAATTATCATAGACTTTTACAAATAATGTCATAGGGGTTATATATGGTAAAGTCGTATATAAAAATGAGCTTTCGTTTTTGACATTTAATGGAATTTCTAAAGTACCGTTGTAGAAGCCAAATTGATAGACTAGAGGTGTAACGCTGCTTGAGCTCGACCAGCTTGGGGCATCTAAATAGAAAATAGTAGAATATGCTGTGCCTTGACTTGGGGATATTGAAAAAGAGCCACTGGACGGAGGCTGGTTTACAGTAAAAGAAATCTTGAATTTAGAAACAACGGTCGAGGTGGTCACAGAAAACAAAAATTCATAGGTCGCCCCGGGTGTTAGGGTGTTAGCCAAAAACCCTATAGTCGTGGAATCTGTTGACCCCATCAGTGTATAAGTCCCTCCAGTTGTCATCGTCCATAAGCAGGTATAGCTTTCCGTCATCACTGGGTAGGCCCAAATAACAAAATTCTCCTGATAATTAACATATTTTGGTATGCTTGAAAACGTCACTGTTGCTGGGGTATAAGAAACAACGTTCACGCTAATAGTTGTACTAGTGCTTCTCGTGGATTTACTTGCTGTAAAGGTAAAAAGATAATAATTTCCTGATTGTAAAGTATTTCCTGAAATAGATAATGATAAAGAGGTAGGAGATGATATTAAGGAGGTGCAATCATTACTATTTAAACTACAAGTCCAGGCATAGGACAAAGTATCTTGCTGGTTGTCAGGGTCTGTCACTGTAGGAGAAACTGATAAGGCATCAGACGATTTTATAGTAATTAATGGGTTGGAAATTGTTACTATTAAATCTGAAGCCACATAAGTCAAACTAAACTGGGTTTTTCCTGTCAAAGCATTCATCTGGTCCGTCACAGATACCTCAAAAGTATAAGTCCCTGGCGCAAAAGTATTTGCTGGACAAAATAGCGTTGAAGAAATGGTTTGGGCTCCCCAAAGGCGACTTTCACTTACACTGCCTGTAGAACTAGCCAATTTTCATTCATATAAAAGCTGATCTGACATCTGGCAGCCACTTATAGCTTTTACATTAATTGACTTGCTTTGGCTTGTTTTCAATACGTACTTTATACTGGTATCAAATATCAGTTTTAAGCCTTTCCCATATACTAATGATAAGGACTGTGTTGTAGATGCTGAATACCCAAGCCAATTTTGCACAGTCAGAGTTATACTAACAGAAGAAGCTATTAGATCTGCCTTAGAAATGGCTATATATCCAGTAGTATAGCTATAGCTCCCATACCCATCTAAAGCTGGCACATCAGGGCTTGCAGAGATTGTCCACTTATATTGAAGAGGCCTGTTATATCCTCCACTAGAAGAAGTCGCGTCTAAGCTTAAATCATTGCACTGAATATACAGCTCAACAGGCGCTATAAGTGAAGCTATGGGTACAATATTTGGCTTTGCATATGTAGACTGTATACTCACGCTGACAGGACTAGGAAAAGGTCCACAAATGATTGTATTTGTGTATAGCGTCATCGCTTTAAACACCAACGGTCCATTCGTTACAGTCGCATTTACACCCAAAGTTACCGTCAGCGACAGCATATCAGATGCCCAAGCACAAGTAGGAGAAATCCCTAGACTATTATATGAAGAACTGTCAAACAAGCTTGTACAAGTTGATGGCATCGAGGTCTGGACTGCTTGTGACATAGTAAAAACAATCCCTTGATATGTAGAAGTAAATTTCGCTGATATATCAGAAGCTTGTAAATGATAATAACAAGGCGTACATTGGGTTAAATACTGCATATAGTTAGTAGAGCACACACAAGCGTCTGTAGAAGAATCATAAGTAGAATGCTCAGTACAAGAACACTGAGACCCAGCCCCTGATGCTAAATTGACGCAACTTGTACATTCAGCTGCAGTAAAACCTGTCAATGTAGAAGCGCCACACAGAGAGTCAAGATTAAGCTTACAGTTCCCATTACGGACACAGCCAGTTGTACAAGATGCGTCGCAATTTATACAGGTCCCAGAGTAGTATTGCAAATATGTGCAGGATGTCAAGCAGTCATTATCTGCTGTACAAGCAGCACAGCCACATGCAAAAGTAGGGGTTGGAGGGGTTATGGCGTAGTTGTAGATTTTTATTTCGTAAAGGTAGCCTTTGAAGGATTGGGTTAATGATACACTTTTTCCAACTGTGAAGGTGTCAGATGTCAGGTCATCTAGAAAAGAATTTGCAATTGAAGAAATCGTGCCACCTGTCCCATCGACATATACAGCTGCTTGTGTGGCATAACCTATACGTTGGATAACGACTGCAAAGTTGTGCCAGACATCCCAAGCAGAGATTGCGGTTGCTGTAGCTGTCAAAGTGCTAGCACTTGAGGTTTGGTCGTCGTATATTCTATATGTAGAAGTAAGAACTTTGGTAGTTTTGTCAATATAAAGTCCAGCTTTTACATTCCCGCTCCCCTCTTTGGCGAACAGGTAAAGGTTTTGAGTGTTTGACAGAGGTCTTGCCCATATAAAAATGCTATGGGTGTTCCCAAGCTGTATTGAGGATGAATCTACAGAATTAGGAGGAAGTTTTACGTAGCTAGACCCAGTAAAATACAGTCCTAAGTACAAAATAGGATATGGGTCATTTGAATCAAAGCTGCCTAAATAACTGCTTGTAGACCCCATATATGCAATTTTCCCACTGATGAGATCAGTCACACTATTACTGATTTTTGTGAATTTATACTGCACAATCAAAGAATTCGCCTTATTAGCTGTACAAGTCCCTGAAGAAGCTGTATAACCTATAGGACATGAACTTGTACAGAGCTTTCCTTCAGGATTAATATAATACCCTGAGTTACACGTGCTGCAATCTCCATTATGTTTATTAGTACATGACGCACAGTTAGAAAAACACGCTGTACAGGATAATGTAGCAGTATCATAAAAAGCTGACCCTATACATTGGCAAACTCCCATAGAGTTAAAAGATGCATTTGTAATACATTGGGTGCAGGTTGACGCTGCAAAGTCAGTACATTTATAGCATAAAGAGTCGTTACAAAGGTTGCAATCACTATTTCTAACACAGCCTTTAGTGCAAGAGCCTGAGCATGATAAGCAGCCAGAACTATAATAAGTAGTGATAGGACAGTTTACAATACAAGATTTGGTTGTTGAAGGGCAAACACTGCAGCCTGAACAAGAAGTCCAGATTTCTGACGTAAGAGACTGAGAGGTGCTTCAGACTTTCATTTCGAGGATGAAACCTTTGTAGTAGGAGCCTAAAGTACTTGGAGCTGTATTTTGTGCACCAAGGGTAAAGGTGTATGAAGACTGGAGATCTTCAAAGAAACCAGTACCGAGATCGCTTTGACTTGAGTCTTGATGGCTG
This sequence comes from Blepharisma japonicum, assembly GCA_949751835.1. NCBI lineage: Eukaryota > Ciliophora > Heterotrichea > Heterotrichida > Blepharismidae > Blepharisma > Blepharisma japonicum. The sequence continues at coordinate 123,767 of CATKHK010000078.1, read as the reverse complement.
TTTACAGTGCATTGAATATAGCTGTTTAACCCTGAAATTGTGACAGTAAACCCAAAGAAATTCCACGCAGTTGTGGATAAGGCACTCCCACATGTATAAGAAGCACTACCAACCCCTTTGACCATTATAGTAATCACTGGATATCCAGAGCTATTTATAGTGGCATCAAGATAACTCGTTGCAGTTGTGCTATCCTGCTTAGAAAAAATAGTCCCAGAGTTTTGTGATGGATTAATCCACATCCCAATAGTCAACTTAGGGCTAAAAACGAGCTGCAAATTATTATTTGAATTCGTAACAAAGTTCATGACAGAATTTATCCCATTGAAATAATACCCTCTATATTGAGAAGGATAAGGATCATCTGAGTCATAGGTTGGGTAAAACGCTGAGCTTGACCCTGTAGTTATAGTAATCCCCTTCACAGAATCTGTAATAGTCCCTTGTATTTTTATAAATATCGCATCAAACACTAAGCCAACAGCCCCATTACAAGTCCCAGAGCCTGCTGTAAACCCAGTAGGACAGTATGACATACAAACAGTCTGTATCATATAAGCCCCTGATGCACATGTAGTACACCCTGTTGTTACTACTGAAGTACAGCTGCTACACAAACTCGGACACTGCACACAAGATTGGCTTGGAGAATCATATATATATCCAGAATCACATGCACAAGCACTCCCAATTCCTGACGAAAAGTGGCTATTTGTAGAGCAACTAGTACAGCCTGTGCTTGTATAATCAGTACAAACGTAGCATAAAATATCATAGCAAAGATTACAGGTCGTCCCTTTAACGCATGTATTACTGCTACAGCCACTGCAGCTTTGGCATGCTGAGCCATCCCAGTATTTATTATATGCGCAGTTTACTATACAAGAGGTAGAGGCTAAGCAGACTGAGCAGCCACTACACCCAGCTGTGGTCATTTCTGATGAATAGCTGGTGACTACGTCTTGCCATATTTTCATTGTATAAATAAAGCCTTGCAAAAAGGTCCCTAGTGTTCCAATACCTACATATTGTGCTCCTAATGCGATGGTAAATGAGCCGTTATTGTCAATTAAATAGTCAACTGCAGCGCTGGTAGTGGAATCTGTAGCTCCGTTTAATATAAATGCAGCGGCAGTGTGTCCGTCTGAGAGGATTTTAATTTGAACTGCGATGTGCCACCATGTAGATGTAGTTAGAGTTGCTGAAGAGGATACTGAATAAGTAGTCCCTGACGTCAAGGTTATTAAAACATTCATTTTACCGCTAGTTCTTGCCAGAATGATCGAGGTTTTTATTGTGCTTTGGTCTTGTTTAGAAAAAATAGTGCCATCACTACTTGGGTTAACCCACATTGAAAATGTTAGTTTTGAAGGGTAAGTTAGGGTTTTTCCTGCAGAGTTAGCATTGATGTGGACAACTGAAGCGCCATTAAAATAGTAGCCTCTGACATCAGCTGCTAATGGGTCATCGCTATCATAAGTAGGATAAAAATTAGTTGAAGACCCAGTTACCAGTTTAAAGCCACTTATAGAATCTGTTAAGGACCCTAAAATCTTATTAGAAAAATCAATTGCAAAAATCTGCCCAATTCCACTGTTGCAAAGCCAGTTAGTGGTGTCAGCTGTAAACCCATATGGGCAAAAGTCTAAGCACTCTCCCAGTGTCATATAATAATTAGACATGCATTGTGTGCAAGAATTATGTATTTGAGTCGTACATGCCTGACAGCCAGCTGTACAGACCATACATGTTTCTGAGCTTGTGTCCCAAAAATACGGATTCCCACACACACAAGTCCCAGACACACTTGAAGCATGGGTTTTGCAGTTCGTGCACGAGGTTGAGCTAAAATCAGTACAAATAGAACACACTGGATCATAGCACAAATTGCAATAATTCGCATTCAGACACCCAGTTGCGCAGGATCCTTTACAGCTTCCACAGGAAGGTGTTGTAGGGTCATAATATTGCTGAATATTACATTCAGGGAGACAGGTTGTAGTCGCAGAAGGACAATATGTACAAGAAGTAGGATTTGAGGTGCACCCTGAGTTCGTAATTCCCCATCCTGAAGCTGTACTAATGATATTATTTCAGATTTTTAGCTCATATATAAAGCCTTCATAGAAATCTGTACGGGTAGTTTGGTCACTCCACGCAGCGCCTATAGTAAATAAATAGTTAGAAGTGGCGTCTAAGAAATAGTCTGTGGGTTCTGTATATGTATTCATTAAGGATGCATTTATATAGGATTTAATAACCGTTCCAACTGACGTTTGAATATTAAGGGTATACGAGATATGGCTTCAAGTGTTTAGAGTTAATGTGTTTCCTGATGAGTCTACTATAACTGTAGACCCCAGATTTACGAAAGAAACAGTCAGTTTTGGCTCAGAACTTATAATTTCATATACAAAAGAAATAGGCACAGAGGCAGAATTCCCTTGTTTAGCTATTAAAGTGCCGTCAGCAGCTGGTCTTACCCATATAGCAATAGTAAAATCTGACCCTAGCGTTAGCTGAGCGGTGCTATATTCTGTAAACGGAGAAAGTATCACATAAGAACTAGCTGTCGCTGAAAAGTAATATCCTCTCTTATAAGTCGCCCAAGGGTCATCAGCGTCATAAGTAGGATAAAAAGCTGTTGTAGATCCAGTCCTCATTTGGATATTAAATGAGCCTTGGTCAGTTACAGTCCCACTTATAGTGTCAAAATTATAGCTTAGGACCAAATCATTAATTAAGTCACAAGAATGGTTTATATTGTTAGGAGTATAACCTGTAGGACAGCTTGATAAGCATATAGAATGGAACCAATAGTAAGGACTTTTGCATGCAGTACAGTCTAAATAATTAATTCCAGTGCAAGCAGAGCAATGGGTTTCGCAAGTCTCACAGGTGTCTGTGGTTGAGTCCCATGTATAGCCTGTATTGCATACACAGTCAGTTCCTGAAAATCCAGCATTAGTTATACACTGTGTGCAGGTATTTGCTACAAAATCTGAGCATTTAGAGCATTGTTGATCATCACAAAGGTTGCATACGGCATCTGCTCTAACACAAGGTAATGACCCGCAGCCACAGGTTTGACATGCAGATCCATCCCACCATTGATTAAATGCACAGGTGTTTAAGCATGCTGCAGTGCTTGCTGGGCAGTTTGAGCATGTAAAGCCACCACTTGTGCAGGTAGATGTCAGGTCAGTGCATGAAGACTTATACTCGTTATAGAATTTAAGCTCATATAATATTCCAGTCCAATAAGTCCCTAATGTACCTGAGCTTATATATTGACCACCTATTAAAAACTTAAAGCTACTAGTCAGGTCTAAATAAAATCCAGTCCCCATGTTCTCAGCAGAAGAATCAGCTACTGCATTGATTCTGCATAATATGTTAAGGCTTCCATTAGACTGTAAATCCACAGTGAATTCTACTAAGTTTCAATTGGACGCCAAAGAATTTGAACAAGTATGCGTCACAGAGCCAGCTTGTTGTAAATAAATAGTAAGTGAAGGGGTAGAAGCAATAGTCATTTTTACATAAGAAGTCAAAGATGATGAGTCCTGCTTGGATACCAAAACCCCTGATGCTGAATGACTAAGCCAAGCTGCTATTGTAAACTCATTCCCAAACAGGAATTTAGGGGTAGAAGTGGCTGTATATGGAGGAAGGCTCATAATCGACTGCCCTGTGAAGTAGTATCCTCTATTTTGTACAGGATAAGGGTCATAACTATCATAGCTTGGATAAAAATTCATATCGGATCCAGTCAGCACCGTCACACTTTCTCCACTCACATCAGTCACAACTGCTTGTATTTTGCTTGGCTTCATATCAAAAGCTGGACTATGGTTCAGTGTACAAGTTCCACTTCCAGCTGTATACCCAGTAGGACAAAAAGGATGGCAAGCTCCGTTAAGAGAATAATAACTACTGGCACAGCTTGAACAATACGTAAACCCGACTGCTGTACAGCTAGAACATGAAGAGTCGCAAGCTGTACAAATCTCATTGGTAGAATCCCATGTATAGCCTGTACTGCAGACACAGCTGGTAGTGGTGCCTGCGTTAGTTATGCATTGGGTGCAGGCACTGCTGGTATAATCGGTACAAATTTGGCATTTTTGGCTATTGCAAAGATTGCATTTGTTATCAGCCCTGACACAACCTTTGGAGGTGCATGAGGATCCGCAAGAGGTGCAGCCAGTAGCTGAGGGGCCTGTCCAGTATTTAGACATAGGGCAGTTAGGGATGCAGGTACCTGAGGATGGGCATACAGAACAGCCTGAGGAGCAGCCAGAGGTGAGAATGTAGGATGTGGCTGAGTTTGGAGCGTTGTCAGTAGTGATTTCATAGATAAACCCTGTAAAATAAGAAGTGAAATAGCCTGCACTTAAATGTTTAGCACCGATTACAGCTGCAATATTAGAAGTAATGTCATTAAAATAGCTGAAACCCATATCAGTGGCTGAGCTATCAGCAACTCCATTCACATAACAAGTAACCAACGTATTTCCAGAGCCATTTATAGTTATCTTAAACCCAATATGATTCCACGAATTCAAGGTCACTGAATTTGCACAGCTCATACTTTTAGTACTTACTAATTGTAAATAAATAGTCATTTTTGGAGTACTAGAAGCTAACTGGACACTGAAAATTTCATTATAACTATTCGAAGAATCCTGCTTGGCCAACAAATATCCATTAGAAGCTTCTGGGTTTATCCAAATAGTAAACGTGAATTGGGGTGCTATAATATAATTAGGAGAGGTATAGGTGCCAAAAGATGGCAAATGCATAATAGATGTTGCCCCATCAAAGTGGTATCCTCGCAAATATGCAGGATATGGGTCATCAGAATCAAAAGAAGGATAAAAAGCAGATGAACTCCCTGTGACTGCAGGAATTGAGCTTTTGCTGTCATATACAACCCCTTGGATTTTGGTCAATAATAAATCGAAAAACAGAGTAGGAGTATTTGGGCTACAAGTTGTGCCACTTGTAGAGTAGCCTCCTGGGCAATAATTTCTGCATAGTCCTGAGAGCATATAATAGCCACTAGAGCAGGATGAACAACCTATATGAGTTGCATCTGTGCATTGGGCACAACCAGTGGGACAAGCCGTGCATGTTTCAGTAGTCGTTGAAAAATAAAGCCCAGAGTTGCAAGCACAAGGTGATACTGACGCGTTTGTAATGCAAGGAGTTCCTGTAGTGGGGCATGACGTAAAATCTGTACATTTATAACAAATTTGGCTCGCACAAAGATTGCAGGACTGATCGTACCTTACACATCCTTTTGTATAACAATTACTGTGACATGATTTGCATGATGACGATGACGTGTCCCAATACTGGCTTAAGGTGCACAAACTTAGACAAGTCGCACTTCCTGGGCACTGGGAGCATCCTCCTTGTCCTGTGCAGCTTGTCAGCCTATCAACTGTCGTAGGACTGCCTTGCAAGGTATTTCAGAGCTTGACACTATATATAAAAGCTCTTATAAAGCTTCCAAAAGTTGACTGGTCTGTGTGTGCTACCCCTATATCATTAAGATAATTTGTTTGGGAGTCTTTTAATTTTCCTGAAGCCACAAATTGGCTTGACGCCACTGTGCTGCTATCTATATAGCAATTTGCAGTAGTTTTTTTGGTGCTGGTAGAATATGTAGTCTGGATGACTATATAATACCATCTGTCGTTAGTTATAGCTGAAGGGCATACATAGCTTACTGTAATTGTTGAGCCAGTACTGCCACTCTTGTAGGAATTGAGTGTTATCATAGGATAATATCCTGATAAAGAAATCGTATAATAAGAGGCAACTGATGCAGCGTTATTTTGCTTTGAAAAAATAGTCCCAGATGGAGCTGTCGGCCATATTCAGGTACAGAAGGTGTTGTCGGTACCGATATATAATATAGGTGTAGCACTTCCAGAGTAAGGAGGGAGCTGGATATAAGTGCTGCCTGAAAAATAGTAGCCTCTATCATAAACAGCCAGAGGATCATAGGTCCCATAGGTCGGGTAAAAGCTATTGCTATTTCCTGTTAGTGCTACAATTGATTGAGCGGAGTCTGTAATTGTGTCTTGTATTTTGTCAAAAGTAAGTGCCAAAATCAAATTTAAGCTGGAAATACAACTAGTCCCAGTTCCTGTATATCCATTTGGACACGTAGCATAGCATACTCCATTTAAATAGTAAGAGCCAGTACAAGATAAACAGTCAGCACTCGTTCCTCCATCACAAGTATAGCACGACGGATCACATTGGGCACATACTTGATTTGTGCTGTCCCAATAATACTGATCATCACACGTACATTTGTTGCTTACTACAGATGCGTGTGTAAGACATGTGCTGCAGACTGCAGAGTAATCGGAGCATTCATAACAAATTATGTCGTCGCAGAGGTTGCAGATTGGACCATTTTCTCTACAGCCTTTGGATAAACAGTTAGAATTGCAAGAGGAGCAGGCATTGTAGTTAATGCCACTTGAATATTCGCCAATTGTGCAGGAAGGTAGACAGGTAGAAGTAGCTGCTGGACAGGCGGAGCAGCCTCCTGAGCATGAAGAAGTCTGATAGTCACTTATGGCGGACGTGTATGAGTTATCAATAAGGATTTTATATATAAATCCTTTATAGTAATTGGTGTAGGTTGACGCCCCTGTTTGCAAAACACCAATTGTTGAATAAAACCCAGTATCAGTATCCATAAAATAGTCAATCCCATAATCAGTGCTTGATGTATCAGAGACGGCATTTACCGCACAAATCAATGCTGTATTTTGCCCTGATGAGTCTAATTTCATAGTAATTCCTATATGGTTCCAGCTAGCGGTTGTTATAGCATTCGTACAGGTAAAAGTTTTTGACCCGCCGGTGACCAATAAAATTCCAATGGTAGGCTTTGAGCTTGCTATAGAAAAAGTAAAAATATTCGTAAAAGATGAATCGACTTTACTAATCAAAGTCCCATCAGCAGAAGGGTTTACCCAAGCTTGAATTGTCATCTGTGGCGCAATTGTTAATAAAGGTGTTAGATAAGTGCTATAAGGTGCGAGATGCATAAGTGATGTTGACCCATCAAAATAGTACCCTCTATTATAAGCTGCCATTGGATCATTATTCTCATAAACAGGATAGAATGTTGAAGAAGTCCCAGTAATTACTTGTAAAGAATTTGCTGACTCTGTGATTACTCCACTAAGGGAAGTAATAATAAGTTTTAAAGCTATAGTTGAAGTATTTGCTACACATTTATTATTAGTGCTGTCTTCTGTATAGCCTAAAGGACAAAAAGTACTGCAAACTCCTGCAATAAGAAAGTATCCACTGCCACAGGCCGAACAATAAAAAATGCAAGGATTACAGACTTGGTTTGTGCTGTCCCATAAATAACCACTGTCGCATGCACATTGGTTGCTGTTGCTAGGATCTTTAGTTGCGTGTGCAAGACATGTCGTACAGACTGCATCATAGTCAGAGCATTCAGAACAAATTATGTCGGTACAAAGGTTGCAGATTGGGCCATTTTCTCTGCACCCTTTAGCTAAACAGTTAGAATTGCATGAAGAGCAGGAGTCATAGTTGCCACCAGTTCAATATTGGCCAATTGTGCAGATAGGTAAGCACTGGCCAGTGGTTGCTGGACATGAGGAGCAGCCTCCTGTACAAGAAGAACCCAGATCACTTGTTTCAGATGAATAAGAATTATAAATAAGAATTTTATATATAAATCCTTTATAGTAATTGGAGTAAGTTGAAGCCCCTGTTTGCAAAGCTCCAATTGTTGAATAAAACCCAGTATTAATATCCATAAAATAATCAACTCCATAATCAGTACTTGCTGCATCACTTAAGCCATTTACAGTACAAAAAAGTGATGTATTGTGCCCTGTGGCATCTAAGTTCATTTTAATCCCTATATGGTTCCAACCAGAAGTACTCACAGAATTTGTGCAAGTAAAAGTTGTTTGCCCACCGGTAACTAATAAAATTTCAATTGTAGGCTTTGAGCCCGCTATAGAAAAAGTAAAAATATTTGCATAAGATGAGTCGACTTTACTAATTAAAATCCCATCTGCAGAAGGATAAACCCAAGCTTGAATTGTCATCAAAGGTGCAATGGTTAATGCAGGCGTTGTATTAGGTGCGATATACATAAGTGATGTTGACCCATCAAAATAGTACCCTCTTTTATAAGCTGCCATTGGATCCTTTGTGTCATAATTAGGATAGAATGCTGAAGAAGACCCAGTAATAACGTTTAAAGAATTTGCTGACTCTGTGACGACTCCGCTAAGAGAGCTAATAACAAGATTAAAAGCTAAAGCTGAGCCATTCGCACTACAATAATTAGGCCCAGTATTTGATGTATATCCCAAAGGACAAAACGAACTGCAAACACTATTTGCTATCAGATATTTTCCACCACTGCAATCAGTGCACACTTCATTAGTACTGTCCCAGTAATAGCCTGTGCCACATGAAGTGCAAGGAGCATTCGTTGAATCTGCATGAGAAATGCAGGTAATACAGGTATTCCAGCTGCTGCAAGTTGCACAATATTGGTTCGGGCATAAATTGCAGCTTTTATCATTTCTTACACAGCCTTTAGAAGCGCAGGCTGAGTCACAAGATAACCATGAAGATGTACCACTGTCGTAATACTTGTCTATCCCATAAGCAGCCAAACATGTTCCATCAGTAAGGCAAAAAGAGCAAGGAGAACTACAGCCTGATGTTGAATAATCTGTATTAGTTAGGTCTTTTACTGCATTCCATATCCTTATGCTATATAAAAAAGTATCTGTTAAGAATGCTGTACCTGAGCTGCCATCATCAGAACCAATTCATATGTTATAATCTAAATAATTGTCATTGAAATACTCACTAAAAGTATCAGCATTATTAACTCCATTGGTATAAAACTTCACATTTGATACTGGTGTTGAAGAATCATACGAAACTGAAACACCTATGTTATACCATTGTGCGGTACCAAGAGTAGTTGTATCACTTTTTGTTTCTGAAGTTCCTGAACTGCCTATTCTTAATGCTAAGGATGGTATATTGCTATTTAGGGAGTAAGTAAGATAATAGCTGGAGCCTGTACTGCTTTTTTTCGCTAAAATAGTGCCACTTGTTGACGAATAAGTATATATTCATACTGAAATACTAAAGTCAGGCGCAAAATATATTGGATTAGTTGTTAATGAATCAAGGTCATTTGGAGGAAGCGTCATATATTTCGACCCTGCGAAATAATAACCACGGCTTTTAGATGGATATGGATCATTTGAATCGTAAGTTGGATAAAATGTTCCGCCTGTGTTTCCTACAGAGACTTGATAACTATTAATTGAATCGACTACTGGATCAGCAATACCATTTAAAAGAATATTGAAAATTTCACCTCCTGGTGTTGGACAATCGCAATAACTGTCTCCAGTAATCCCTGTAGGGCATTGATCCAAAACTAATGCAGCGTTGTAAGTATAACTAGCACATAAATTTCTTTTTGTATGAGCACATGTATCATAAACTAACCATGGAGCGCAGCTTTTTTCACAACCTTTTTTGCAGTCGTTTTTAGCTTGTTCTGGGATTTTAGCACATGAAATTTCTGATAAAAAATTTTTTGTTGCAATTTCTATATAAATAAATCCTTTAAATGAATTTTGGTTTTCGGAGAAACTCCCGATAAACCAAATCATGAGAGGATTTTCTGTTTCTTTAGGCTTAAGCACTAATCCGAGGTTTTGCCAGCTATCTGGAAAATAGTTAGATGAGCAATTGAGCTCGTCGGATTTTTTCAATTTTTCCTTATCATGAATTCAAAATTCTGCTGATAAGGATTTCAGTTCTTGGCTGAGTTTAATATATATATTTTTTTGCTCTGATGGAAATTCAATTTTTATGCTTTCTTGGTCAACTTTAATATTGTATCAGCCCATTCAGCACTCAGAGCTGTCCCAAAGGTTGCATATTAAATGGGATTGGGAATTTTCATCATTAAGAGCTTTTTTGGATAGATGATTAAGACATCTGCTGCATGAAAAAGCATCGGAGGACTCACATTCTTCATAGCAGATCCCACTTACCTTTATGAGAAGAAGAGGAAACAAAAAATAAGCCAACATATTTTTATAATTTGATGGATATTCATTAAGGACAAAACTAATGAGCAGGCATTGGCAATTATAAATTGGAATAATATCAATTTTTATAATAAAATATAGCTTTTCTAATGCAAAATTTTATTTTTTGTATATTGAATTATTATTATAATTTTGCATTAAAACAGTGAAAACTGAATTTCAATAAATGGAAAGGATAGCATTTCTTATTTTAACCTAACTTTACATATTCATTATCATATCAGAATTTAAAAAATATTATAAACCCTTGAAGAAGAGAAAAGACCTTAAATTATATGTATATTTATACAATAGATTAGATAAATTATAAAATTTCTATCAAAAATGTCATCCAAAATATTTTTACTTATCTATCATAACTGTCTTTCAGTCAGAATTTTCTAATCCAAATAATTAGCTAATTTGATAAATAAAGCATTATATATTATAATTTTGTATATTCAGTATGTCGCAGCCTAACAAAGAAGCCCTTGAAAAATACGCCGCATGGCTACTCGAGACAGCCAAGTCAGATCTTCATGATATTACTCAATCCGCTTTTGCGAGCATTGCCCAAGATTCTTCAAAATCAGCAGTCCAAGAATCCCAAGAACTGGCTCAGCAAATTGAATCCGTCAACCGTCAGCTTCAAGAGATTAATGCAGCTCTCAGCAGTCAAACCCAATGCCATCAAGCTCCAAAATCCAACGGTAGGTCCTCCCCATCTATTCTCGCCTCCACAATAAAATCTCTCAAAGAGCTTCAAGAATCTACAAATATGGTTATCCAAAAAATCCATCGTAGCCTTCCAAAAGAAAAGATTTCTGAAGAGTGCAAAGTGAGTATTCTAAGATTTTACTGCAAAGCAAGCGATACAGATGAAAATAAATACAACTGGATCCTCAACGTAGCCAATGAAACCAAAGAGAATTTCAGAAAAGTCGAGTTTTTTATCCTTGAAGACAAGCTGAAAATAGCTGAAATCAGACTTATTGAGCCTGAAATTGACATAAAAAAGCATATAGGCCCACTTGATGTTCAAGAGATTTATGGAAAGCATTTAATAGCCAAAGTTGATGATCACCCTGTGTCTGAGATCTTCCCTATTATGAGAATCGAGTTTAAAGGGGCAGAACCAATCTCAGAAGAAGAAAGCAATGGACTAAATCTAGTCAAATGCTCCATAATGAATTCTTCTCCAGAGCCTATTGACGGGCTGTATGTTTTCTGCAATGAAACCTGCCAAAAGTATGATGTAGGCAAAGAATTGGATTATGGAGAAATACATGAATGTGTGATCCCGTATGGAGACTTGGAATCTATTAGCTTAAGGGTCATGAGGGAGAGTGAGGTTATGAGTATCTCGTATTCGCTAAATTTAGGAGGAGCAGAAGAAGAAGAAGAAGAAGAAGAAGAGGAAGAAGAAGAAGGTCATGGTGAAGAAAATCCAGATTATCAGCAGCCTGGGAATGGTATGTTTTTTTCAAACCCTGGACCAGAAATAAGACATCCTGTTATTGATCCAGCAACTCAAAAAGTAATTGAACTTTTGGGAACGCTGGATGCTCACAAAATATTTATAGCTGATCAAATAAAAAGAAATTACCCTGGAATTGAATCAAAAATGCAGCTATTTAAAGCGGTCAATAGGTATAATACATATGAAGATTGCATTGACTATTTGAAAGCAGGAAAAGTAATTGAGTAACAATAAAATAATTAGTTTATCAAATAAATAAATTCTTTATAAGCCATATATATCAAATAGGGCAATTTAAAAAATTTAATTAAAATCTCAAAATTGGGGGATTTATTTTACAAATATTTCCTATGGACTACCCAATGAAACGCTCCAGAGTAAGACTAACAGTCGCAGACAAGCTTAATATTATCGAAGAATACGAAGAAACCAACATAACCCTCCGAGATTTAGCTGAAAAATACAACATCGGCCACACCTCCATCTGTGGCTGGCTAAAAGAGCGAGAAAAGCTTAACCAATCTGACAACGTCAACGCTCGACGAGTTTCTCGAGAAAAAGTCCTCGACAAGCTCGCAAACCAATCAGCCCCTAGAAGGCGAAAATCCTCAGGTAAAAAACTCATGAAGATGATTTTAAACAGAAACAAAAAAGTGACTGAAGAAAACGAAAAATTAAAATCAAAAATCAACCAATTAAAAGAAGAAATCACAGACGTCAAAGAAGAATTCACCAAAAAAAAAAACAAAAAAGAAGAAAAAAGCACCTATTTTATATATGCTCAAGAGCTAAGCACAGGGGAAAGGAAAAAAATCAAGATAAAAGAGAGTGATACAGTGGAAGAGCTAAAGAAAAGAATTAAGGAAGAATATCCTTCTGAAAACGAAAGGATAGTTTTTGCAATACAAGAGATGAACGATGATACCAAAACAATTGGGAATTATAGCGTGAAAAATAAGTCTACAGTTATGATAATTTAATTAGTATAAGGATTAATAAGACTTTTTAATTCTAACTAAGGTTAAGTTAAACTAAAACGACTCCTACCTGTGCAGGCACCATTGGCTCAGTTTTCCAATTATAAAGATAATACTGCAAGTTTCCGTCGCCAATTCCAAACTTCAGCTCTTTAAACACAGTCATGTTGTCCATGATATCTAAAGCGTTAAACACATCAAAACCATTAGATCTTGCCAAAATCAGCATATCTTTAAACAAATCCATAAGAGAATGCACCCCAGGCACTGAGTAATAAGAATAAGCTGCCCTTAGCTTGTTATGTTTAGCACTCTTAAGCACAGACGAAGGCAAAGAATAAAATGAGCAAAAATCTGTGATTTCCCCTGCTTCATTTTGGACGACATAAGAGTAAATTATATTTTCTTGAGGCAAAAAGAAATGGGCAATATCAGATTCTGAGTATTCTGTATACAAAGAAAACCTCTGCAAGTACTCTTGAAGCATCCTATGGACAGCTGGGACATCTCTTGGGGTCATAGCTCTTAGCCCAGGGATTAAAGGATTTTCTGGCAGCTTATAAAGCTTCTGAGCACGAGCCTTGTTCAGTTTAGGCCCAAAACGAGTAAAGCCAATTTCTACAAGTTTTATAGGGTTTAAGGACCTGTGGTAATATCTTGCCTGGGCCACTGGGGTCGGCAATACAACGCCAGCTGTATAAATGGCTTGCCACACGTTTTCTATATTCACCCTTCTTGTGACCTCTCTAATAAGCACTGGTGCGAGGCGATTTTCTCTGTACTTTTTGAAGACACACAAAAAATTGATTTCACACATATCCATTGATGTGCCGAACACATTGACCTTGGCTGGGATCCCTGATATGAAGCCTACCAGCTTTTTGCGGCCTTTAATAGCAACACCGACGTGCCAGGATTGTTTGTAGCCTTCTGGAGTCAGTGCCCAGCGTAGGAATGGGATGGAGTAGTCAAATCTGAAATAGCTGTCGTCATCTTCGACGTAGTTTTCAGTCAACAAAGTGTAGACTTCTTGCATCCATTCATCGTCATTTACATCAACGCTCACCCATTCGAATGCGACTGGAAGTGGGTATGGGGTTTGTCTTACATCGGCAACTGTCTTAGGATCATCCACTGGGCCGTGCTGAGATGATTCGTCTTTGGTAATCAGGGTGGAGAGTCGTGGCATTGGCTGTGTGTCCCAAAAACGATGAGTAGCTTTTGTTTCTTCTTCATTTGGCATAAATCGATGCTGACTTGTTTTTGGTTCCTCTTTTTCTGATTCCATAAAATATTAAGATAAATGAAGGAAACTTTAGGATGAAAAGATTGTGAAGAAATTAGGATTTTCACGATAATGTAAGGGATTAAGAATTTTTGAAAGATTTAGAGTATTTTTTTCTTTATTATAATGATTTAGAGAAAATGTTTTCCTTGATAATTTCTAGAAAACAATAATAAATATTAAGATGATGAGATTTAGAATGCCTGGGAAAAAGTTGAAAATTAGTGGAAATATTTTTTTTATTAATCTAATAATGTTTAATTCAAAATTCTGCAGCTGATAATTAAATTTAGCACACATTTAATATCTTATGTCTGTTACTTATCTATCTAGTTATTGAGGAAAAGTCACTGATCTCGTTTCAATTTCTCTTAATTCATACTCTGGAACTATATTTCTAGTTATTGCAATTCTTTCAATAACTTTAGCCCAACCAGCAAAATTAGAATTCAAAAAGCTATTTCTGGTTTCTGCGTATTTGACGGCTATACCATCTTTTTGCCACCCGTCACTCCAAGCATAATTAACTTTGCCTTCAATGTTCATCTTCAATTCTTGAAGCTCGGATGGGAAATTTTGGTCAAAAGTCAAAAAAACAACATAATTATCCATTCTCATGATGATTTCTCTTAGTTCTTTATCGTAATCGTCGTTATAGATGCCATCTAAATTGGCTAGAGCCCAATTTCGAGACTCTTTAAGCCTGAAATTAATTTGAGTATAAAAAGGATCATTTTGACTTAAGGTAGATGTAGCGAAGCTGCAAAGATGATTAGCCCACGCAATAGCATCTTTAACATTTTTTATATAAAGAGTCTGATTTATAATAAATGTCATATGCAGCAATGAAATTTTGTATATTTCACTTGGCATTCTTTGGATTTCATTAGAATAGTTTCCACTAAGGCATCCAAATACATTCACGAAATGATAAATTCAAGTCATTTTATCATTCTTCAAAAAATCATATAAATATATATATACGCTAGCAGAGCGGTAATTTATGTTAAACTCATTCAATTCTTTCATAAGGGCATGACTGTCAACTGCTGATAGTTCTAGAGTGTATGGCGCTTCTTTACACACATTTTTAAACTGTGATCCAAGCTTCAAATATATTGGATCCATCTTATTTAATTCTGAAATTCCTTTATTCACATTTTCTTCTTCTCTTAAACAAATATCCAGTAAATATCACTTGCATAGAAAATCTTGACCTTTTATTTTTAAATGCATAGCAAAATTAATAAGCTCATATTTTATGTCCTCAGGCTTGATTTTTACCACATTTTTATAATTATTGAACATGCCTACTATCTGTGTGTATCTTGTAGAATAAACGTCTTGAATATGCTGAATTGTTTTGTTTATTTTAAACTCCATAGCTTCATCATATGTTTTTTTATTCTCTTCGTCTACTTCATATCTAAGCTCTGCCGATAATAAATTCTGATACAAATCAATGGGCTGATCATATAGCTCTTTTATTCTAAAGTTTTTTATGCATCCTTGAGCTTCTCTTCTAATTAAAGAGTTTTCAATATACATCAAACAATATGCAGAGACATACCCATTTCCACCCAAAGCATTAGTCATAACCTCTCTTTCTTCGACTTGAGTAATAGTCACGTCACTGTATTTTCGCCATACTTCGTATTCAGTATCGTATACATATGCATAATAGTGTCCTGCCCCAGCTTGGCCATCGTGAACCAGGATAGAGTGCAAGTGGTATTCATGGTTTTTTAGCTGAGGGATATTAAAAATTTCTTCTATTTGAAATTGATACTGCTCTAGTTGAGTTTTCATCATTTTTATTTTTGTGACGATTTCTCTAGTAAGGACTTGTAAGAGGGATTTTGAGCGAGAAATTTGAGGGTGATTTGCTATCACCTTTTCTGGGGTAAAAATTCTAAGGCCTTCTTCGTCAATTTCCATAGCTTGATTTGGATTTTCGTTGTAAGATAAAAATTCAATAGTCTGCTGTAGAATTGTATCAAGCCCAGAATTAGTTGAATTGTAGTTACTTAACTTTTCTAAAGAAGATTCAAGGAATTTTATACGATTTTTAAGCAAAAGCATGTTTTCTCTTAATTTTGAGCCAATTTCTTTATTTTTTGCCATAAATCGGTCTGGATGCAAAATTTTTGGAAATTTAAACTGCTTGTGGATTTTAATGCTGGAGTTCGTCACTATATCATACTTCACCCTCTGGATTTGAAATAAAATTATCCCAGGAAGTTTTTCAAGCCAAAACTCTTGAGAAGCTGTCGTTGCATTTTCTTGTGGTGTCACATACCCTTCAATTTGGCTATGATAAGCTATATCCCACGCGCTATACAAATCTCCTTCATCTACGTCTACTATAATCTGCCCAAAAGGTGCTAGATTTTTAATTCGGACCAAAGAGCCATCCCTTTCAGTAGCCTCCAAAAATTCGTGTTGTTTTCCATAAAAAAGCTCAGAAATGATGCCTTCTTCACTGATTTCGTGACCTGAAATGACCATGCTGCTTTTTCGATTTATAAGGTCAGGAGATTCATTTAATCTTTTTTCTTTGTTTTCTTCGTAAGGTTGGGCTGTTTGTAGACCTTCTTCTATTCTGGCTACTAAGTTCATATTGAACTCTCCTACGTCTTTTTGGTCGCCAATAGCAATTTGTTGGCCGAAATCATCAACTAGTGCTTTAAGGACATTTCCTGGGTCAACGTAGAGTCGATTGCTTCTGATCATGTGAGCAAATAAGCGCTGCAGCTGATTGACTAACTCAATGCTGGCTTTTTTTCGGGTATTTTCAACGCTATTGTCTTCAAGGTTTTGCAACTGAGAAGGATGAGGTCTGAAGTTTAAGATTTTTTCGACCAGTGTAGGGATCATAAAGTAAGATTGCATCAAGGAGTTAAAATAGCAGGTATTTCCTATGTTTTTTAAGCCGACAGGAATTCCATCTATACGCAAACGTTGCTCAGCCTTTAAAGGTTCATAAGAAGCAACACTGTTACCGCTTTCTAAGAGAGACATCTCAATAGCTCTAGAAATATCTTCATCTTCTGTAGGCATCGCTGGGCCCTGTATAGGCAGAGGGCCAATAGGTATTGCATCTAAAATAGAAATTACTTGCAGAAGACATTGATAGTTATAACAAAAATGAAATTTAGAAAAGATGAATTTATACCTGAATGTATGATTTTTAATTTTCATTCTAATTATTTATAAAACCTTCTAAATTTAGCAAATTTATATCTTTCTATAAATTAGGAATTAATTTTAACTTATTTTTAATACTTGAAATAAGCCTTTAATTATGCTATTTAATATGATGGAAGCCGATTTAAAATAAATATTGTTGATTTATAATTCAACGATTTAATTTTATATAAAAAACACAATAAATTAATTAAACATCATATTTGTAGCCTCATCTTAAGAGGGAAAATGTAAATAATATTTAAAACCACCAGACCATAATGGTAGAAAGACGAATCGATGAATTTTTCTGTCCAATAACCCTTGAAATAATGGAAGACCCAGTCATCGCTGCTGATGGCCACACATATGAACGATCAGCTATCACTGACTGGATCGAAAAAAGCAATCTAAGTCCTTGAACTGGTGAAGAATTGCCTAACAAAAACCTCATCCCAAATTTTGCTTTACGCTCCTTGATTCTCGATTTTAAAGCTTCAATTTCTAACGAAGATGTTGACTTTGCAAAGCTTGTAAATGATATGAGAATTCATCTCGATGCCAAGAAAAAGTACATTGACCATATAAAGAAATCAATAACAACTCTTACAGAACTAAGTAATAATCTAGAAGAGCATCTTTTCAGATGCAAAGTTTCCAATACTTCAGGAAACATTGGGACAATAGCAGGAACTGCACTGCTATTTACTACTGTTCCAATATATGGAGCAATCGCATTAACTGTAGGCGGACTGACTTCCATTGGAACTTCAATAACTCAGTATTTTATTGAAAAAAACAAGAAAGAGCAGATCAGAGAAGTGCTTAAGCAAGAAGAAGACGCTGAAGAAGTTTTTAACTCAACATTTGTGACTTTAGGGAATTCAATTGATGCTGGAAAAACTACAGCTCAGGCTTTATTTATGCTAAGCAAAATCAGAAAATCTACGATTTTAGTAAGAGCGTATAATAATTTTAAAGCAACTGGTGCAGCGAATTTAGCATTGAATTCAGCACAGACGGCAAGTGCAGCAAAGGCAATTACTTTTCCAAAGGCACTGAAAATAGGCGCGAGGGCTAAATGGTTTGGGTTCGTTGGGGCAGCACTCAGTGCTGCTGATATAGTAATGACATGGAAAATGGACAATGAAACCCTTGAACAAATAAAGCAGTGCATCAAAGATAGAGAAAAAAAGCTAAGCCTACAAGAGCAAGAGGCTGCTGAGCTAGAAAGGATTATGGAGAGTAATAATTGCTTATAATTATCCGTAAATAAATTTACTTATGATTATATAATCATCCTGAAAAAATAAATAAAAATTTGCATCTGTTCCTTTGTATAGAATCTCAATAACTTACCTTTTAAGCTTTAATTAATTAAAGCAATTAAGCTTCTCTAAGAAAAACACTATGCTCTTCAACCAGAAAATAACTAGAAAAATTATTATGAAGCAGAAAGAAATGAAAATTAATGAAAATTTATAAGAGATTCTACATAAATTAATAAAAAATTCTAACATGCTTATATGCTGAAGACCAAAAGCTAAAGAAACCATATTTCTTGATTTTTGACTATAAGAATCAAATAGAATCGAAAATATTAAATTTTCAATATATATAGACATTTTCTAAAAGATTAAACTTATAATAAGTACCTAGCAAATGTTGAGCCGTCCCTTGTTCCTAATGAATATCTTTGTCCACTTACTGGCATGATCATGGAAGACCCTGTAGTAGCTGATGATGAGATCACCTATGATCGTAAAGCAATAACCCTCTTTTTTGAATATGAAAATAACTCTCCTGTGACAGGAAAAGAGTTTGAAAATAAAGAACTTATCTCAAATACCGCCTTACTTTCAGAAATTTATCAATTCAATCAACAAAAGAGGCCAATAGCCCTTTCAGAGACTGAGAAACTCGACAGAGTATTTTTCTACATGAGAAATATGATCAAGGCTAAAGAAGAATACATTGAAAAAATTTTATTATCCATATCTAGTCTAACTAAAATAAAAAACGAACTGGAAAAGGAATTATTCAATTGTAAAATAGCTAATACTACAGGAAGCAGCGCAAGTATTGTAGGTACTTATCTTCTTTTTACTCCTTTATCCTTGGTTGGGGTGGGAACTTTAATTGCAGGAGGTTTAACTTCTTTAGCAACTTCAGTGACTCAATATTATATTGAAAAAGGGAAGGCTGAACAACTAAAAAATGCCTTATTGGAAGAAGAAAAAACAAAATTAAAATATGAGGTCAATAATGTTAAGGCAAGATTGTTTTTAGATGCCGTAAATGCTGCAGCTGATGCTGGTATGATCTCATCAAATTTTCAAGATATTACATATGCTGCTCGAGATTTACTAGCTGTAAGTGGCACTTCAAAGACTTCAAAGATTTCTACATCTGCAAAAGGGCTACTTGTAAGAATCATGTGTGCTGGAAAAATTTCTAAAGGCTTCGCTGCCACAAGTGCAGCAATCTCTGCAATAGATATTATTTCAACTTGGGCACTTGATAATGAGACGCTTGAAGAAATCAAGAAGCAAATTGAGAATAAGCAGAGGTTAGCCAATGAAGAAGCAAGAGAGCTTCGAGATTTGAAAATTTACTTTTCTAATTAAATAATTTTTAATTGCTATTAAGCTAATTATAAGGAAAGAGGATCATCTATTAACATTTCTTAATTACGATATAATCTCTTTTCAAAGAGAGTTTTTGTTTATTTTATCAGATGCTCACTCTTTGGTATGCTAAAGAATTTTATAATTCTTTTCATAGCCTTACAAATAATTATTTTCTCAAAAGTTATCTATCTTGAACAAAAATTATTTAAAGCCACCTTATAGTATAATTTAACCAAACATTACATTACTTGCATGTCCTGTTTGACAAAAAAGTCTCTTTGCACAAAATTTATTGATTAAGATTAGCAAATACAGCTCTTAATTTATGTGAACAAATAAATATTAGATAGCTTGCTATTTTATTAAATAGATTTTTGTAGTCTTCAACAATATCCATTTTTATAAATTATACATGGGCATTGTTATGCATAATTAAGCTATTATTCAAATAAACATTCTTTTTAAATATCGAGTGTTACTATACAAGGTTGGCTCGATTGCGAAATCTATTTATGCCCAATTACTAAAGAAGTTATGAGTACTGCTGATGGGCACACTATCAGTGTAAAGCGATCAGGCTTTGACTTTAGTGAGATGATGCTTTCTCAATAACTGGGAAAGGCTTAAAATATAAAATATTGTTGAAAGCTGCCTCCACATAAAGATTCCCAATTTAATTTCCATCAAGAACTAGAGAGACCCTCTCTCTTAGGCTCAGCAACCTTACTTCTATTTTCTGTAAGTGAGCAGAATTTTTGTTCCTATCGTCAACAAAAATTACATTTATTTTGCATAATATAAACGTTTTCGGATTCCAATTTGAAAATCTTGAAAGCGAAAATGCATTGTAATTATATAATTTATGTTTAAGCATGCAAACTAAATAATTTTTTGCTAAGTTTAATTAAAGTTGGAATATTCAATGGTTTTGGTATCTTATGGAAGAAAATTAAAAAAGCTTTTCATCCTGTGAAAATAATTTCCTAAAAAAGGACTAAATGTCAAGACTCAAGTTTTATTTATTAATCTATGAAGAATAAAAATTTAAGCCTATTTTATTGCAATCTAGACACTGCAGAGAGCAGTGCAAGGATACCAGGATAGAGCCTTTTTAATTCTTCAGCCTTAGCAGGCATTGGATCATTATTTGCATACAGTCTAATTCTTTTAGATATGACCATAATTAAGCACTTCATAGAGAAAAGCAAGCTCAGAATGGCAAGAAGTCATAATGAAAGAAGAAAAAGCTGCAGATTAAGTCAACTTTTTTGAAGAAGGATCAAATTGCATTTCAAATGGGTCATGGTTGGTATAAGAATTGAAAAAATTGAATAAATTACAATTTCTAGGAAAGGTTGTGAAAACCAAACAAAGACGTGACTAAAGTTACATTAAAAGGAATTGATAAGCAAAGCGATTTACAGCTACAAGATTATCTGGATATTATGCAATTGCTGGGGTCATTATACAAGTATTGATTTTTTTTTGGAATTGACAATAAATAGGAAAATTTAAAAAATTAGTTAGCTGCAAAGAGAGGATGATTGAAATAAAATATTAGAGAATTTGAAAATTTGGAAAATTAACTCTAAGCTAATGGAATTATACTGAAAATAGTAAAAAGAATTTCTTTTTGATCATTGAAGTATTATTCCATTTTCCAAAATTAAAATCATAATTATGCTTTATAAGCAATTTGTTTATTTTAGTTCATCTATAAAATTTTTAAATCATCACAAAAACAATTTATATACAAAAATACGAATATTGATTAAGTTGAATAATTAAAATATATTTCATTTCATTTCTTAAGTCTTATCAATAAATACATCTTTTTTCTAGTAATCGCCACTTGGTTTGAGCAAAGTAATATTTTCCCGATGACGAGCCTCATAACATAAAGATCTTGTCGAAACATCGAAACATTAGTATCTGCTTATAATATTTAAATTTTCCATCAATAACCTAAGGTAAAAAATCCATCCATCAGCTCCAGATAAATCTTCGTTTATTCTAAATTAAAATTATTTCCAAGATTGTATAAAGATATTTTCAAGAAATGCTATTAAAGCTCATTCACACTAGTGGATAAAGCTGATCTCTAGTCTTACATAAATGGTGGAATTTAATTAACCATGATTGGTAAAGTTTTTCTTGATCGATAAGAAAAAAACTCAGAAATAGTTAATATTAAAAAACCTTTGCAAGTATCAATGTCGCTTTCTGGTCTAGTTTTAGCAAGGCCAATGAATAGGTAAATAACTGATAAATATTAAGAAATATTTAAGAAAAAGAGAGAGGAATTAAAGGATATTAAAAGAGATTGGGAATCTGAAGAGTTTTTGGTCAATTAGCTCTAGTAGATTCCTTATGATTAAACATCTTATACCAGATATTTCTGAACCTAGCAAAATTATATATTATGCAAGCTGATAAAATATATTTTTAAGGTGAACAAAAGAAAATTTTAATCTTTTTACTTAATAGAATTTTTATAATTAATTATGATTCTGGTCAAATTAATTATATGAATACATTGATTTATAAGGACTTTTTCTAAAGAAATTCTAATTTTTATTTAAATTTCACATGGTAAAAGGGTTTTCAAGAATATTCTAAATATGGTCTGTTAATAAAAATTTTAACCAGTCAATTTAATAACTATCATTGCAGCAACTGCCATAAAAACAGCTTCGTCCAATTTATAAATTTTTAAATTAGATTCAGTGTGCTTATCTTTAATAAATATCCATTAAATTATAAAAATATGTTTGCTTATCTGTGACTCTCTATTCTCCTCCTCCTTCTCATAAAGGTAAGCGGCTTATGCTATGAAGAATGCAATACCTTAGACATTGCTTCATGCAGTAGATGTCTGAGTCATCTTTCAAAAAATGCTCTTAACAATACCAATGCCCAATCATATTTAATATGCAACCTTTGGGATAGTTCTGAGTGCTGAATGGGCTGATACAATATCAATGTTGACCAAGAACGAATCAGGAGTGAGATCGAGCTTTCATCAGGACAGGAAGAAATATTTATTACTAAACTCAACCAAGAACTGAAAATTACATCTGCAGAATTTATTATAAATAATGGAGAAAAATCGAAGCAATCAGTCGAACTCAATTGCTCATCTAACTATTTACCAGGCTACTGGCAAAGCCTCGGATTAGTTCTTAAGCCAAAGAAACAGAAAATCCCCTTATTATTTGGCTTATTGGGAGTTTCTCTGAAAATCAAAATTTTTTTAGCAATAACTCATCACCTGCCCTATACCATCTCCAAGGTAAATGAATGGTGCGATTTCATCAATATGATTGCACTTTCGTCCTCTTATAAAATATTCATTAACGATACGAAATCGAGATTTTTTATGCAGAGCATTTTCTTTTATCATTAAATTATTGACCCAAAAGCTCTCTACCTTCCACCAATGGATGAGTGCTGATAAAAAATCCATTTTTTGTGATTATGAAATTCTCCTTCATGAATCCATTCACTTCATTTTGGCTTTAAAACTCCTTTTCCGTTATAATGTCTGTCTACGAATTTCCTCAATACTCTTCTCCTTTTTCAAAAACAATGTGGTCATATCCATTTATTGTACCATTTAAAAAGTGTCCTTCATATTGATATTTACCTTTTCAAATGAGTTTTCCATAACCATTTAAGCCATCATTTTTATATTCGGCCTCGGTATGGATCTCTTCACTATCAAAAATTCCAAAGCCATGCCTATCATTGTTAAAAAAGTCCCCATCGTATGTAGCTTCTGCTAAATATATATATTTTCCTTTCTTAAGCCCCATTGCTTAAGAAATTATGAAAGACCGGAAATTATTTTTGATATGCATGCTTATGGAAGGCTAGTTATTACTTCTTGGTTTGAGCAAATAATATTTCTCTGATAACTGCAAAAGTCTTATCGAAAACATTAATATCTGCCTTATAAAATCTAAATTTTTACACTAATTACCTAAGATAAAAGCCCATTTATCAGCTCAAGAAGTATCTTCTTCTATTCTAAATTATAAGAAATATATTTTAAGATTTATAATCATCATAGCTCATCAATGCTAGTGAATAAAGCTAATCTCTAGCTTAACTTAAATCCTTAAATGGTGAAATTCAAATAATCATGAATGGTGAAATAATCCTTGATCCATAAGAGAAGAACTCAAAAATAGTTAATGCTAAAAAGCCTATGCAAATTTAAAGGCTACTTTCTGATCTAGTTTTACTGTGCACAATGTATACTAAGGCCCTGAAAAAAATTAAAGAGCCATTTGAGAAAAGAGATAGACTAAAATAAAAAATAGTGAAAGAGATTGAGGATTTGAAGAGATATTATCTCAATTAGATCTATTAGATTACTTATTTCTGAACTGGGGTAAAACTATATAAGTTGATGAACATAAAGAATTTATAAATAAAATTATATATGTTAGAGACTGGCGCAAGTAGAATTTTAAGGTAATTAAAACAAAATTTTTAATCTTTCCAATTAAAAATAACTCCTTTACTATTGAGTATCAGTTTACAATATTTTTATATAAAATTTATGATAATTCAATGACACTTTTGATGGAATTTTTATAATTAATCAGCCTATGCTTATATGATTTATATTGATTTCTAAGAAGACTTTTAAAAAGAGAGTATAAGTTTTTATTTCAAAATTTTGCATGTAAAGGCTGTTTAAGTAAATTCTAAAAGATAGATAATAAAAATTTTAATCTTTCTATTTAATAGCTTTTATTGTCGCAAAAACTCCATAAAATAAATTAGTCCAATTTATAATTTAGATTTTGATTCATTATGCATATTTTAAACAAATAACTATTAAAATATATAAATATGTTGGTTTATCTTTGACTTTCTCTTCTCCTCATAAAGGCAAGCGGGATCTGCGATGAAGAATGCAATGACTCAGATACTTCCTTATGCAGCAGATGTCTTAGCCACCTAGCACAAAAAGCTCCTAATGATACCAATTTCCAATCCCATTTAATATGTAATCTTTGGGATAGCCCTGAATGTGGAATGGGCCCATACAATATCAAAGTTGACCAAGAACACATTAAAATAGAATTTACTTTAGGTCAGAAAGAAATATTAATTACTAAACTCAGCCAAGAACTGAAAATTACATCAACAGAATTTATTGTCCAAGATGAGGGAAAAATGAAAGATTTTTTCCCAAGCCAAAACCTTACTATTCCTTACTACTCAGCTCTCAGTGGAGGAGAAGCGATTCAAAATGTTTATTACGACAACAGCGCATGGTCTACTTCAGGCAGTGAATATTTAAACTATACCAATCCTGAAGTTTCTTCTAGGGTCTCCCATACCTCTTTATTTTCAGATGGCATAAAGTCAGCTACTTCAACTTCAAACAACACCACAAAAGATGCATCATCAAAAGGCGCATGGGAAAGGACATTTTATTATATATGTTCCTTAGCTGGGGGTTATGAAGTCATGGCTTTTATATTTATCTTTATCGATTCTAAGGAAAATAAAAAATTATCTAAAGAGAAACTCAATACTACTAAGGTGCATAATAAAATTGCTAAAGAGATTTCAACCTTAGACATTGATAAGATTGAAAGCGAAAAGCCGATACTTTTTAAGAGAAATAATGGACTGCCTGAGTCACCTGATAATATGGGGCAGGCTTCATTAAAGAGTAAGAGAAAAATCGTTCTGGAAATCATTGTGAAGAGTAAAGATAAAAATGAAGACTTGAAGAGTATAAAAAATGATTATAAAATTATAGCAGATACTCAAAATGTAAAAGAAATCAATAATGATACTTATCTAAAGACTCCTTCGAACCCTCTTACAGCTTATTATTTTATTTCTCCATTCTTCTTCTACATGCCATTCTTCTCAAGACTCTCCAGAAGCACTTTGCTTATCTTTTCTCTCCTCCTTCAAGCCTTTTTCAATGGAATTTTCATTTTGTTATATGAGTCAGGAGTTTCTTCCTCAAAAGACTATGAGTTTATAGAAATTTTCCAAGACATTAACTATATTCACATAATTTTCTCGATTTTTTCGCCAGCTTTTTCAAATATTTTAGCTATAACAATAGGCTGGATTTTTATTAAACGCAGATCAAAGAAAAAAAGTGATATAAAAGAAGCCTTGAAACAAGAAACAAATAATAGAATACTGGGGATTGTAGGATATTTACTATGTTTAGCTGTGATTGGGTTTGTTGTGGTAGCCTCTTACTGGATTACTCAGAAGATTGATGGGAATGGAGATATGATGTGGATGGTGATGGTTATTATTTCACTTTTGTGTGATATTGTAATTATTCAAGTTATTAAAGTGATTATGACTTATATAAAGTATAAAAGAGAGGCTCACTGTAATAATTAATTCATTTTATATAAAAATCATAAAAGAAATAGTTTTGAAATAAATCTAATTCATATCATTAGACTTAAAATAAATTCCATAATACTTAATTTTGATAACTTCTTATTTGATATCATGAATTATATATTGCGAAATTGGGTCTAGTTCACTGCCCAATTTAATATATTTTTAATTTCAAAACAAATAAGTCAATTCATTTTTTATTCTATGCTTAGACAGCATAAGGCGTTGGAGTCTTCATCTCAATGATTTTCTTTATTTTTAGCCCATCAACCTGATAATAATTCTTAAAAAGTGCAAAGAAAATCAATTGATATGTGTTGTATTTCAACAATCATGGTAAAGTTCTGCATGAAGATAAATTTAGCAGCTAGGGATTCTATTATAATTGAGCCAACATTAATTCATGGCAAATCTTAGGCCTATTAAACTTGGTCAAATGTTTCCTTCACAAAATCTATTAGTAAATTATATTTTGGAAACTTAGATTACTATAACTAGAATTATTAATTGCATATTTGAGCTTTTCATTGTAATTAATCAAAATATAATAAATATTATCTCAAAAATTTTAAAAATGCTCTTTATAAGCGTTGCAAGATTTCTTTTTAGAAAAGTAGTAAAAGTTTTTGCATATGAGAATTTAAGCATACATAATATTGCCAATTCTTAAAAAAGCTTTCCATCAGGCAAAAATAATTTCCAAGATAAAAGACTACAATGTCAAGGTAAAAAGTTTTAATATCCTTAATCATTAAAGAGCAAAAACAGACCTAGAAATCATCTCTTTGATTACAAAACCTCAAACACCGCAGGAAGCAGCGCAAGATTTTCAGAAGGAGGCCTTTTAACTTCTTCAACCTTAGTAGGTGCAGGAGGAGCATTATTTATAAGCGGACTAACTCTTTTAGGTGCGACCATGACCCAACACTTCATGAAGAAAAATAGCTCAAAAAATGCAAGAAGTATTATTAGAAGAAAGCTGCAGGTTTTGAAGTTAAACCCTATTTTTTAAGTAACTTCAAATTATATTGCAAAAAGGGGTCATAGTTGGTGTAAGAATTGAAAAAATTGAGAGGAATTACAAGTTCTAGGATAGGCTGTGAAAACCAGCAGAAAACCTGCGACTAAAGTTGTATTGAAAGGAGAATGATGGGCAAAATTATTGGCATCTAGAAAATTATCTTAATATTATGCAATTGTTGGGTTCATTATATCATATATTAATTTTTATTTGCCGTGGACGATGAACAACTCTAAATTAGAAAAATTTAAGAAGAAAATTGGCTGTAAAGAGAGGATTATTGAAATAAAAATAAAAGAACTTGAGGATCTCGAAAATTAACTCTATAACTGGCTAATGCAAATTATACTATAACAGTTGTGAAAATAATTAAAATAGAATTGCTTTTTTAAGTATTGAAGTATTATCATATTTGTAAAAGTAAAATTAGAATTATGCTTGATTTGTAATTTAATTTTTAATCAGTCTAAAAAATTTAGATCATCACAAAGCAATTTATATGTGAAAATGCAAATATTGATTAAATTATAGGTTAATATAGATTATTTTATTGCTTAAATCTTATCATAATAAAATCATTTTTCTCTTTTCGGAGAACTTTATTTAGGGTAAAAATCTATTCGTCAGCTCCAGATAAATCTTCATTTAATCTAAATTAAATTAAATTCCAAGATTATATAATTATATTTACAAGAAATGCTATTAAAAATCACCCACATCAGTGGATGAAGTTGATATCTAGCTTTCTTAAAATACGTAAATGGTGGAATTTAATTAGCCATGATTGGTAAACTTTTCTTAAAATAAGAAAAGAACTCAAAAATAACTAATATTAAAAAAGCCTTTGCAGTTGCAATTATCAATGTTGCTTGCTGGTTAGTTTCAACAAATGGATAGCCAAAATAATGATAAATATTAAATAAGCAATGCTGCTTGCTGGTTAATTTCAACTGGACAATGGATAGTTAGAAAAAATGCAGAGAAATTAAAGGATAGTAAAGAAATTGGATAAGAGATTTTGTCTCAATTCGATCTATTATATTCCTTATGATTAAGCATTTTATAGCTTATATTCCTAAACTGGATTAAATTATATAAGTTGATGAAAATAAAGCACTTATGGATAAAATCATTACTAAGAGTTGATTAAATTCAACGATTTATTTTCTCCTCTCATCCCTGATCTGATGAGAAAAAAAATTCATTTAAAATCTACAAGATTAGTCTGAAGCTAATCAAGCTTCCTCTAAAAACTTCCCTAGATGTGACATTAACAAGGAGAGTTTATCTTTAATTTAGTCTAATCCTAATCCAATCTCATATGAAATTTGATGTTAAATCTCCAGCAAAGGCTGTTTTATTTTTTCTAAAGAATGCTACATATAATCTAAGGTCAAAAAAAATTATATAAAATTATAGATGACGCAGGGTAATGCAAGTATATTTTAAGGTGATTAAAAGAAAATTTTTAATTTTTATACTTAAATACATTGATTTCTAAGGACACTCATTAAAATTTGACATGATAAATGGTGATTCAATAAATCCTAAAATGCTTAGATAATAAAAATTTTAACCTTTCCATTTAATAACTTTTATCGTCGCAAAAACTCCCATAAAAATAAATATTCGTCCAATTTATATTTAAATTTCGATTCATTGTGCATATTTTGAACAAATATCCATTGAATTATATAAATATGTTTGCTTATCTTTGACTTTCCCTTCTCCTCATAAAGGTAAGTGGTGTCTGCTATGAAGAATGCAATGCCTCAGATGCTTCTTCATGCAGCAGATGTCTGAGTTATCTTTCAAAAAATGCTCTTAAGAATACGAATCCCCAAGCACATTTAATATGCAACCTTTGGGATAGCCCTGAATGCTGAATGGGCTGATACAATATCAAAGTGGACCAAGAACAAATCAAGATCAAGATTGAGCTACCATCAGGGCAAAAAGAAATACTTATTACTAAACTCGGCCAAGAACTAAAAATGGCATCAACAGAATTTATTATCCCTGATGAGGAAAAAATGAAACAGCCAGTCGAATTCAATTGCTCATCTAGCTATTTGCCAGGTGACTGGCAAAGCTTCGGATTTGCACTTAAGCCAGAAGAAACAGAAAATTCTCTTATTATTTGGCTTATCGGGAGATTTTCTGAAAACCAAAATTCCTTTAAAGGATTTATCGATATAGAAATTACAATGAAAAATTTTTTATCAAAAGTTTCATGTGCTGAAATCCCAGAACAAGCTAAAAGCGACTGTAAAAAAAATTGTGAAAAAAGCTGCGCGCCTTGGCTAGTTTATGATACATGTGTTGACACAAAAAGAAATTTAGCTTGTAGTGACTATACTTACAAATCAGCAATAAGCATGGGTGAATGCCCTACAGGGATTTCTCCAGACGCTAACACTTGTGAATGCAAAATACCAGGAGATGAAATTTTCAACATTGTTTTAAAGGACATTGCTGATCCAGTGGTCGATTCCATCAATCATAAAAATGTTTTTGTAGGACCCGCAGATGAAACATTTTATCCAACCTACAATTCAAATAGTCATTATGCATCTGAAAGCCGTGGTTATTATTTCTCAGGGTCAAAATACATGCGACTTCCTCCAAATGATCTTGATCCATCAGCTAATTCAATTAATTTTGCACCTGACTTTAGTATTTCAGTATGGATATATACTCACTCGTCAACGAGTGGATATATTTTAGTAAAAAGAAGCAGCGGTAATTCCGACTATTACCTCGTTTACAGCCTAAATATTAATTGCCCATATTTAACTTTAAGCATAGGCAATCCACGAACTTTAGAAACAAGAAATGCCGCTACAACTCTTGGTACTACACAATGGTATAATATAGGCTTTTCAGTCTCGTATACTCCTTTTTCGTCATCAGAAGTAAAATTTTATATCAATGGAGTTCAAGATCCAGCTTATACTTATAGTGGATTTTTCAATGATAGTTTTTCGGGCTATAGTATATGAATTGGTTCTGACTATGATAATTCAGGCTCCCCTATAGCTTCCTTATCAGATACTTTTATATATAGCATAAGGATGTGGAATGCCGCAAAAGATCTCACTAATACAGATTATTCGGCATCAGGCTGTAGCTCTTCTTGTTCTTTTTGCCTTAATGATGGAACCTGCTTGACTGCTTATGGTATAGGCAAGTATTACGATAGCGAGACATCTTCATGGCTATCTTGCACTAGTGGAGAATACCTAATAGCAGGAGTTTGCAGTACTTTTTGTCCTTTAGGATATACAGCAAATAGTGAAACGAATAATTGTGATGCAAATGACTCAACTTTAGCTCTTAATCTTATTATTGACTCTCTTAGCGGAGTCATTACAGAGACATCGAATTCTTTAAACATAATATCTGGAACTTCTTCAGAATTTTATACTAGTCATGACAATAAGGATCCAATGGCAGCTTACAAGAGAGGGTACTATTTTGATGGATCAACTTCCCTTATGCATCTTACACCTTACAACTCCTATACTACACCTTTATTAACCATTGCGCCACAGATGACAATTCAAGTTTGGGTAAATCCTGATGCTGGAGGAACCTTAATTAGTAAAGTCGACTCGTCTTTTGTGAATATCTTTACATTTTCTATAATAGACTCAACGCCTACTATTAAAATAAATTTGGCTATCAATGGGCAGAAAACTTTTGCCTGTATGAGTACTATAAGAAGAATTAGTTGGAACCATATTGGAATTACTATGAAATTAGACCCCATAACTCACAATACAGCATTAATTTGTACGGTAAATGGTGTCGCTGATACATCAAGTACTGACTATGAGACTGACTATTTCATAGACACTGCTACTGAGTTTTATTCAACAATTGGAGCCCTGCAAACAGCAGCCTCAGTTTACATCAATTATTATAAAGGATTTATATATAAAATCCTTATTGATAACTCATATTCGCCCTCCACAAGTGACTATCAGACTTCTTCATGCTCAGGAGGCTGCTCAGCCTGTCCAGCAGCTGCTTCTACCTGTCTACCTACGTTTTATATTTCAAAGACTGCTGAAGCACGCATAGGCTCATCTTGCTCGACTGGTTGTGACACATGCACAGATACTTCTCATATAGGCTGTTCAGCCTGTTCTACTGGCTATTATATGATATCAGGACTCTGCAGGACTTCTTGCCCATATGGCTACACTATAAGTGGCCAAACTTGCAGCCCAAGTGATACTTTGTTTTTTGACTTATTATTGACCAAAATCCAAGGGGTTGTGTATGACACTAAAACCTTAATTCCTGCAGTTACAGGGAGTACGGATGCATTTTATCCGTCTTTTGATTCTGATGACCCATATCCTGCATATTTACGAGGATACCATTTTGATGGGACTAGCTCAATTATGCATTTGCCATCTTTCAGCACCTATACTTCTCCTGATTACATTATAGCACCCGAGTTCACGTTTACTATTTGGATAAACCCAGAAGCTTCTACTGGATATTTGTTAGCCAAGCAGGATTCTTCGAATAGCTATAATGAAATTTTCAGTGTCCAGTTGGCTTCTAGTACTCCAAAAATGACTATTTATTTACAATTAGTAGGTACTCAAGTTATGACCTGTGAAAATCCAGTGATTTTGAATTCGTGGAATCATATTGGGTTTAAGATAAATATAAATAGCTCTGGAAATACATTGGTTACTTGCTATGTAAATGGAGTTGCTGACAGTTCAGCTACTGATATGGGTTTCAGCTATTTTGATGATATTACTTCTAACATTGCAGCTGTAATCGGTGCTAAACAATCAGCTGCAAGTTCTTTCACTTCTTATTTTAAAGGCTTTATCTACGAAATTACTACTGATAACGCTGCAAACTCAGCCATATCCAGCATTCTCACCTCTGGCTGCCTCTCAGGCTGTTCTGTATGCCCATCTTCAGGTAACTGCATTCCAAACTGTCCTATTTCTCATTTCTGGGCAGGCACCTCAGATACAGACTGTACCTCTTGCTCATCTTCATGCAATAGTAAAGGCTGTATTAGGGCTGATAACAAATGCAGCCTTTGCAAAAGCCAGCAATGCACAACTTGTACTGATTATAGCAGTGACTGCACCGATTGCGTAACTCACGCAGACACCCTCTCTAGCTCCAGCTGTGCCTGTAGCGCAACTTATACATGGGATTCGACCAATGAGATTTGTGCAGCTTGCGATTCCACATGTTCTGCCTGCACAGCAGTCGGATATATGTATTGCTCAAGCTGTGCAACTAATTATTATGCTCTTAATGGTGCTTGCCATCCTTATTGTCCAACAGGGTATACTTCTGTGAGTGGAATTTGTACATTGAATGATAGTCTAGTTTTTGATTTAAAGCCAAACAAAATAGAAGCAGTTGTGACTGATTTGAGTAGTGGAAATGTGAAGGTGCTGGCTGGATCAAGTACGGATTTCTATCCAAACTATGACGATAACGACCCTTATCCTATACAAAATCGAGGATATTATTTCACAGGGCAGTCTATTATGACCCTGCCACCTAACTTAGCTGCTTCTAGTCCTGTAATTATCTTTAGCAATGAGTTTACAATAGCAGCTTGGCTTAGCCATTCAGCATTGGGGATTTTGGTATCCAAGCAGACCACATCATTGGATACTTATATAAAAATAACTATTGATTCTACCCCTTCACTAGAGATTTATTCGGATCTAATGAGTGCCTCTGCAACTCATACTTGTTCAAATTCTTTAGCGTCCAATTGAAATTTAGTAGAATTCACTGTAAGTTTGCAAGCAAATGGAAATGTTAATATGCTGTGCAGAATCAATGGAGCTGCTGATTCTTCTGCAGAGGACATGGGAGCTTATTATTTTAAAGATACAACTAGTACCAGCTCTATAATTTTAATAGGTGGCAATTATATAAGCTCAGGAACCTTAGGAAGCTTTTGGACTGGAATATTATATGAGCTGAAAATATATAATGAATATAAGTCTTCGAGTATTGACCTGACATCTACCTGCTCAAGTGGTGGCTTTACATGCTCAAGCTGTCCAGCAAGTACTGCAGCATGTATAAACACTTGTGCATTTAATGAGTGGTGGGATGGATCTGCATGCAAAATCTGCGGCTGTGGATCAAAATCTTGTGTAAGGGCAGATGTCGTATGCAACCTTTGTGATGACCAACAATGCTCTAAGTGCTCAGATTTTATTGCAAATACCTGCTCAGAGTGTATAACTAATGCAGAAGTTTCAGGGAATGATTGTGTATGCAAATCAGGCACTGTATGGGACTCAGCCACAGACACTTGTGCGACTTGTGAAGGCCATTGTTCTGCTTGCACTGGAATTAATTATTTAGACTGTACCGCATGCAAAAGTCCTTACTATTGGTTCCATTCTATATGTTTATCAAGCTGCCCTACAGGTTATACCGCTAACGCAGCAAGCAATTCTTGTGACGTAGATAATGACTTAGTCTTAAGCTATAATTTTGACACTATAAGTGGGACTGTGACTGACCAAAGCTCATTTGGTATCAAAATGAGAACTGGCTCTACTACGAATTTTTATCCTACTTATGACTCTGATGACCCTTGGGCGACTTATAAAAGAGGGTTTTACTTTTCAGCGGCTGATAATTCTTATGTGATCCTTTCTCCTTTTACAGAATATAATACAGCACAGTTAACGCTAGGGTCAGATTTTACTATCGCAATATGGGTAAGACCAGCTGCTGATGGAACTTTGATAGCTAAGCAAGGGAATTCTGCATCTGTGCCTATTTATTTTGTATATGAAATTGTAAGTTCTGAGCCAAAACTGACTGTTTCTTTCGTAAATCTGATGTCTACAGTTACTGTAGACTCATCAGGGGCAACATTAAATCTAAACACTTGGAGCCATGTCTCGTATACACTTAATTTTCAAACATCAGTTGGAACGGTTATTAATTCCTATATAAATGCAGCTCTTAAAAACACTCATACAACGCCCAATGACTATTTCTTAGACGCTACTTCTAGCTATTTATTTACCATAGGCGCTGCTTGGAGTGATCAAACTACCCGCACAAATTTCTATGAAGGCTTTATATATGAGCTAAAAATATGAAATAATATCATTAATACAGATTCAGGCTGGGGAATTACGAACTCAGGCTGCACCTCAAATCCTACATCTTGTACTTATTGCCCTTCTGCAGCGGCAACTTGTCTCCCTGAGTGTGATATTACTGAATTTTATGATCCTACAGCACCGTCGTGTGGAAATTGTAAAGGATCCTGCACAACTGGATGTCTGAACGCCAATTACTGCAATTTGTGTGATGATCCAGTTTGCTCTGTTTGTACTGATTTTGGCTCAACCTCGTGCACGAGCTGCAAAACCGATGCTTCAGGTGCATCTGGGTCTTGTGTGTGTGGTAATGCTTATTATTGGGACACAAGCTCAGAGACGTGTATGCTTTGTGGAACTGGCAAAATATGGGATAGCACAAATCAAGTCTGTGCACCCTGCAAATTTTATTGTTCAGCCTGTATCAGCGGAAAATATCTTATTGCAGGAGTTTGCCACTCATTTTGTCCATTAGGATATGACCCAGACAGCACTAATAATGCATGTACTGCTAAATCTTCAACTTTAGCTTTTAAATTCAATTTCAATTTACTTAGCGGAGTCATCACAGAATCATCTATGAATCAATTAAACGTCATCACTGGAAATTCTGATGATTTTTATCTTAATTATGACAATGAGGATCCGATTGCAGCTTACAAAAGAGGCTACTACTTCGATGGATCAACATCTAAAATTAATCTCGCCCCTTTTCTATCTTATTCAACGCCCTTATTAACATTAGCACCACAGATGACAATCCAAGCTTGGGTTAATCCTTCTTCAGACGGGATTTTGATTAGTAAAGTCGACTCATCTTTTGCCAATATTTTTACTTTTTCTATAGTAAACTCGAAACCTACAGTTCAAATAAAGATGTTTACCAACGGACAAAAAACTTTTACTTGTACGAATGCTTTAATACCTGGCTGAAACCATATAATGATAACTATAAAAACGGATTCCGCAGCGCCCAACACAGCACAAATTTGCACGCTAAATGGTAACGCTGAATCAAGTATTGATTATGGAACTGATTATTTTATGGACTCTGCTACTGGATTTTATTCAACAATTGGAGCATTGAAAACAAGCTCAACATACACCAATTTATATACAGGATTTATATATGAAATTATTATTGATAACTCATATTCGCCCTCCACAAGTGACTATCAGGCTTCTTCTT
>CATKHK010000078.1:0-88216 GCA_949751835.1 Blepharisma japonicum | reverse complement strand
GAAATTCTGATGACTTTTATCCTAATTATGACAATGAGGATCCGATTGCAGCTTACAAAAGAGGCTACTACTTCGATGGATCAACATCTAAAATTAATCTCGCCCCTTTTCTATCTTATTCAACGCCTTTATTAACATTAGCACCACAGATGACAATCCAAGCTTGGGTTAATCCTTCTTCAGACGGAATTTTGATTAGTAAAGTCGACTCATCTTTTGCCAATATTTTTACTTTTTCTATAGTGAACTCGAAACCTACTATTCAAATAAAGATGTTTACCAACGGACAAAAAACTTTTACTTGTACAAATACTATAATTTCCGGCTGAAATCATATAATGATAACTATAAAAACGGATTCCGCAGCGCCCAACACAGCACAAATTTGCACGCTAAATGGTAACGCTGAATCAAGTATCGATTATGGAACTGATTATTTTATGGACACTGCTACTGGGTTTTATTCAACAATTGGAGCATTGAAAACAAGCTCAACATACACCAATTTATATACAGGATTTATATATGAAATTATTATTGATAACTCATATTCGCCCTCCACAAGTGACTATCAGGCTTCTTCTTGCTCAGGAGGTTGCACATTCTGTCCAGCAGCAACTCAAAACTGTCTCCCTGCTTGTACAATTGATAAATATTGAACGGGAGGCAACTATGATGCCTGTTCCTCTTGCGATTCTCACTGTTTATCTAAAGGGTGCAGAGAAGATGGCCCAATCTGTAACCTTTGTACTGACATAATTTGTTCTGTATGCTCCGAGTATGATGCAGTTTGCACGACATGTCTTGATAACGCATCTTTGGATTCGAGCAGCAAATGTGCATGCAATAATGGGTATATATGGGATAGCACAAATCAAGTCTGTACAGAATGCAAATTTTATTGTTCAGCCTGCGTCAGCGGAAAATATCTTATTGCAGGAGTTTGCCACTCATTTTGTCCATTGGGATATGACCCAGACAACACTAATAATGAATGTACTGCTAAATCTTCAACTTTAGCTTTTAAATTCAATTTCAATATACTTAGTGGAGTCATCATAGAATCATCTCTAAATCAATTAAACATCTTCACTGGAAATTCTGATGATTTTTATCCTGATTATGACAATGAGGATCCGATTGCAGCTTATGAAAGAGGCTACTATTTTGATGGATCAACATCTAAAATTAATCTAGCACCTTATAATAGTGTTTCAACACCTTTATTAACATTAGCGCCACAGATGACAATCCAAGCCTGGGTTAATCCTTCCTCAGACGGGATTTTAATTAGTAAAGTCGACTCATCTTTTGCCAATATTTTTACTTTTTCTATAGTAAACTCGAAACCTACAATTCAAATAAAAATGTTTACCAACGGACAAAAAACCTCAGCTTGTACAAATTCTATAATTTCCGGCTGAAACCATATAATGATAACTATAAAAACAGACTCTGCAACGCCCAACACAGCACTGAGTTTCACACTAAATGGTGTCGCTGAATCAAGCATTGACTATGGAACTGACTATTTTATGGATATTTCTACTGGGTTTTATTCAACAATTGGATCTTTGAAAACATCAAGCACATACACCAACTTATATACAGGATTTATATACGAGATTATTATTGATAACTCATATTCGCCCTCCACAAGTGATTATCAGGCTTCTTCCTGCTCAGGAGGCTGTTCAGCTTGTCCATTAGCTACTCAAAACTGTATCCCTACCTGCACAATTGGTCAATACCAGAGTAATATTAACTATAATTCTTGTGCAGCATGCAATAATAACTGTTTATCTAAAGGCTGCCGAGAAAATGGCGAAATTTGTAATCTTTGTACTGACATAATTTGTTCTGTATGCTCTGAATATGATGCAGTCTGCACGACATGTCTTGATAACGCATCTTTAGATTCCAACAACCAATGTGCATGCAATGATCAGCATTATTGAAACACAACACATCAAATATGTGCTTCATGTGACGCATCATGCTTTAATTGTGATGGAGGAACAAGTTTTGACTGCTTATCTTGTACTGGATCTTATTATTTAAATGGAGAATGTTGAACTGCATGTCCAAATGGATATACACAAAGCGGATCTATTTGTATATCCAACATAGACGCGATTTTGGCACTTACTTTTGATAAAATACAAGATACAATTACCGATTCAGAACAATCAATAGTCGCACTAACAGGAAATAACAACAATTTTTACCCTACCTATGATACTTATGATCCTTTGGCTACGTATGAAAGAGGCTATTATTTTTCAGGAAGCACTTACATCCAGCTCCCTCCCTACTCTGGCAGTGATACACCTATATTATATATAGGTACCGACAACACTTTCGCTACCTGAATTTGGCCTACCGCGACAGCAGGGACTATTTTTTCAAAGCAAACTAACACTGCAACAGTCGACTCTTATTATACTATTTCTCTATCAGGCTATTATCCTATGATAACACTCAGCACCTACAAGAGCAGTAATTGGGGCAAAGTCTTAACAGCAAGCTATATATGCCCTACAGCTATAACTAATGGAAGATGGTATTATATAGTCATCCAGACTACATATTCTACCAGCACCAAAACAACTACTGCAAATTGCTACATAGATAGTAATACAGCGGCATCAAACGAATTTGTGTCTGCAGGAAAATTAAAAGACTCCCAAACAAATTATCTTAATGATATCGGAGCAGCTCACACAGATCAGTCAACTTTTGGAAGTTTTATAAGAGCTTTTATATATAGTGTTAAGCTCTGAAATACCTTAGAAAGTAGTCCTACGACAGTTGATAGGCTAACAAGCTGCACAGGACAAGGAGGATGCAGCCAATGTCCAAAAAGTGGGACTTGCCTTAGTTTGTGCACTTTAAGCCAGTATTGGGACACGACATCGGCATCATGCAAATCATGCCACAGTAATTGTAACACAAAAGGATGTGTAAGGTATGACCAGTCCTGCAATCTTTGTGCAAGCCAAATTTGTTATAAATGCACAGACTTTACGTCATGTCCCACTACAGGAACTCCTTGCATTGCAGATGCGTCAGTATCACCTTGTGCTTGTAACCCTACACTTTATTTTTCAACTACTACTGAAACATGTGTAGCTTGTTCGACTGGCTGTGACCAATGCACAGATGCAACTCATAAAGGCTGTACATCCTGCTCGACTGGATATTATCTGCTATCAGGACTGTGCAGGGATTATTGCCCATTAGGCTACTCTGAAAGTGGTCAAACTTGCAGCCCAACTGATACTTTGTTTTTCGACTTATTATTGATGAAAATCCAAGGGGTTGTATATGACAGTAAAAGCTCAATTCCTGCAGTTACAGGGAGTACGGATGCGTTTTATCCTTCTTACGATGATGACGATCCATATCCTGCATATTTACGAGGATATCATTTTGATGGGACAAAATCTATTATGCATTTGCCATCTTTTGACATTTATAGTGAACCTAATTACGTTATGGCACCTCAATTCACGTTTACTATTTGAATAAATCCAGAAGCTGCTACTGGATATTTGTTGGCGAAACAGGATCCTCAGAGCAGCTATGATGAAATTTTTAGCGTCCAGCTGGCTTCTCGTGCTCCACAATTGACTATTTATCTGCACTTAGTAAATACTAAATCTATGACATGTGAAAATTTAGTGGACTTGAATTCGTGGAATCATATTGGGTTTGAAATAACTATAAATAGTGCTGGAAACACATTGGTTACTTGCTATGTGAATGGAGTTGCTGACAGTTCTCCCACTGATATGGGTTTCAGCTATTTTGATGATATTACTTCTAGCTTCGTAGCTGCAATAGGCGCTAAGCATTTAAGTGCAGGCTCTTTCACTTCATATTTTACAGGTTTTATCTACGAAATTACTACTGACAACGCTGCAAACTCAGCCATATCCAGCATTCTCACCTCTGGCTGCTCCTCAGGCTGTTCTGTATGCCCATCTTCAGGTAATTGCATTCCAAACTGTCCTATTTCTCAGTTCTGGACAGGCACTTCAGATA
Source organism: Blepharisma japonicum (assembly GCA_949751835.1). Taxonomy (NCBI): domain Eukaryota; phylum Ciliophora; class Heterotrichea; order Heterotrichida; family Blepharismidae; genus Blepharisma; species Blepharisma japonicum. Next base: position 84,169 of record CATKHK010000078.1, on the reverse strand, counting down.
CAGACTGTACCCCTTGTTCATCCTCATGCAGTAGCTTAGGCTGTGTTAGGACTGATAGCAAATGCAGCCTTTGCAAAAGCCAACAATGCGCAACTTGTACTGATTATAGCAGTGACTGCATCGATTGCATAACTCATGCAGACACCCTCTCCAGCTCCAGCTGTGCCTGTAGTACAACTTATATATGGGATTCGACCAATGAGATTTGTGCAGCTTGCGATTCCACATGCTCTACCTGCACAGACGTTGGATATATGTATTGTTCAAGTTGTGCAACTAATTATTATTTTCTTAATGGAGCTTGCCACCCTTATTGTCCGACAGGGTATATTGTTGCTAGTGGAACTTGTACAATGAATAATAGTCCGGCTTTTTATATAAACCCAAGTAAAATAGAAGCAGTTGTGACTGATTTGAGTGGTGAAAGTGTGAAGGTGCTAGCTGGATTAGATACTGATTTCTATCCAAACTATGACAGTAACGACCCATATCCTATACAAAATAGAGGATACTATTTCACAGGGCAGTCTATTATGACCCTCCCGCCAAACTCAGCTGCTTCTACTCCTGTATTTAAGTTTGGTAATGAGTTTACAATAGCAGCCTGAATTAGTCATTCAGCACCAGGGATTTTGGTATCCAAGCAGACCCCTTCATTGAATTCTTATATAAAAATGACTATTGATTCTACTCCTTCACTAGAGATTTATTCAGAGTTAATGAGTGCCTCTGCAACTCATACTTGCTCAAATTCTTTAGTGTCCGATTGAAATTTAGTAGAATTCACTATAAGTTTGCAATCAAATGGGCATGTTAATATGTTATGCAGAATCAATGGAGTTGCTGATACTTTAGCAGAAGACATGGGAACTTATTATTTTAAAGACACAACAAATGCCAGCCCTAAAATTTTAATAGGAGGCAATTATATAAGCCCAGGAACCTTAGGAAACTTTTGGACTGGGATACTATATGAGCTAAAAATCTATAATGAATATAAGCCTTCATGCACTGACCTGACATCTACATGCACAAGTGGTGACTTTGCATGCTCTTACTGTCCAGCAAGCACTGCAGCATGTATAAATACTTGTGCATTTGACCATTGGTGGAATGGATCTACATGCCAAGCCTGTGGCTGTGGGTCAAAACCTTGTGTAAGGGCAGATGTCACATGTAACCTTTGTGATGACCAAAAATGTTCTACGTGCTCAGATTTTATAGCAAATACCTGTTCAGACTGTATAACTAATGCAGAATTTTCAGGAAATGACTGTGTATGCAAATCAGGATTTTTATGGGACTCATCCACAGAATCTTGTGTATCTTGTGACGTCCACTGTTCCAGTTGCACTGGGGCTAGTTCTTTGGACTGCACCGCATGCAAAAGTCCTTACTATTGGTTCCATTCTATATGTTTATCAAGCTGCCCTACAGGTTATACCGCTAACACAGCAAGCAATTCTTGTGACGTGACTAATGATTTGGTTTTAAGCTATAATTTTGACACTATAAGTGGAACTGTGACTGACCAAGGCTCATTTAATATCCAAATGAGAACTGGCTCTACAACAGCTTTTTATCCTACTTATGACACTGATGACCCTTGGGCGACTTATAAAAGAGGGTTTTACTTTTCAGCGGCTGATAATTCTTATGTGATTCTTTCTCCTTTTACAGAATATAATACAGCACAGTTAACGCTAGGGTCAGATTTTACTATCGCAATATGGGTAAGACCAGCTGCTGATGGCACTTTGATAGCTAAACAAGGGAATTCTGCATCTGTGCCTATTTCTTTTGTATATGAAATTGTAAGTTCTGAGCCAAAACTGACTGTTTCTTTCGTAAATCTGATGTCTACAGTTACTGTAGATTCATCAGGGGCAACATTAACTTTAAACACTTGGAGTCACATCTCGTATACACTTAATTTCCAAACATCAGTCGGAACGGTTATTAATTCCTATATAAATGCAGCCCTAAAAAACACTCATACAACGCCCAATGACTATTTCTTAGACGCTACTTCTAGCTATTTATTTACTATAGGCGCTGCTTGGAGCGACCAAACTACCCACACAAATTTCTATGAAGGCTTTATATATGAGCTAAAAATCTGAAATAATATCATTAATACAGATTCAGGCTGGGGAATTACGAGCTCAGGCTGCACATCAAATCCTACATCTTGCACTTATTGTCCTTCTGCAACGACAACTTGCCTTCCTGAGTGTGGCATTACAGAATATTATGACCCTACAACACCATCGTGTGGAAATTGTAAAGGATCCTGCACAACTGGATGTTTAAACGCGAATTACTGCACTTTGTGCTACGATCCGGTCTGCTCTGATTGTACCGATTTTGGCCCAACCTCGTGCCAGACCTGCAAAAATCATGCTTCAAAACCGTCTGGGACTTGTGTGTGTGGGAATCCTTATTTTTGGGACACAAGCTCAGAGACATGTATGGTCTGCGCAACTGGCTGTGATGCATGCACATCCCAGGTTCATAATTCTTGTACAAAATGCTTGTCAAATTATTATATGACGCTTGGAGAATGCTTAGATTTTTGCCCATATGGGTTTACAGCTGACACTACTAACTGGGTTTGCAATAGCGGAATTGGGCAGATTTTTGCAATTGATTTTTCTAATAAAATTCTTGGGTCCTTAACAGATTCTATAAGTGGCTTTAAACTGGTAACAGGTTCTTCTACTTCATTTTATCCTAATTATGATAGCGATGACCCATTAGCAGCTGATGCTAGAGGCTACTATTTTAACGGCGCTTCAGTCGTCCACATAAACGCTAACTCTGCTGGAAAATCTCTAACTTTCCCATCAAAAATAACATTTTCAATCTGGGTTAACCCAAGCAGTGATGGCACTATTTTTTCTAAGCAAGACCAAAGCACAATAAAAGCCTCGATCATTCTGGCATGAACCAACGGAAAAATGAATATTTTAATAACCTTGACGTCAGGGACTACTTATTCAGTATCCTCTGCAGCAACTCTAACTACATCTACATGGTGGCACATCGCAGTTCAAATTAAAATCCTCTCAGATGGATATACTGCCGCTGCATTTATATTAAACGGAGCTACAGATTCCACTACCAGCGCTGCAGTTGACTATTTGAATGACAATCTTGGTTCATTTACAATCGCATTAGGAGCACAATATGTAGGTGTTGGAACACTCGGGACCTTTTTCCAAGGCTTTATTTATACAATGAAAATATGGCAAGATGTTGTCACCAGCTATTCATCAGAAATGACTACAACTGGGTGTAGTGGCTGCTCAGTCTGCTTAGCCTCTACCTCTTGCATAGTAAACTGCGCATATAATAAATACTGGGATGGCTCAGCATGCCAAAGCTGCAGTGGCTGTAGCAGTAATACATGCATTAAAGGGACGACCTGCAACCTTTGTTATGATATTTTATGTAACATTTGTACTGATTATACAAGCACAGGCTGCACTAGTTGCTCTACAAATAGCCACTTTTCATCAGGAACTGGAAGTGCTTGTGAATGCAATTCTGGATATATATATATTTCTACAAGCCAATCTTGTGTGCAGTGTCCGAGTTTGTGTAGCAGCTGTACCTCAATAGCAACGACAGGGTGCACAACGTGTGCGTCAGGAGCCTATAGGATACAGGGTGTATGTATGCCATATTGCCCTACTGGATTTACAGCAGGCTCTGGGACTTGCAATGGAGTTGTTGGCTTAGTTTTTGATGCGATATTTATAAAAATACAAGGGACTATTACAGATTCTGTGAAGGGGATTACTATAACTACAGGGTCAACCTCAGCGTTTTACCCTACCTATGACTTAGATGATCCTTATCCTTCTCAATATAGAGGGTATTATTTCAATGGGTTAAATTCCGTCATGAACTTTGTAACGAATTCTAATAATAATTTGCAACTGGTTTTCAGCCCGAAGTCGACTATAGGGATGTGGATTAACCCATCGCAAAGCTCTGGGACTATTTTTTCTAAGCAGGATAGTACAAGTGCAGCAAGTTATCTCGATGCCACTATTAATAGTTCTGGATTCCCAGTGATTACTATAAATGTCAAAGGGGTTGGAAGTTCTACTTATACATGTGGGAGTTCTTTATATACAACTGCGTGGAATTTCTTTGGGTTTACAGTTACAATTTCAGGGTTAAACAGCTATATTCAATGTACTGTAAATAGTCATCAAGACTCAAGCCAAGGCGACCTCGGTACTGGTTTCTTTGAAGATCTCCAGTCTTTATACACTTTTACTCTTGGTGCCCAAAATACAGCTCCAAGTACTTTAGGCTCCTACTACAAAGGTTTTATCTATGAAATGAAAGCCTGAAGCAACTCTCAGTCTCTTTCCTCAGAAGTCTGGACTTCTTGTTCAGGCTGCAGTGTCTGCCCTTCTAGTACCAAATCTTGTATTGTAAACTGTCCTATCACCACTTACTACAGCTCTGGCTGCTCATCATGTTCAGGCTCCTGCACTAAAGGCTGTGTCAGAAATAGTGACTGTAACCTCTGTAATGATTCTTTATGCTACAAATGTACAGACTTTGCAGTGTCAACATGCACCCAATGCATTGCAAATGCAGCTTTGAACTCTATGGGAGTTTGTCAATGCACAGGGTCAGCTTATTATGATACTACTACATTAGCTTGTACAGCGTGTTTTTCTAACTGTGAGTCTTGCACTAATAAACATAATGGAGATTGCAGCACATGTAACCCAGGATATTATATTAGTCCTGAAGGAAATCTTTGTACAAGTTCATGCCCTATAGGTTATACCGCTTCTACTGGAGCTTGTGCAGCTAATATGACGAACTCTTTGGTTGTACATTATGAATTCAAAAATATCAGTAATAATGTGGCTGATCTTATTAGTAAGAAAATTGCTTATATGGGATCTTCAAGTAATTATTTAGGGAACTTTGACTCAAATGACCCATATCCGATTTTGCATTTAGGATTGTATTTTACTGGGTCAAGCTATGTACAGCTCCCTCCAAACTCTGAAGATTCGTCCTCAATACAGCTGGGAAACACCCATAGCATTCTAATATGGGCAAGACCTCTATCAAATACCCAAAACCTTTACCTGTTTGCCAAAGAAGGTAGTGGGAATATAAAAGCTGGACTTTATATTGACCAAACCACTAAAGTTCCTACTTGTAAATATAGAATATATAATGACCAAACTTCAAGCTCTAGCACTTTGACAGCTACAGCAACCGCACTTTCTGCTTGGGATGTTTGGCATAATTTTGCAATCGTCGTCCAACGCATAGGTTATGCCACACAAGCAATTGTATATGTTGATGGCACAGGCGGGACTATTTCTTCGATTGCTAATTCTTTTCTAGATGACCTTACATCAGACACATTTACAGTCGGACAAAGTATATCGCTGAGCCAATCCTTTTTAGGTTACCTTTATGAAATTAAAATCTACAACTACGCCATAACGCCTCCGACCCCTAGCTTTTCATGTGGCTGTACCGCTTGTACAGCAGATAACGACTGCTTGACATCCTGCACCTATCTGCAATACTACTCTGGAACCTGCATAAACTGTGACGCATCCTGTACAACTGGTTGTGTTCGCAGTGGGAACTGTAAGCTTAATCTTGATGCTTTATGTGACGCTTCTACATTGACTGGTTTTGCCATAAATGAATGCACAGGTTGCATCAATTTAGCATCAGGAGCTGGGTCTCAGTGCTCTTGTGTTGAACATTCTGCTTATGATTCTTCTGCAGACGCTTGTGTGTGCTCTACTAACTATATGCAGTATTTGACCCAATGTGCGCCTTGCTATTATCATTTACAAGCTTCTGATATATCAGCGACGTTTACTTCTACATATAAAGCGATTAATTTTACTATGTCACAAGCAGTGCAAACTTCTATGCCATCAGCTTGTGCAAGCTTGTTTGACAGTCCTTCATATAGTAGTCTAGGAGTTTCTCCCACTTGTGCTTGGGCATCTGATATGCTATCGCTGTTAGTAACTTTGGGTGTAAACGCAACTGTAACAACTGGACCATTGGAGTTTAAGGCCATGACGCTATATACAAATACAGCAACTTGTGGGGCTCTTCCAAGTCCTGTTAGCGTGAATATACAATCTACATACACAAAACCTGAGATTATTCCTGTAGCTTCACTTATAGCACCTATAGAGCTGTATCTTGAGTGCAATGACTTAAGCTTAGATGGAACTTCTTCGAGTGGCGGATATAACAGGCCTCTTCAGTATAAGTGGACTGTCTCTGCAAGCCCTGATGTACCAGCTTTAAATGGCGATGGGAATTATAACTATACTACTGGGCGTATTGCCATTTCTAAGGAAAAGCTGATAGCTTCATCAACTAATATAACATTGACTGTGCTCAATTGACTTGGGTTTTCAGCTTCTACGACACAGTCATTATCATTGATATACGGGAAAGGCTTAAAACTGGTATTTGATACCAATATAAATTACGTAGTAAAGACAAGCCAAAGCAAATCAATTAGCGTAAGAGCTACAAGTGGCTGCGAGATGTCAGATACACTATCATATGAGTGGAAACTAACTAATTCTACAGGCACTGTATACGAAAGTCGCCTTTGGAGTGCCCAAACTATTGCTTCTACACTATTTTGCCCAACAAATACTTTTTCACCAGGGACTTATACATTTGAGATATCTGTAACAGATCTGATAAATTCTTTGACAGGAAAAGCTCAGTTTAGTTTGATCTATGTAGCTTCAGATTTAATAGTAACTGTTTCCAACCCATTGATTACGATAAAATCGACTTCGATCTTATCAGTTTCTCCTTCAGTGACAGACCCAGACAAAGAAAAAGATACCCTATCCTATGCATGGACTTGTAGTTTAAACAATAGCAACTGTACCTCCTTAATTAAATCTCCTACCTCTTTAACATTATCTCTATCAGGGAACACCTTACAGGCAGGAAATTATTACATTTTTACGTTTACAGCAAGTAAATCTACTCGAAGCACTAGCACAACAATAAATGTGGACGTTGTTTCCTATACCCCAGCAGCGGTGACGTTTTCAAGCATACCAAAATATGTAAATTATCAAGAAAATTTTGTTATTTGGGCCTACCCAGTGATAACTGAAAGCTATACCTGCTTATGGACAATGACAACTGGAGGAACTTATACACTGATGGGGTCTAAAGATTCCACAAGTATTGGGTTTTTAGCTAACACCCTAACACCCGGGGCGACTTATAATTTCTTGTTTACTGTAACCACCTCTACTGTTGTTTCTAAATTCAAGGTTCCTTTTACTGTTAGCAAGCCTCCGACTGGTGGATCTTTGTCAGTAACCCCAAGCCAAGGTGCAGCATATTCTACTGTTTTCTATATAGATGCTCCAGGCTGGTCAAGCTCAAGCAGTATTGATCCTCTAACCTATCAGTTTGGCTTTTATAATGGCACTTTAGAAACCCCATTAAACGTCAAAAATGAAAGTTCCTTTTTATATGTAACTTTACCATATATAACCCCTATGACTTTATTTGTAAAAGTTTATGATGAATATGGAAGCTACACACTCGTCAGCAATGGTGTCACCATTTCTCGTGGGGATACAACAGCATCTTCACTTTTATCTACAGCTCAAAGTAGTCTTTCTAATTCCTATACAGATTCCTCTACGCTTATTATGCTTACAAACTCATTAAACTCTTTTATTATTTCAAATAAGTCATCATCAGCTGCCGATATACAAAGTGCTGCCTCTACAAGCTTATCTGCAATAGAAAGAGTCGTGAGCTCTCTGCCAACAATAGATGCCCAGAACACACAGACTGTTTTGAATTTATTAAGCGGCGTCACGTCGTCTCAGACAGCAATTCTTAATGGTGCCAATCAGCAAACACTGTTTTCTACTACAACAGCACTTTTAGGGGAAATTATGAATAATAATGTCAAAATGACGACTTCTCAGATAAAGACATGCACAAGTATGATCGCTCAAGCGTCTGGTGTGAATTCTACCTCAATTAAAAATAATCCTAGTGTGCTGTCAAGCACAAACCAACTTTTGACTGATTTATATGTGGCTGGGGCTAGCTCTATGGCGCTAGGGCAGACTATTACAAGTGATTCCACATATGTGCATTCAACTGTACAGATGCTGAGTCCAGCTGACTTGGCGGGCTATAAGACGACAGCGAACTCGAGCTATTATGGAAGTTTTACATTCCCTGCAAATGCGTCAGTTATTATTGATGGGGTTAAATCAATGCTGACGATCTTTATAATTTATGACAATCCAAAAGGCCAAAATAATGCTACTACTAATCATACAGAAACATATTCAAGAGGTCTAGAGTTCAAAGTAATAGAAATTTTGCCTAGCGGAAATGTTACTCTCTCCTTGGATTTTTCTCCAAGCTATGCTAATCTTACTATTCCTTACTACTCAGCTGTCAATAAAGGAGAGACCATTCAATGTGTTTATTATAATAATAATGCATGGTCTACTTCAGGTTGTGAATATGTAAACTACACTTATCCTGAAGTATCTTGTAGATGCTCCCATACCTCTTTATTTTCAGCTGGCATAAACTTAGCTACCGTAACCCCAAATAACACTGCAGAAGATGCTCCATCAAAAGATGCATGGGAAGGAACATTTTATTATATATGTTCTCTAGCCGGTGGGTATGTGATCATGGCTTTTATTTTTATTTTTATTGACTCCACTGAGAATAAAAAATTATCTAGTGAAAAAATCAATGCTATTAAACTGCATAATCAAATTTATAAAGAGACTCCAACTGCAGAGCTTGATAATTTTGTGAGGCCGATAAAAAGAAGAGAAAGTGACGAGATTGAAAGCTCTAAGCCGATGTTTTATAAGAGAAATGATGGACATTTTTGTGAAACTATGCCTGAGTCGGCTGATAATCTGGGGAAGGTTTCATATTGGAATAAGAAAAAAATAGTGCCGGAAACTATTGTGAAAAATGAAGATAAGCCGAGAATGGCAACGAAGAACAAAAATAATAATGAAGCGTTGAAGAAAAATACACCTGATTATAATATTATAGTAGGACCTCAAAAAGTAAAAGAAATCAACGAGAATGATACTTATCTAAAGACTTCTCTAAACCCTCTTACAGCTTATTACTTTATTTCTCCATTCTTCTTCTATATGCCATTCTACTCAAGACTCTCCAGAGGTACCCTGCTTATCTTTTCCCTCCTTCTCCAAGCTTTTTTCAACGGAATTTTTATTAGATTATACGAATCAGGGATTTCTTCCTCAAAAGATTATGGGTTTATAGAAATTTCCCAAGACATTGACTATATCCACATTATATTCGCTATTTTTTCACCAGTCTTTTCCAATATTTTAGCAATATCAATAGGCTGGATTTTTATTAAACGCAGAATAAAAATAAGAAGTGATATAAAAGAAGCCTTGAAGCAAGAAACAATTAATAGATTAATGGGGGTTATAGGATATCTGGTATGTTTAGCTGTGATTGGGTTTATTGTGGTGGCTGCTTATTGGATTACTCAGAAGATTGATGGGAATGGAGATATGATGTGGATGGTGATGATTATTATTTCACTTTTGTGTGATATTGCAGTTATTCAAGTTATTAAAGTGATTGTGACTTTCATTCAGCATAAAAGCGAGACTCATTTATAAGTAGTTAATTCATTTCATAACAAAATCGTATATAAAATAAGTTCTTTTAACTATTATTTTTAATTTCGTTACTTTTAATAGCTACTTATTTGATGTTACGAGTCGTAAATTGTGAAGTTGTATCTAGCTTACTGCCTATTTAAAATTTTCTTTAATTCTCAAATAAATTAGCTAGAACTGTTTCCTATTCTATTATTAGGCTGTACAATGTTGCAGAAGCCTCATCTTAATATAGAAGAGGGAAAATTGGTTTAATTTTGTGGCTTTTCTTATCAGCATTAATAATTTTAAAAATGTGAAAAATAAAATTGATAAGGGTTATAATTCGACAATTATCGTGCAGCTCATATGAATATAAAATAAACCATTGATAATAATATAAAAAAAGAAGAAGTAATAGTGATTTAATTGAACTTTTACATCCTCAGCAGAGATTAATTTTATTTATATATTAGTTGCCTAATATAAACGTTTTTGAAAATATTTAAAAGTGAAAAGTGGGTGAAGGTCCAATTATAGTGAAGAGGCACCAAATTTTATAGCCAAAAAGATCATTATTGGTACAAGAATTGAAAATAATTAAAGGAGAATGGCAAGTTCTGGGAAAGGATGTGAAATCTGCACAAAGACTGCGACTAAATTTGCATTAGAAGGGGGTAAATGGGCAAAACGATTGGCAGATGGAAGATTATTTGAATATTCTGTAGATAATAGGATCATTATATAAACTATCTATATATTTTGATATGGTTGATGACAGATTGAAATTTGAAAAAATTAATAAAGGGATTGGTCATAAAGGGAATGATTGAAATGTAGATAAAAGATATAATGAATTATTTCTGAGCTCAAGTTTAAGAAGTAGGCTTAAAAAGCAAGAAATAAGAAGAATAAAAAAGAAATTAATAAAGCATAGGAACGACAATAAAGAGGAACACAAGGATAACAAAAGAAAACATCAATAATGGAAAAATGTTAAGGGACAATAGTAAAAAATAACAATAAGAAACAAATTTAAAGAGTAAGAATAAGAGGGATAGCATATTCTTTAAGCTTTGCGTATATTTGATGGCCTATTTTTAAGGATTTTTCAGATTATTATTTCTGTGAGTTGGGGACTCTGGTAGGGCCCAAGAGAAAAACTCCAAAAATAGAATTTCTGGACAACTCTCGGTATCACGCTGGAGGATTGCCCAGAGAAATTAGTTTACTCAATTAAGAAGGTTAAATATACACTAACAATTGAGCAATCAATTATTTAACTTGAATTCAAAATTAAAAGTGGCCATAACTCTTTATAATTGAGCCAAACATTAACTTTAAGCAATTTCGACATCTATTATACTTACTAAAATAGGTTCCTCACAAAATCTACTGATAAGATTTATTTTGTAGATTACTAGCTACTGCTAAAATTATCAATAAGATACTGAAATTAATGAAAAATATAATAAAAGATCATCCTCAAAAAGATATTAAAAAAACTCCTTTATGGGTGTTTCAAAATTTTTTCTTGAATATCCACAATTTATTTTAAAATATAAGAGTTTAAATAAGCTAATTGCCTATTTTTATATTAAACTAATATATTTATTATTTTATTATAGTTTATCAGAGATATGCTAAGTTCCATTTTTGTAGATTCATAAATGTATTAAATAAAATAAGGCTATTTGACTAAATATAAAAACCGATAATAAACTTTTCCTAAATTATGGTTGAATCTAATAACATCCCTGAAGATTTTCTATGCCCGATCAATCAAGAAATCATGGAAGATCCTGTGGTTGCTGCAGATGGGCATACTTATGAAAGGGATGCAATCACGCGGTGGCTTCAAAGAAACACTACTTCTCCTATAACTGGAAAAAAGCTTAAACATAGTGATCTTGTCGAAAACCACCGTCTCCGTTCTGCCATATCTCAATATTTAAATCGAATTCGTCAGACAATTTCTTCAGAAGAAGATGAAGAAGCCAATGCAATTTCCAGCATACAGGATGCGATTTCCAAGAAAAAGGACTATATTGACAGAATCCGAATGACTATCATTTATTTAACTGATATAAAAGAAGACCTCGCAAAGGATCTACTCCATTGCAAAGTTTCCAATACTGTTGGAAACAGTGTCACTCTTGCAAGTACTCCACTCTTTTTTACTCCTGCATTTGTCGTAGGAATAATAGGTGCAATTGGAGGTGGTATAACCTCACTAGGAACCACTGTAACCCAGCACTTCATAGAGAAAAGCAAGCTAAAACAGATGAAAGAGATCTTAATTGAAGAAGAAAAAGCTGCAATTCGTTATCAAGCCTCTGAATTTAAAGCCCATTATATATTAGAAACCACAAACATTATGAATGCGACCAAAGTTGCAATTATTTCTACGAAGCCTGTTGCAAATGTGGTTTCTGGAGGATCAGGGGCGTCAAAAGTACTGACTTTGGGGAAACTTTCGAAATTATGTGTAATTGCAGGAGTTGCCATATCAACTCTTGATATTGTTTTGACATGGACAATGGATAATTCAACCCTAGAATTAATTAAGAAGGAAATTGGTTCCAGGGAAATACTGATTGATGAGCAGATAAAAGAGCTTGAAGATATGGAGAAGGCTTAAGATTAAATCTTAATGATAAACATTTCGCAATTTCGATCTATCATTTTTAAAAACTCTCCATCATTGTAGATCCGTTTAAATAGATACGCTTTCCTTACCATGTCTTGAATCTAATGCAAAATTGTCAATATTAAAGCCATTGAGCTTATCAACACCCCTTCTCTCTATGCCTTTTCTCTAATTTTTAGCGGCTTTCATAAATTTTATTAAAGGAAATTAAATTAGCATCAAAATCTCAAATATCATTATTTATACTTTGAAGTGCTCATGATATTTGATAATTGATCATATGAAAAGTACATTCCATACTGACTCAAATAGTCAAGGACATATTAATGTACTAGAGGTGAAAAGTATTTGCTAAATGATAATGAGGAAGAAATATATAAGAAAATATTAAAGAAGAAAATATTAGGAATGCCTGAATCTGGAAAATAAAATATTTTCTTGTAAAATAGCCTGTAAACAGTTTCCTTATTGAGGATGGGTTGTAAATTGCCATTAGAGAGGCTATCAAGCCGTTTTAATTGTTGTGTTAGAAAGTGTAACTTCAATAATTTTATTATAATTTTAAGATTCTGCGTCTAATTATTGCTACTAAAATGGGAAAATCTTCACACTTATGTTAAAGAAAAGAAAAATAAAATTCATTCAAAAGGATTACTCTAAGAGTCTAAGAAGGTTCATCAATTCGTCCTACCAGATCATGAAACCATTATATAAAATAAGTTCTTTTAACTATTATTTTTAATTTCGTTACTTTTAATAATTGCTTATTTGATGTCACAAGTCGTAAATTGTAAGTTGTATCTAGCTTGCTCCCTATTTAATATTTTCTATCATTTTCAAAATAGATTAGCCAGAACTGTTTTCTGTTCTATTATTAGGCTGCATAATGTGGTAGAAACCTCAGTTAATATATAAGAGGGAAAATTGGTTTAATTTTTGTGGCTTTTCTTATCAGCATTAATAATTTTAAAAATGTGAAAAATAAAATGTATAAGGGTTATAATTCGACAATTATCGTGCAGCTCATATGAATATAAAATAAACCATTGATAATAATATAAAAAAGAAGAAATAATAGTGATTTAATTGAACTTTTACACCCTCAGCAGAGATTAATTTTATTTTATATATCAGTTGCCTATATAATTGTTTTTGAAAATATTTGAAAGTGAAAAGCGGGTGAAAGTCCAATTATAGTGAAGAGGCACCAAATTATATAGCAAAAAAATCATTATTGGTACAAGAATTGAAAATAATTAAAGGAGAATTGCAAATTCTGGGAACAGATGTGAAAATCTGCATAGAGACTGCGACTAAATTTGCATTAGAAGGGGGTAAATGGGCAAAACGATTGGCAGCTGGAAGATTGCCCAGAGAAATTAATTTACCCAATTAAGAAGGTTAAATACACACTAACAATTGCACAATGAATTATTAAACTTGAATTCAAAATTAAAAATGGCCATGACTCTTTATAATTGAGCCAAATATTAACTTCAAGCAATTTCGACATTTATTATGCTTACTAAAATAGTTTCTTCACAAAATTAGCTGATAAGATTTATTTTGTAGATCAACTAGCTATGTCTAAAATTATCATAAGATACAAAATTAATTAAAAAATATAATAAAAGATTATCCTCAAAAAGACATTAAAAATACTCCTTATGGGCGTTTCAAAATTTTTTCTTGATTATCCACAATTGTTTTTAACATACAAGAGTTTAAACAAACTAATGTCAATTTTTATATTAAACTAATAAATTTATTATTTTTTTATAGTTTATCAGAAATAAGCTAAGTTCCATTTTTTATAGAATTCAAAAAATCTATTAAATAAAATAGGCTATTTGCCTAAATATGAAAATCCCATATAAACGTTTCCTAAATTATGGTTGAGTCCAATAGCATCCCTGATGATTTTCTATGTCCAATCAATCTAGAAATCATGGAAGATCCCGTGGTTGCTGCTGATGGGCATTCTTATGATAGGGCAGCAATCACACTTTGGCTTGAAAGAAGCAATACTTCTCCTATGACTGGAAAAAAGCTTAAACATAAGGATCTTGTCGAAAACCACCGTCTCCGTTCTATTATATCTCAATATTTAGATCGAACTCGTCAGACAATTTCTTCAGAAGAAGATGAAGAAGCCAATGCAATTTCCAACATGCAGAATGCGATTTCCAAGAAAAAGGACTATATTGACAGAATCCGAATTACTATCATTTATTTAACTGATATAAAAGAAGACCTCCAAGAGCATCTACTCAATTGCAAAGTTTCCAATACTGTTGGAAACGGTGTTGCTATTGCAAGTACTCCACTTATTTTTACTCCTGCATTTGTCGTAGGCATAATAGGTGCAATTGCAGGCGGTTTAACCTCAATAGGAACCACCATAACCCAGCACTTCATAGAGAAAAGCAAGCTAAAAAAGATGAAAGAAGTCTTAATTGAAGAAGAAAAAGCTGCAATTCGTTGTGAAGTCTCTGAAATTAAAGCCCAATATTTTGTAGAAACTGCAAACATTATAACTCAAGGAGCCATGGCTGGTGCAAGAATTGGTAAAATTGTAAGGCAGGTTCAAGTTATACAGGCGGCCAGGGTTGCAAGTATTGCTGTGAAGCCTACTGCAAACGTGGTTTCTGGAGGATCAGGGGTGTCAAAAGTACTGACTTTGGGGAAACTCTCCAAATATTGTGCAGTTGCAGGAGCTGTCATATCGACTGTTGATATTGTTTTGACATGGACAATGGATAATTCAACCCTAGAATCAATTAAGAACGAGATTAATTGCAGGGAAAGACTGATTGATGCGCAGATAAAAGAGCTCGAAGATTTGGAGAAGGATTAAGATAACATCTTAAATAATAATAATATTTGACAATTTCGACCCATCACCTTTAAAAAGTCTCCATCATATGTAGATCCATTTAAATAGATACGCTTTCCTTTCCATGTCTTAAATCTGATGCAAAATTGTCAATATTAAAGCCATTGAGCTTATCAACACCCCTTCCCTCTCCATGCCTTTTCTCTAATTTTTAGCGGCTTTCATAAATTTTATTAAGGGAAATTAAATTAGCATCAAAATCTCAAATATCATTATTTATTCTTTGAAGTGCTCATGATATATGATAATTGATCATATGAAAAGTATATTTCATATTGACTCAAATAGTAAAGGACATATTGATGTACTAGAGGAGAAAAGTATTTGCGATATGATAATGAGGAAGAAATAGAGAAAGAAAACATTAAGAATGCCTGAAAGGGAAAATAAAATATTTTCTTGTAAAATAGCAACGAAAAAGTTTCCTTATATAAGGAGTAACTTCAATAATTTTATTATAATTTTAAGATTTTGCGTCTAATTATTGCTACTAAAATGGGAAAATCTTCGCACTTATGTTAAAGAAGAAGGTTTTACTCTGAGAGTCTCAGAAGATTCATCAATTGGCCTACCAGATCATGAAGTTATAATACCTTTGAGTTAGAAGAGTTCCTTGTTGAGGATACCAACAGGACAATTCTCTACGAAGAGGATGAAAATCCAGGACTGTATTTAAGGACTGAGAATGAAGGCGCAAGCACATTTTTTGAGATTTCACCCGAAGAAGCCAAAAAAGAAGAAGGGCCAAGAATTGAAGATCCTCAATATGAAGCACTATCAGAGAGCTGTTCGATTTCAAGCCATATGTTTTAAAGAAATTATGGAAAAAATGATATATAACTCTAAACTGCTAATTAATTGTATTTTTAATGTGATAAATCTTGAAGTTCATGCCTTATATCTAGATAGCCGATTTATAAAGATTTAAAGACTATAATAATGACTACAAGATGAGCATTCTATATATTTTTCCTCAATTGAGGAAAATAAAAATGCAATTGATATAAAAAATAAGAGCTTTTTTCATATATCAGCTTTTGTTAGACCAAAATAAATCAGTATGTGATAAATTATATGATATTACCCTAAATCGGGTTTAATTCCTATAAGTTCTTTTCATTTTTTGTATGATTAGCTTAAGAATTTCTCTCTATATAAGCTAGCATAAATTTACTACAATTAATGTTTTATTTATTTTTCTTGGTCAAAATCACGTCATGCCAGTAAAAATCTTGCAATAACGAATGATTTTTAAAACTAATATAGCTATTTTAATTATCTAATTTTTCACAAATGGCAATTTGATTATACTTAATCACTACCAAGTTATTCAGCTTTTTAATAAAATAGGGAGATCTGAATATATTTGAGTATTTAGCTAATATTTCCTATTGTTATTCTTCTAAAAGCTTAAAAAGTCCTCTAGCTTTATATGACCAAAAAATTTCGAATTCTTTCAAAATTTCCCTTTTATAGAATTATAAAATATCATAATAAATATAAAATATATACTTAAGTAAATCTCAGATAACGTTTCTTAAAATATGGTCGACCCAGCCTTCATCCCTGAAGACTATTTATGCCCAATCACTCAAGATATAATGGATGACCCTGTAGTCGCTGCTGATGGGCATACTTATGAGCGTACAGCGATTATCCTTTGGCTTGAGCGGCACAATACTTCTCCTATGACAGGAGAAGCCTTAAATCATAAAGAAGTTGTCCCAAATCACCGTCTCCGGTCCATAATTTCTCAATTTAATGACTGTTTAGCCCCATTAGAAGCAATTCCAGCAGCTCCCCAATTTATTGACTTAATGCAGCGTAACGAGATGAATTTACCTATCGAAGAGTTTAGCAGAGTGGTTTCAAATTTGCGAAGAGCAATTTCCAATAAAAAAGATTATATTGACGCTATCAGGATTTCTATTATTTTTCTAACTGATATCAAAGAAGATCTAGAAAGAAGCTTAACTAAATGCAAAATTTCCAACACTGCTGGAAATGGAGCAAGTATTGCAGGAACCGGCCTTCTTTTTACTCCTTTCGCCTTATTAGGGATTGGAACTTTAGTTGCAGGCGGTTTAACTTCTTTAGGAACAACGATGACCCAGCATTATATAGAGAAAAGAAAGCTCAAAAAAATGAGAGAAATTTTAATTGAAGAAGAAAAAGCTGAAATCCGCTATGAAGTCTCTGAAATTAAAGTTCAGTATTTTGTAGAAACTGCAAATATTGTGACAAAAACCATCATGATTGGGGCAAGAATTGAAAAAATCGCAAGTCAGCTGAAAGCTTTGCAAGCTGTAAGAGTTGCAAATATTGCTGCGAAGCCTGCGACTAACGTTGTGGGTGGAGGGGGAACGCTTGGTAAGGTACTGACAGCTGGAAAATTGTCGAGATATTGTGCAGTTGCTGGAGTTGCGATATCGAGTATCGATATGTTGATGACTTGGACGATGAATAACTCAACTCTAGAAGAAATTAAGAATCAAATTAACTGTAAAGAGAGGATAATTGAAATGCAGATGAGAGAGCTTGGGAATCTAGAGAATCTAGAGAAATCTCTGAATTTAAATTAATAATATCTGCTTGTAATAGTAATATCTAGTTGTGAAGCAGAATAGAAATTCATTTCTTATTTTATATTATTAAGATTTTCCCCAATAGAATTTTCTGTGAAATTTGCTTGAAGAAACTTATCTTTCTCTGTTTTCTATTGCTTCTTGATCATTTTAAAACGTCCTTAAAATATGCATCATATTACAATTTAATTAATTTTATTGGCAAAATTTTCTAACGTAAAATAAAGCTAAGTCATCAGAATATAAAAACTTTAGTTTATCACAGTTATGATTTTTGAGAACTTAAGCTTAAAGTCAATAAAGACGTTCATTAATGATGCACAAAAATAAATTTTATATAATTAAAATTAACAATACATATATAATAAAGATAAATAGTTATCATAGCTGCTATTTTTTATTAATTTATTAGATATAAATTATTAGAAAAATGTTACATTGATATAGAACCTATATCAAAAATTTGTATTTTAATTATAGTTGAGCAGCTCCTATCCTCAGAAATATTTATGTCCGATTGCTTTAATATATTTTTAAGAGCAGAATATATTTTTATATATATATTATTTCGATCTATTAAATTTTTGATAACTTCCATTATAAACATAATTCTAATAGAGTTTTCTTTTCAAAAAAATTTACAAATAGAGATTTTTAAAAAAATATATTAGGCATATCATTAATTAAAATCAATTAGCACAGCTTTAAGAGCGAGCAACATAATCTTGCTAGCTTTAAATGGATGTAATTTTCTGAGAGCTGGAAGATTGTCGAAATATTGTACAGTAGCTGGAGCTGCAATATCGAGTATCGATATTGTGATGACTCGGATGATGAGTAACTCGACATTAGAAGATATTAAGAATGAAATTGACTGTAAATAAAGGATGATTGAAATACAGATGAAAGAGCTTGAGGATTTAGAGAACTCTACATCTTAAGCTAATATAGTAATAGCTAGTTTTAAAAGAGTTGAAATTCATTAGATTAGTAAGATTTTACCTATTAAAATTATTACGGATTGGCTTGAAGTAATTGAGAAAATCTTTCAATGTTTTTGTAAGTTGGAATTCTTGATTATTTCAAGCATCATTAAAATACATATTATATTACAATAACATTATATGTTTTATTTGAGAATTCAGACCTGAAGTAAAACTAAGTTATTAAGGCATAAAACCTTATTACTTTTATCTCATTATGACACTTAAACAGATTAAACTTAAAATCAATAAAGACAGTCCACTAAAGGCGCACAAAAGTAAATTTAAATTTAGCAATGCATATAAAAGAAGAATAAATATTTATCACATGCCACTATTTTTATCAATGTATTTGGCTAAAGTTATTAGAACTAAGTTTACATTAATATAGATTCTATATATCAAAAATCTGTATTTTAATTATGGTTGAACCAGCTTCTATTCCTCAGAAATATTTATGCCCGATAACTCAAGATATCATGGAAGAACCTGTTGTCGCTGCTGATGGGCATACATATGAGCGCGCAGCCATAATGCACTGGTTTGAGCACAATAATATTTCACCAGTGACTGGAAAAAATTTGAAACATAAAAACCTTGTCGAAAATCGCCGCCTTGCCTCTCAAATTTCTAAATTTAACGAAAAAAATCCATCTGTAGACTCTTTAGAAGATAAAACAAGTTTCAGTCTAGAAAAAACACTTGAAAATAAACGAGCCTACATCCTTAAGCTACGAACTACTATTATTTATCTAACTGATATCCAAGAAGACCTCAGCAGGCATTTACTTAACTGCAAGATCTCCAATACAGTCGGAAACAGTGCAAGTATTACAGGAACTGGTATGCTTTTTACCCCTTTAGCTCTTGTAGGCGTCGCAACTATTGTTGCAGGCAGTTTAACTTCGATCGGAACAACAGTTACTCAATACTTCATAGAGAAAAGCCAGCTGAAAAGAATGAAAAAAGTCTTAATGGAAGAAGAAAAAGCTAGAGTCCGCTATGAAGTTTCTCAAATGAAAACGCAATATTTAATGGGTGTTTTAAGTTTTGGAATAAAAAGTTACCAAATTGGCTCAAGAATATGGAAAATCATGAAGCACACTCAGCTTTTTCAAGCTTTAAGAGCTGCAGATATTAGTCTTGTTTCTGCTAAAAGCGTCTTGGGTATTGGGGGATGGTCATCAGCAGTAGCAGCCTGCAAAGCGACGAAATTTTTAAAAGCTTCAGCCTTAGGGGCTGGGCTATCTGCAATAGATATTGTAGTGACATGGGCAGTGAAAAATCCGACATTGGAAGAATTTAAAATGCAAATTGATAATAAAGAGAAAACCATCGAAAGGGAGATAAAAGAGCTTGAAGAGTTTGAGAATGCACTGGCTTAAATTAAGCCAAGCTTAATACAGCAATATTATGTTTTAAATTCTTTATAAACTATTATTTTTCATTTTTTTCGAGAATTTAAAGGATATTTAATGCTCAATGATCCAGCCTATCAATAAATATTCTTAGAAAGAAAAAATTTTAATTAATAAGAAATTATGATAAATAAAAATGCTTGCAATTAAGGTAGAGTTAAAATATAATTATAGCTTAGTCTATAGCAAGAGAACTATTTGATCATTCGAAGTTTAAATAAAATACCATATAAATAAATACGTATATATATAATGCAGCGTATTTGTAACAAAGGCATATAATTTTTTCAGACAATTAGAAAATCCTAAAAAATTCTGAGTTAATTAATAAAAATGCTGACACATCCATTTTTTAAGACCAATACATAAATATTCAAATATGTCTGAGTCAGTTCACATCCCGCACGAATATTTATGCCCGATCACTCAAGAAATAATGGAAGATCCTGTCAATGCTGCTGATGGAAACACATATGAGCGAGCAGCAATCACTAGCTGACTCAGTCGCAATAAAACTTCGCCAGTGACTGAAAAAGACTTAAAGCATAAAAATCTTGCCGAAAATTACTTCCTCCGATATGAAATTTCTCAATTTATCAAAAAAAATCAGCAAGCATTAAGCCTTAATCAAGCTGAAGATCCTAATAAATTAGCTTCCAGCATACAAAAGCTGTATGCCAATAAAAAAACATACATCAGTAAGCTGCGCACATCTATCATTTATTTAACCAACATTAAAGAAGACCTCGAAAGCCACTTGCTTGGCTGCAAAATTTCCAACACAATCGGAATCAGTGCAAACATGGCAGGTACCGGCCTAATTTTTACCCCTTTAGCCATGTTAGGGATAGTCACAATGATTGTAGGAAGTCTTACTAGTGTTGGTACAACAGTAACCCAATACTTCATTGAAAAAAATCAGCTCAAAAAAATGAAAAAAGTCCTAATAGAAGAAGAAAAAGCTGCCATCCGATACGAAGTTTCTATGCTTAAAGCTAAAAATTTCGTAGAAGTCAGCAATTTAGCAATGCAAAGCTACCATATTGGCTCAAGGATATGAAAAATGGTAAAAGAGTACAAAACTTTATCAGCATTAAAAGCGACGACTTTAAAGTCTACTAAAAGCATTTTTTCTTTAAAAGGGGGCTGGCCGTCAATAATGACAGCTGGGAGAAATGCCAAGTTTTTGAAAGCGTCTACTATAGGAGCTGGGCTATCTGCAATAGATATTGTGGCGACGTGGGCTATAGAAAACTCAACATTGGAAGAAATTAGAAAACAAATTGATAATAGAGAGAAAACTATTGAAAAGGAGATAAAAGAGCTTCAGGAGATGGAAAATGCATTGGCTCAAGACAGTACCAATTAATATGTTTTTAGGTTAATTAATAGGCTATTCTTTGTCTATTTTTGGTTTTTTTAGTTTATTGACCTTTTTGGCCATGCTGTTTCGAAGGATTTTGAGCTCACTATTTCTTTTGACGAGATGGATTCATTGGTCTTGGAGTGATTTTATTTGATTTTCAGCATTTTCTTGCTCAGCTTTCCGGTGCTGATTGATAGTTGTGTTAGAATTTTCATAGTTTTTCACTGTTTTTTCAATCCTCTTCAGATAAGAATCCAGGTCTTTAATATGTCTTTTCCAAGCTTCAGCTCCAAATTTTGTTAGTAGCTTAAGATTGCTGTTCCTCATTTCATTATAACAAAAAAGTAATTTCGATTTTCTTAGCTCTTCGATTGGATTTTCAGGATTCTCTATCTTCGCATCATTTTTTTCAGGTTTTTCTTTAGAATAATTGTCAAAAAATTCTTTGAAATAAGGAGCCAATTCAAAACTTGTCCTTGGTAAAGGTAATTCTTTCAAATAATCCCCAGGCTCAAAAGATTTCAGCTCGCCTTGAACCAATTCATTAGCTATTTTCTGATCATTTTCTGTATATTTATCAAGATATGGCAAAGCGTCGACAAGATGAGAATTGGCTATTTGATAAGTCAAGCGAGTCTTGAATTCTATAGCTTTCGTTTCCATTTAAATTTTTATGATAATACATTATTATCCACTTTAAGGGAAAACTTGTCATAATTTTCTAACAAAAATGGAATTGACGCTAAAAATTGTCCAAAACTGACCCTGTCCTTAATTTCAAGCATTTCCATCACCTCATTGACTTCTTCATCACTACAAATTGCGTCTAAAAGCCCTTTAAACCCTTCTCTCCCCATTATTTTTCCTTGGCAATATTGCCCAAAAAGCTCTTTAAATTGGCTCACTTGGCTTTTCAGCTGATTTATCTGTTTCATGTCCTGGAAATCCAGCCTATTTGATGGAATTCTGGACCTGTAGACTCCAAAATTGGTATATTCATGGACAATCATTACCCCGAAAAATGCCTGTTTACTTATACTTCCTGCTAAAAAAGGGTCAAAAATTTCCTATATAAAAATTACTCATAAAATATTGGCTTTATCTATAATTTCAGGTGAATTTTCAGGGGTTTCACAAGGGACCCGGATGTGCTGGACCCTTGATGTATGCGTTCTCCATGGGGTAATTCCTCGTGTTTCTGGAGTGGATACTGCATTTCCTCTGATGTTTATAGGGGTTTGACGTTTTTTTGGGTTAATTTTGGATAGATAATCAATGATCCCTTCCTTTGTAATCATTCCGCTGTCATCTGATAATCTTTCGTATAATTTTGTATATTTTCCGGTTACTTGGGTAATTAAATTTTGGATTTTTATTGATAAAGCAATTTTCTTCCTAGGAGGTGTAAGGTCCCTTTGTTTTAGAAGCTTTAGAGGAGGGAGCGTCAGGC
Source organism: Blepharisma japonicum (assembly GCA_949751835.1). Classification (NCBI taxonomy): domain Eukaryota; phylum Ciliophora; class Heterotrichea; order Heterotrichida; family Blepharismidae; genus Blepharisma; species Blepharisma japonicum. Next base: position 61,126 of record CATKHK010000078.1, on the reverse strand, counting down.
TTGCTTTTTGACCAGAAACATGAAGGAATTTCTTGGGAAGCTATCGTTTAAATTACCATACAACTTCAGGTTTAAGATCTTCGATAGGATCTTCTGTTTTTTTACCAACTTTTTGGGAAGAATTTTTAAGAGGATTATCTTGTTCAAGTTTTGATAAAAATTCTGAGTATCGGTTAGTTCTATCAGTGGTCTTTGAAAATAAAGGGTCATATACTCGATAGGTTTTTCCCATTATGGAGGTTTTTAAGTTAAGGCGATTAGGGGGAGGAGTTAATACAGCAAGAGAGAGAAGTCTTTTATCTGGCGCGGAGTGATCTTCGAGTCTGAGCCTTTTAGGGGATAATAAGCTTTCTAATTGTTCTGCTGCTACTTTCCAAAACTCATCTTTTGATAGTTCTTCCATTTATTTAGAAGTTTTTCAATTTTCATGTAAAAAATTCATTGAAGTTGCATTTCTTATGAAAATAAGATAAATCACAGTAATTTTTGTATCTAATAAAAGCTATAAAACTCTTAGTGCAATTTTGCTTTGAGATATCAATTATAGCCTACATTAATAGAGGACTTTTGCCATTATCTATTTAATAAACGTGGTTTTCATTTATTATTCTTATACTCTTATCAAAAATCACGATATTTTTAAAATGACTTAAAAATTGCTTTAGCATAAAATTTTTCTATTAAAATGTCAAAACAGCTTATTCTCCTTCTCTCAATTTCTGTTTTTTCATTTGGACAAATATGCTCAAGCATCGACATAGGTATCCATTTTGACAATACAGCCAAAGTTGTATCAAACGGCAAAACCAAAGCTGAATGGACCTATCTAACCCCTGCCTATATATCTCAAGCAGCTGATCAATCTCTTATCTTTTACGTCATGAGCTCGTCTCCTGAATGAAAAGATTTCGAAAAAGTAGAATTTCACCATCAAGACGAAAACAAAACTGATGACTTGAAATGGCTTTATATGAATGTTGCCAAAGATGAAGAAGAAATGCGGAAATTTAATCTTTCTTCTGCTTATAAGGTTACTCAGGAATGCTTGAATAGAGGATCTGGGGGTACTAAACTGCATTTAAATGTGACCTTTTATATGACTGATTGCCCTCCGATTTCTATTAATTGGATGAAAATATGTGGAGAACAGGGGCAAATAAGAGATGGACTTTCAATCGGATTTAGCTCAAAGTCTAGCGAAATTGCAGAAAATGGCAAACTAAAGCCAGCTTTTGACCAGAAAACAAAAAACAATGCCTATATCGTTCCATTTGAAGAAGAAACAACTATAATTTATTTACACATGCAAGAAGACACTGGAAAAGTTTACTATAATTCCCCTTTTATTATCACAGATGAAAAAATCGCATATCCTACATTAAATGGAAGTGCAGAAACCCCAGGCTGACTTGATCAAAATCCAAAAGAATTAGAAATCAACTATAATTGTTTAGTAGATAATGGTAAGATAGTAGAAATATTCTTAGTAGTAGAGCTGCCTTATTTCCAGAATCTTCAAGCACATTTTTATAAACAATGCGGATCCAAAAAGACCAGCACCAGCTCCTTTTCATTATTTTGGACGTTTTTATACCTATTAATAGGCGGCAGCATTGTAGCCTACCTAATAGCTTACGTTTACTCACAGCACAGAAATGGAGAAAAAGGCTGGGACTTAGTGCCTTTTGGACAACACTTTAAGGCACTTTTCAGGACAACCGTCCACCTCAAACCAAAAAGTGGGCAGCCTCTAGACATGGACTTACCAGACCTAAACGACGATAGCCTCGAACTCAACGTGCAGACTCAGTACGGGACTGTTTAATAGTTATAATTAAAATATTAAAATGAAGTTCCACTGGCCCGTGGTAAAACTGCGTCAATTCTTTTCCAATCTATATAATTTTTACCAAAAATCCCAATTCCATACCCTCCTATCTTTTCTTTAATAACAATCAAGCAAAAAGTTTCAGCGCTGACGAGACCTTTTATGTCGTTATCTTGAGACCTCGCGATCTCATAAAGCCGCGAAATTTCGATTTCTTCATAATTTGGGTCAATTTCAAGGACTTTTTCTTTAAAACTTGGTTGATCTAAGCGGCTTTGTTTTATTTTTTTTCTGAGTTTGTTGTAGTCTTGGATTATTTCGAATTCATATTCGTCTATAAAAGCGTTGAAAAGTTGGGATTTGGTGACCATAGCAGCTTTGGAGTCTGAGATCTCCAGGTATTTTTCGAAATCAATTTTTTCTTGCCATTCTTCATGAGAAATTATCCCTTTACCTTCACTATCAATCGACCCACACAAGAGCTCAGCTTCGTCTTGAGTGATCCAAATATTTAATTTTATTCTTATAGAGTCTACAAATTCATGATAATCCAAAGTTTCTCCATGATCTAAATCTAAAATTTCGAACATATTTTCTGGCGAAATCCCCATTTTTGCCATAGTCCCAACCACTTTGGTAGCAATCATATCATATTTATCCAAATTTTCTTTCTGGATCCTTGTTATTATCCTTTCTCCAATTTCTCTGTCGCTTTTGCATACTTTCATTATAAGCTCCATTATATCAATAATGGAAGTTTCCCCTCCGTATTGTTGGATTTCATAGTGCTGCGCAAAACTGTCAGTTTTCGGCTTAGATTTATTAGAAGAAAGAACAAAAAGCTCGTGGATCATTAGTAAAAATACACAGATGTGGCTTGGCAAAGGCCTAGAATGGAAGACTCCGAGCATTCTGCAGAAAGTGACAGCGTAGGGGTGGCTTATTTTGTAGAGCTCTTCTAGAGAAATCATTAAAGCTTTAAGCTGCTTGTGGGCAACTGTTTTTAGTCCAAATTGCAAATACATGTAATCTAAGGCGAAATCTACCATATCTCTTGGCTGCCTTCCTAATGCTAATTCAAGCTTGTCCAGCTTGCATTTTTCGTCAATTAAATTTTCTAGGAGTTTTCATACATTTGAATAAGTCATTGGGGGTTCTCTTTTCATTTTTTCTGCCATATCCATTAGTTTATTTGGCTGAGCGTCGATTTCTGCCATACTTTCGATTATCATTAGTTCTTGCACACTTATAGAGCTGCTTAAGCTGCTATTATTGCTATATTCTTCTCTTGAACTATAAACTGATGAGAATTTTCCCATTTCAAACAGTGATTTATGCAAACTTAAATTTTCCCCACTAATTTGTGATAGCTCTAAACTCTGAGTATTCAGCTGCTTCCTCATTTCTTCTTTTTCATCAATTACTTCTTTCATTTTCTGCTGTGTCAGCTTCAAGCTGCTTGATAAATCTGAGTTCTGGTCTGACAAGATTTTTATGAGCTTATCATTGCTCATTGACTTTTTCATTTCCCCTTGGCTTGTTTCTTCGAATTTTGCTTCTTTTTGCAGAAGTTGCTGTTTTAAGGCATCTTGAAGCTTTTTCATTCTGTCGATCTCGGCTTGAGAAATTTCAAGCTGATTTTTAAAAAATTTATTTTCGTCTTTCAACTTATCAATTTGGTTAGAAGAGTCTTGAAGCTCTTTGTAAAGATTAGCCTCTTGGGATTTGAGGCGCTTTTGGAGCTGCTCAGTTTCTCGCCGCAGCTGAGAAATGGTGTAGTTTAGGTCATTCCGCTGGATGTCCCACTCTGATTGGTTGTGGGTGGCTTGAGTTTGTAGAGTTTCAATTTGGGATTGATAGGCGTCAATTTGTTTTTTCTGGCTTACAAAGTCTTTGAGGATCCTGCCTTTTGTGTCAGCGTCTTTTTCGAACTCTTTTAATTTTTCACTAAGCTGCAAAATTTCAGAATTGGCTGATTTTAGCTCTTCTATTGTTTTTTGATAAGTCTTTTTTAAGCTTAGATACTCTCCACTTGAAGCTTCAAGCTGATTTATCTGGCTCCGAAGATTGCTATTTGTGGTTGTGTTTTCTTCAATTGCTGAGTCTAGCTCTCTTATCCTTTCTAGCAGTTTTTCTTCATCATAGTTAACTAATGAAGAGTCAGTTTTTGACCTCATAGCATCCTCATAAGCTTGTGCAAGTTCTCGATTTCTGATTTCAAGCTCATCTCTTATCATTTCTAGTTTTTGCATTTGCTCTTTGAGGTCGCTATTTTCTGATTTCTGTTTTAGCAGAGCTTCATTGAGATTTTCTAGATTTAACTCATGTGGGTTTTTAATAACCAATTCTTTTCTCAAATTGTTATAGTCTTTATAAAGAGCTTCATATTCATCTTTTTTAGAGGCTAAGATTGATTTTAATTTGCTTTTTTCTCTATTTGATTCATTGGCTTGCTTTTCTTTTTCACTCAAACTTTTTGATATTTCATCTTTGGCTTCTTTTAAAGATTCCATAGCTTGCTTATTTACAGCAGCAGCTCTTTCCAGCTCATCAATTCTTAAATCTTTTTGTATTATTTCTTTTCTAAACACATCAAGAAGATTTCTCAGCCTTCCAGTCTCGTCTTCTTTTTTGTCAATCAGCCCCACAAAGCTTGAAGAATTTACTTCAGTGCTCGTATCTTTCGATTTATTTTCTTCATAAGATCTTCTCATCTGTGCTAACTCAGAAATCAACTGATCATTATCTTTTCTCAGCCTGATAATCTCAATAGCTGAATCATCACCAGAAGCTTCAGCCTTCTCTTTCCTTTGGTGTGGTTCTACAATAATCTCATCTCCAGCCTTACTTTTTACACCTTGTCTATTGAAAATCCCGCCTGAAAGTTTGGAGTCTCCACTTTTTAAGTCAACTTGGGCTGAATAAGCATCATTATAAAGCTGATCGATATTTTTAAATTTTTTGAGGAAAATATAGTGAATTAGAGTCAAAACAGCGACTATTGCAATTAAATAAAAAATTTTGATTCCGGAGTCGATTTGCACCTTTTCTGAGTCTAAAGTGGTGACTTTGCTGATAATAAGGTAACTTGCGGCTGAAATAAAAAAAATAAGAGCGTTCATAAAGTGAGGGAATTTTAGGTTAATCCAAAATTTCTTATGAGAAGAAATTGCTGTAATGAGATTCATTGAAGTGAAAAAAAGAGAAATCAATGAGAGCATTGTTAGAAGGAAATAGAGGATTCCAGCTGTTTCGAAGTTCTGAATATTGCTGCATATGAACTGTATGTCTTCTTCTTGAGTAGTTTGGCATGCTTTATTTTTGAAATTTTCAAAATGAGTGTAGACGCCGAGATCTTCAATATCTTCATAGGTCAATGTATAAGAAATTGTGTAGAGGCCGATATTATAGCTTGATATTGCAAAATAATTCAAGAAAAGAGAGACAAGAGATAAGGAGAAAAAACAAAAATTCAAGCATAAATTTAGAATTGCGTGAATTTTCAAATCCATTGTTATTTTTATATTTTGAGAAATTCTCTTTGAAAATATCTAAGCAGTTTATTAGTAAATACATTGAAAGTTAGTAGTAATTATCAGAATTTTTATTCAAATAATGATTAATATAATAAAAAACGATCATAATCTTTTCAAATTAAAGATTTGCTAAAATATTGTTAATATTTTCTTTTTGCTCACTCAAAGTCACAATTAGCTGTCTCACAATTTCATCCCTATCTACAGAAACACCCTGCTGTGGGCTTGCCAGCATCTGCATTTTCTGCAGTATTCTCTCAACATCTTTTCCAAAACTCAAAATTCTCCCTATAGCTTTTTGTGTGTTTTCATCAAGAAGTGAAGACTCGGGCTTTGAGCCTTTGAGTATCATTTTTAAGGCCATCCTTGATTTTTTTGCTAAATATTCTATACCATCTTCGCTTTTTTTTTGTTCTTCAGCTGATGCTTTCAAAGGTGGAGGCTCCATTGGAAACTCATCAGAATCAGATTCACTAGACTCTACTCTGTGCTTTCTGACTGGCCGTTCGTTTAAAGATGCAAAGCCTTCTTGTATGATTGCAATAAAAATGTTGTGGACACAGCTGAGTTATAGTTACCAAATAAAGAAAACAATAAAGGTAAACATATAAAGCTGACCGAACACACTGTTATCAGCTACGCAAGAAGCGAAAAATCCATATACAGAGTCTCCGTTTAAAATTGCAAAGTTAGTGACCATTCCTGCTGTTGTTGTTGGATATAACCCAGTTTTCCAGAACATACACATCCCTAAGAACACATATGCCATAAATATAGGAAGAATTCCTATTAAATAAGGCAGCAGCTTCGCAAAACTTCTCTTCAAAGTATTTACTATAATATAAGAATTCGAGCTATGTTCTATAAACCGAACCAACCCTACCCAAGCACAAAAGCAAGCAATCCCAATGATTTGCTCATGCACCTGTAGAACTGTATCTTGGTCTATCAGCGTCAAAATCCCTGCAAAAATCTGAGCTAAATTCCCTATAACTGTAAAAATAACCCAAAGGTTAACAAATTTTATTTTTTCTCGAAATCTCAACGACTCCCAAGCATTCCAAGTGTCCATTTCATGCCCTTTCTTAATGTGCGCCATAATCATAGCTCTTTTTAACAAATAAGAACATACAATTCCTAGAGAAAAGCACCCAAGTAAAAACACCATAGCTCCTATTCACAAGTAATTTTCGAAAATATTGACTAATTATCCCTTACACTCTTTAGAGGAGCAGGTTGTTCTGGTAGTTTTGAGGGAAACGTGGATTGATCCATGATTATGAAAATCGTAAAATTGGACAATTTTTCAATGATAGCAGTTAGAAGAGACGTCCATTTTTGTATTTAAATGATGGATCAAGTGGAATTCGATTTCAAATCTTTCCACGTCACTTAGGTATTTTCGGGTGTTATAGTGGGAAAAAGGGCCTAACTCTTCTTCTGTTAAATAATAGATATTTTTATAGCCTTTATCTTTCCAGTCATGCCCTATATAGCTGACAAGAAGTGTAGCAGGTTCTTTGTCACCATCGTCTTCATATTCGTAGCTATATTGATCTATTGTGTAGCTATTAATATTGAAATATTTCTATATGAGGATTACGTTGACTGTTTGCTGTATATAAGTGTTTAGTTCTTGGATATGGTAAATTGTGAATTGGTTTAGTATTTCTGTGTCGCTTCCTTGAACATCTAAGTTCAAAAATATTTTGTTGAACAATTGATATTGGTCATAGGAATAAGATGTGTTCCGATTCACAATTAATAGTGCTTGGCAAGTTGTCATTAGCACAATTAAAAGCTGGACAGTTAAAGCTCAAGGAAATCTCCCATATTTCTCATATTTGTCAAGAGGATGCAAATAGAGTCTATCTTTAAGACTCATAATTCGTGCCTGGTCTGACATTTACATATAATTTTAATTGAATTAAATATAAAATATTCAACAGCGTTAAATTTTACTCCGATTGGCTATCTTCCAAATATAATATTATGATTATGAATAAATATCTCGTTCGTAGAAAAGAGCTATTTTTGGAGCTTATAAATTAAATAAAATTCTAAAAAAGATTTGTTCTAAATATTATAAAATAATTATTTTCCATATAGTTTATAAAGTTATGAATTAAATTAAAACATGTCATTTTTGTGAAATCTCATGGAGAAGGTATTGCAAACTGAATAGAGTTTTTTAATGAAAATAACAGCTTCAATGCTGATGTTTAAAATATCATAAATAAACTATTCAAAAGACATATATTTAGAAGATTTGATATCATTGAAGTTGTAGGTCCCATAGCTCAGCTGGTTAGAGCGCTGTGCTAATAACGCAGAGGTCGTGAGTTCGATCCTCACTGGGACCACTTTTTGCCAAACATATTAATAAAGCTAGATTAAACTTTTTGTATTATAATTCAAATAAATCAGTTCATTGTTTATGTCTAAGCACTTTTTATTTATATTTTTTTCTTTATAATTGTTTGCTTTCAATTAGTTTTCCATTAGCAGTTAATTTATTTACATTATTTAAGAAAAAACATGGGAAACTTGTAAGAATATTTTCTCATAGCCCTCCAGGTGCAAAAGAAAATATCTCTGCACTAATACTTTCAATTAACATAACTTATATTTGATTTTTTTAATTTTTAATTTATATCGTGATTATATAAAGAAATAGCTTAAGTACTCTTAAGAATATCCCTTTTCTTCATCAAAGCTTCTTGTCTTTTTATCCCTTTCTTTCTCTTATTCATGATTTCTTGTCTCCATCTGAAATTCCATTTCTTCTGCAGCTTTATTTCAATTTCTTTATTTTGTGGAATAATTACATTTTTCCATATATTCAGACGTTTAATTGCTGTCTCTATTTCTTGAATTGAATTTTTCATTGTTCCAGAACAGTCAATATCTTGTGAAGTTATACAATTTATGATATTGTTAAAGACATCTAAAAGCCAATTCATTTGTTTTAGCAGATAATGGAAATCTAATGGCTTCTTTAAGCTTGCTTTGTATATGCAATCATTGATTTCTGTTTGGAATTCTTCAATTGTGGAAATTATTTTTGAATAATTTTTGTATTTTTCCCACTCTTTTTTGAATAATCTTGCTTCTTGTACCTTTTGAGATAAAGAGGAAAACAGAATTTGCTGCTGAATATTAGGTCTCTGCAGTCTTTTTCTGTATTTTTTAAGTTTCTTTAATGCATACACTTTTTCATGATGGACAGCAAAAAGCTTAATTTCATTAATCCATGTATTATTATGCTTTTGCAAGCTTTCCTGTTCACTAATCATTTCTTCATGTATAATCATAAATTCACCATTTTTTAGAGGTGAAGAGTGGTTAATTGCTTGGTATTCTTCAAAAGCCTCCAAACTGGAAATTTCTGCAATTTCTTGAATTTCATTTGTTATTCCAATCAGCTCGAATTCTCGATTTAGTTGTACTTTTATCATTGATTCATATAAAATGCTTGAATTTCCATATCGAATAATTAATGGCAAAAATCCATAGACTTTTGAGGTTAGCCTTGATTTTGATTTTGTGCTTGTATCAGATTTATTGATTTGGCTTAAAATCTTAACTGTCCATTCAAAAAGCTCTACTGCGATGGATGATCTTTTTCCTTGAGCAACCCCTTTAATTATAATATCATTGTTTCGAGTACATTGATTTTTTGATAAATATTTATTGTGAAATTTGGATAATTTTATAGGTGTCCCTAAAGAAATTGCCCAGGAAATTACAGCTTTTTCAGTTAATTTGATGGCTTGCTCTATATCCATTTCGAAGAATTGGGCATTTAATAAAGACAAAATTGAAGCTGAAATATCTTCGAAAGAGCCTTGATCAAAATACGAATCAATGTCTAAATAAGCGAGAGCATACTGATAAAATGAATGATTTTTATATATTTTTTCAGCAGAAGCTGATATAGTTGGCTTGATTCTTTGTTTAAGCATTTCATGAAAATAGCTAGAATTCCCTGATAGCTTGCAGAGTTCATAAGACATGAAGAGATCTTCTACAATCTCAGCTGGATCATCCGCTTTCCCTGATAATTCCATCAATATTTGTGCTTGGCAAAATAAAGCATGCTTCGCTAGCTTTGTCAGCTTCATTTCGGCTTTAGGCATAAATGAGCATTTTTCTATAATTAAATTAAGCAAGTTGTCTTTATTCTCTACATTTTTCTCCTTATATTTCTGAATCTCGTTTTCAAGATGTGCTATTTCTTTTTTATTTTGCTTTTTTATGAAATTTATTGATTTTCTGTCTCCATCAGCCAAATCAATAAGCGTTTCAAGCCTTTTCTTATTTTTTGAGTATTCTTTATATTCTATAGACTCTTTTAAGAATGCTGATGATAAGTTCTCAAGTTTGTAAGGATTTCCATCAATATGGGAATTGATGAAATCTATCATTCATAGCTCTCCATATCTATTTATAAGGGCACTGGCTGCTGCAGGATATTTTTTTGATTTTGGATAGATATTTCTCTCTTTTATTATAGATGCTAATGAAATAACGATTTCTTTGGAAAATGCTCTTACAATTGTTTGCATTGGAAGAATCAAAAATTGCCCTTCTATATCAACAGTATAGGCACTTTTTATATCTGAAAGATTAATTGATGCTAGCAAGATATTAGTTCTATGCAATAAAGCATGTGATAGGCAAGGAAACGCTATCATCGTTGGAGAAGAAATTAGTTGCCGAATGCCAAGAGGTGACAACAAAGCAAAAATTAAGGTTGAAAAATGAGAGTCAAGTATTTGGACATTGGAGCATAATAATTTTATAGCCATGCTTGATATCAATAAAATCTCTTCAAAATCTTCATATGGTAATTTCTGTAAGAAAGATTTGATTGCAGGTTGATAATTGGATCCTAGTAATAATTGTGTAAAAAATGATAGTGCATCCCAAGCTCTCAACTCATCTATAATTGCTTTAAAGGCTTTTCCTTGAAGGAAATCTTTAACTGTCACAAAACCCTCCTTGAAACAATTTATGAGCAAAGAATCATCTTTTTTATGAATAAATTTTCACAAAATTTCATTATAAGAAAAGTATTCAGGGAAATCAGGAAATTCTCTGACAGAAGCGGAAGTAGACTTCTGAGTCACAAAATGAAGAGCATTAAAACTAAAAATAATAGAATCCAATGCAATTTTTGCAGCTCTGACTTCTTCATCATTTCTAGGTTCAGCAAAAGGAAGCCATGCAAAGCTTTCTTCATTGATTTTCTCCAAATAATCAGAATTTTCAAAAATCAAATAAATATTTTTAAAATTTTTAAAGTCCATAAATGAAGAAGTCACTGCTAATGAATTTTCCCTATCCATAATATATACAGTTTTCTTCCAATATCCTAACAAAATTAGCCCTCTAAACGACTCAATCCCCAAGTTTTTCTCATCAAAATCCCTTTTCAAAGACAAATATTCCGGATTAATCATTTCCAACACATTATGAACAGCTGAAAACGCGACATTTGCCCTTTGTGACTGCGCTTTCATAAAATGCGGCCTGTTTAAATCATTTGGTTTTAATAAAGAATTATTGGAATACTTAAAAGCTACTGACACTACATAGCGCCCAAGCCTTCCTTCTAAATGATACCTATTACACACAAACAGACACAATTTATACATCCCAAATTCTTCCAACGCATCTAATATTATCCCTAGCAGTTCAGGAGAAATTTCATCTAAATCCACTAAAGATGCCAATTCCCAAGATTCAGCAATTTCTTGAGTGTTAATAAGAGATTCTGCGGATTTTAAAGATTTTAGGAAGGAAGACATGTCTGAGGAGAACATCCCGACGTATTCAATTATTTTTCGTATAGCTTGGTCTTCAATGAAAATGTCAGCTTTGGTATTGATGAGCATTCCGCCTTGGTTAAGGGCTGCTGCATGGATATTGTTGATGATGGAATAGTCTGAGATAATGGTGGCTTCTTTATTAAGGCTGGAGCTTATAGAGTCTATTACAGAGTATGAGTCGGATTGAAGCCATTCATCTTCAGGGTCAATATTTTGTAAAACTTCAAAAATTTCATCATCCTCTTTTATCATACTAAAACTGTCTGCGGAATTTCCTATTAAAGTAAAAGATTCCTGAGATTCTTTGATAAGCGAAAAAGACTCTTCTGGTACTGCTGAGTCCTCTTTTTCTTCCTCATTTTCTTCAGCAATTACATTTTTATCTTCTTCCACAATCTTATTTATATACTGTGTATCTTTATCAATACTCGGAAAAACTTTTGGCATCAAATTTTCTAAAGCCACTGGGACATATTTTTTAATAAATTTCTGTCTTTCCTTATCACCCATATTATTTCTGCATTTATATATGCAATGCACCAATTTGTCCCATTTTCTTCCACATCTGTAGGCATCTATAGCCCTTATATACTCCAAATTCTCAGTAAATAAATCTCCAGCAATCTCATAACGCCCACTTGTCAAGTATGCTTCTGCAGCTTGACTAATGAGGCCAATTGATTGATAAATATCAGCGGCTCTTTCATTTTCTTTTGCTGATGCAAAACATTTCGCTGCTTCTTTCAGCATAAATTCCTTCTCCTCAATTTCAGACAGCCTCATAAATTCATTCCCAGCTAAAATAAATTCATTTTTTGCTTTATCTTCAATTTCTTTGCATTCTTTTTTAAAATTTCTATTTTTTGCAGGGCGACGTCTCTGTTTTTCTGCAGAACTTAGCAGCTCAGAAGCTTGAATTGCTTTAAAATAGGCTAGAGCTTTGGATTCTAATAAAATATTGTCAGCTGCCCTAAAGCATTTGGCAGCCTGCTCGTAAAATTGGTGGGACATCATTTTTTGGCCTTGCTCGGTCCATTCTTCTTTGGTGGAAGGTTTAGCGAATATTTGGAATAGCGAGTTTTTGACGTCTTCAGAAGTTGTGAATGAAGAAGTGCCTATTCTTTGCCAGTATGATTGAAGTTTTTCTCGAGATTCTGGGTTATCATCATATATAATGAGTCTTATTTTAGGTCTTGTGATGGCGACGTATAACTGTTTTAGTTCTGTGCAAAGGGGTGAATATTTTATTTTATTTATGAGCTTGCTGCGGGCTAGCTTGGGAATTTCATTTTCTAAGTCTTCAAGGCTGCTAGGTTTATAATTAGGATCATCTTGAATTTTTCCTATATAATCTAGAACTTTCCAACATCTTATAGGCATCTCTGAATCAGTGAAAAAGTTATAAAGGATGACATCATCAAACTCCAACCCTTTTGCTTCATAAACAGTTAGGCAGAGGGCTGATTTTAATAATGAGGGAAGCTTTATTTTGGATTCTTGGTTTCTTACAATGATTACTTGGCTACAGCCAAACTGTATATTTGATGGTTGAGGGTTTTCTTCACTACTGGAATACAAAATTTCTAATAAATCTTCAGGATTTCCACTATTAATGATAATAGGATGTGGACCATCTTTTAAGCTTTTTTCTTTGCCCATCTTATCTATAGTCTGCGGGAATAAAGTTTCTAATAGTGCAACGACTGAATTTGCTAGTTCTAAGATTTGGTTATGAGACCTAAAATTGATAGTAAGCTGCCGGACTGTAGGAGGATCCATAGACGACTCAAAAAACAAACTTTTTAGGTCGCAAAATCTAAACCCAACACCTTTTGCTATTGTTTGGGCAGTATCTCCTGAAAAAAATAGTTTCTGGCTTGTAACCTCCATCAGCAAATTGAGCGTGGCTGACGTCAAATCTTGGACTTCATCAATCATCATATAATGGATTGGGATCCCTTTATATCCATGATAGTGAATTTCTCATAAAATATAATTCACCAAGTCCTGAAAGTCATACCCACGGATGCTCCTTTTTCAATCCTCATACAGGCCAAAAGATCTATATACTTCAATTTTTTCTTCTTTTGTCAACATTGATGATTTTCTACCTAATTCAAGATATTCTTCTTGGCTGAGGTAAGAGCCTCTTGACAAATATGCTTTCGGGCTGCCTTTAATATAAGCTGAAATTTCTGTCCATAAAATCAACGGTGAAAATTTATTTTTTCACGTGAGTGTGGGATAAAATTTTTCAGAAAAAACTGGGAAATCAATTTCCCAGCCCCTTTTTTGTCTCTGGCTTTCGTCTCAATCTATTTCATAGTATTTATTATAGTCTTCATCAGAATCGCTGTCACTGATAAATTCAAACTGCTCTCTTTTTTTCTTTTTATAGTCTTTGCTTATTTCAAGGGCTCCCAAGTGCTCATTGTGTTCATTGAGCCATTCGAATCTTGAGGATGAGGCTACTACTCTTCCGTATTTGTCTCTCGAGAAAAAGGGCCTTTCTAAGCTCCCATCTATCATTAGGACTAGCTTTTTTATAGTAACGAATAATGGGAAATCCTTATCTTTAAGCAATTTCATTGAGTGTGGGCCTGTGTTTACTTCAGCTTGTGAGAGCTGAGGGATTTTTATTTCTTTTTCTTCTTCTGGATTCGGCTGCTTTTCTTTGGCTTTTAGACCGTTTTTGATTAATTTTTTGAGTCTTTTGTAATAAATTTTGACTTCATTAGTAAGGACTGGAGAAGCAGTCGCAAAAATAAAATGAAGAGGTAATGGATTATCTATATCTTCTGCTTTTAATTTTTTATTTTTTTGCATTTTATATCGAAACAAAATTTCAGCCGAAAACATTCTCAGCACCGAACAAGTAGTTTTCCCTGTTCCAGATCTTCCAATAGTAAGAACATTTCCTGGAGTGCTTATGAGTTCTAATTCTTCATCTGTTAATTTTAAAGCCAAATTTGGAAGTGTTTTCAACAATCTAATAAAATCTTTACAGCTATTTTCTTCACTTAAAAGCTTAACTAAATTATTTTTGAATTTTTCATTTTTTTCTTGATTTTCCAAAATAGCTGGATTAGTTCATATCCACCTTCGAATCCCTGCATCAAATCTTATACTATTTGATTCTTCTTCGTTTATAAATAATGGTGGAATTATCATTGGATAGAATCTATCCATAACATTCCTTCATTGATTATTAATGTCTAAATATCCAATCCAATCAGAATATTCGAACCATCGGTCGGGATCTCCTCTGATTTCTTCACAAAAATTATCTACTTCATTGAGAGCTAAGTTAGGATTGTCAATGATGGAAATTAATTTAATGTATTGCTCATATAAGTACTCAATGACTTTGCCGTCTTTAATGATTGGAATTCTTTCAACTATGCTTCCAGCAACTCCATATCATATAATGTCAGAATTAAAATTATCATGGTCTTCCTCTTTGAATGGAAAACTAAAAAATACCATCCCAATGCAAGGACCATTTTGCAGGATTTCGCAATTACAGTGTTCTAATATGAATCCAAGGCTAAATTCTATCATTTTTTTAAGTAGTGCAATTTTGAATTCTTTAGGGGAATCCTTGATTATTTTTAAGGCTTTTTCTGAAATCCTAAATCTCCAAGGCACTTGATTTATATCTTCAAAAATGTCTCGAGATTTTCAGAATGCTGATATCATGCTAGGATCTATAATATTATCAATCTTCCATTGTTCTACTTCACCCGAAAAGAGGTCTTTTTCATATTTCTCAATTTCATGTGTTAGATAAGTTGCTCATATTTCGTGAGGATCTTCTATGATTTCTTTATAGTTAACCGGCATATAAGAGCTGAACTCGTAGTACATTTGCCATAAGTTGGCGATCATTTTCGAATGGATTTCTTCAACAAGAGATGCGATTGTGCTCTTTAGCTTTAAGGACTGATTAAGAAGACAACTGCTTTGACCCTTTTTAGACTTTTTTTGGAAATCCATTAAATATAGTGAATCTGAAACTGTCTAGGAAAAATGGCAATCTTATAATAGAGAGAGGTTTAATTACATTAGGGCACTATTTCATACCCTCAAATCCTAGAACAGGTGGCACCAGAGTGTGAAAAAAGTAAAACCTTATAATATAAGAATGTTATTCAACTTTCTCTAAATCATTTTAAAATTGTTATAAAACAATTAATTTCCTTTTATTCAGGATAAGGAGAATTAATGTCACATAATCATATTACTATTTGATGCCTCATCTAAGGATTTTTCAAGAATCTTAAATCGAAATAATTATACTCAATTGTTAAAGTCAAAATCTATTTGATAACTAAGAATTTATTCATTTGAAAATCGCAACACACTAAATATTAAATTTCATTTAAATCAATAAAATTATATAAAGTCATATCTCTAAACTTGTGAAGATCTTTTATAATCTGCGGAATTTTTATTATATCATTAGAAAATTAGCATTGAAAGCGAATTTATAAAACATATTTTTATGAATTTACCATAAAGGTTTTTATATGAATAAGGTTATCTCATTGAATAAATATATGCATAATCTGTTCCACAATGCTAAAGGATAATGCAGTGTATTAAATTCCCAGATTCAATGCTAATTAAATCTAATTATATCAAAAATCAATTGAAAATGCGTTTTTATTATAATTTTTACTCAGAAAATGGATAAAAAATGTAATGCTAATTTAGGTTCGAAAGCTCCTTTTTATATGCTTCTCTTTTACCTCATGATGACTTGGCTAATGCTTCTCAATGCTCCTGATTTATCTGATACCAACAGCATAATATGCTTTCCTTTTTGAACAGTTTGATTGCTCGTCGTCTTCTTTTACTCTCGTGCTTCTTTAAAAAATCCAGGCTATATTATTGCTGATCTTTCTTGACTAAATGATTATAAAATGAAGTCTAACGAGCAGACAGACCAATCCTCAAAAGATTCCCCTGACGTCAAGAAGGATTTGGAATCAAAATCAGTTGAATCTCCCAAGTTTTCAAAATTCCAAGACGAAAGAAGCTCAATGCTCCACGACAACTGCATTTCTACACTCCAGCCAAACTCTGAACCAATAAGAAGTCAGCCAGTCCAATCTCTTACCGAAATCTTGCCAAACAATGAAGATTCTCACACAACATACAGCGGAAATGGGAGTTTTGAAAACCAAGAAATTGTTGAAGACCAAGAAAACGAAATAATCAGCCAAGAATCAGCTGTAATTGAAACGAGATATTGCATGATATGCAAGCTTGACCAACCAATCAGAGCTAAACACTGCAAAGAGTGCGGAAAATGTATAGCTTTGCATGACCATCATTGTCCATGGCTAGGCGTTTGTGTAGGGGAAAAAAACAGAAGAGAATTTTATTGGTATTTAGTATTTCAATGCACTGAATTGTGAATTTGTGATATAATAAATATTCTGAGTTTTCAAAGTGAAGACGATATATTTGGGTGATTTTGGGAAAATTGCACAAGGGTAATTTCTGTATTCTTTTTAGCATTTTTTACAATCATGGTCAGCTGCCTTTTGGGGTTTCATACTTATATAGCTTTAAATAATGTGACGACGTGGGAGATTATGTCATGACAAAAAATCTCTTATTTAAAACAATTTCCATCGGAAATGGGAAGCCCATTTAGCAAAGGATACTTGAAAAATCTGTATATTTACTGCTGTGAAAAACTACCGGAAGGGCATAAAATATGGACTGTAACACAAGCAAGTGTTGTGAATCAAGTTAAAGTATAATTTGATAATTTATTTATAATGTTTAATCATAATATATTATGAAAATATAAGACCTATTTTTTATATATTTGTCAATAAATTGCTATTGATTTTAATCTATGCAGTATAAAGAGGACATTCTTTATAACAATTCCAAAATAATTAATTATAATTAAGAAATATTCGGTAATAATGCTTGGAATGTGTTGTCTCTAGCTATATTAAGTAAAATAGGCTCCTAAGCTAGATTAATAAATCCTCAAATTTTGATTTAAGGTCTTATTAATTTATTCGCTATCTTGCTTGTCAAAGAGTAAGTCAGCTGAATGAACTCATTAGCATTAATATTTTCCTTTATTGAAATTTCCAAATAAACCAGTCCAAACTCATCAGCCAATTCTTTTGCTTCTTCATAAGAGATCTCTCGATAATCCTCTAAATCTGATTTATTCCCAACTAAAATAGCCTCAAGCCAATTTTCAGTATTTTCTTTTATTTTATATATCCACTCTTTGGCATTAATAAAACTTTCTCTCCTTGTTAAATCGAAAATAATAAAAACTCCATTGATCCAACTGTCAATCCTCAGTGGGAGATCTATCGGCTTGGCTCATTGTCCTGAATCCCACAGCTCAAGCCTAATATTTTTTCCAAAAAATTTAAAAACCTTTAAGAAAATCTTTATGAAAATTACATCATCGCGAGGAATTTGCACAAGAGGTCTAGATCTATGGGAAGAACAAAAATTTATTATGCTTGTTTTCCCAACAGTATGATCTCCTAGAAGAACAAATCTTATAATGTAGTCGCTTTATAGAAATCACCAATGTTCAAAAAATGTTTCAGAAATCATCATAGTTCTGACAAGTTGCATTTATTTGAAAGTTATCTTTTATTATGTTATTGCTTGCATAATAAAAATGGTGCTATTTTTGTTGAAGTTTAAGCTGTTTTTAATTAATTATTCAAATATTTCTACTTTTCTTGAGATGCTTTACAAATAATAATTTTAGACCAAATCTTAAATTATTTTGGCTATTATTGGACGTTCTGAATATATTAAGATTTAAAATGGTATCATAAAAATTGATTCCATAATTCTATCAGTGAAATACCTTAGGCTGTCGATTTTAAAATTAAGGCTAAATACCCAATCTAAAATAATAAACTGCAATTAGTTAATACTTTTTAAATTAATGGAGATTAAATCGCTTGCAGCTGATGATATATGAATCGACCTCAGGCAAATAGCAAGGAATGCAAAAGCTATAGATATAGCAAAACTGATTTGCAAACGAATTGAAGGAACCCAGAGACAAATATCTCCATTAGAAATAATTTTATATGCTAATGGTAGACGTCTAAATCCTAACGAAAAGCGTGATGATAAAAATTGGATGCAAGGGCTCTCATTTATGTTTGCTCAAAGTGTCCCGATATGGAAAATCCATTACAGAATCAGCTCTCTCCAAGTAGCAGGACTGATAAGTTTTCCATTTCCTGAGAGATATACAATTTATGACCTACTGACAAAGATCATCGAACGTATGTCCCTTATCAATAATTCAGATTTAAGGCAAATTAAATTCAAATGCTTCGATATATTGAACCCTGATGCTTGCCTGGATGCGATCGATAATTCTTCCCCATTAAAAATTATATTAAAAGCAGAAAAAATCTACACCAGAGCTTATGTGCATGTTTCAATATGTTTCAACGACGGAAGCTCGACATGGGTATATATTAAAGGAAAATCAAAAATCTTGAAATTAAAATGGATTTTAGCCTGCAAAGGTAAAAGGTGCTCTCGGCTAATCAAAAACGACATGCCTTTAGACGATAATGAAACTATCGAAAGCTTAGGTATTAAAGATAACGATCTCATTGAAGCACAAAATGCAGCCTTAGGTGGAGGTGGAGGTGGAAGTGGAGGCACAAATGCTGGGTTTAATTTTGCCAATATTTCCCATGAAAAGGAAATCCACTTGAAATTTGACGAAAATGCTCCAGCTTGGAGAACTGTCAAAAGAGGGATTTCTTTTAAAACTAAATGCTATAACCCTGAATGTGAAGCTGCAAGAGAGGGATTTATTTTAGTAAATAAAGGATTTGGGGTATTTAATATAGGTGAAATTGCAACAAATTTATATTGCCCAGTTTGCAAGCAAAAAGCAGGTGATTCAGAAAATTGTGGATTTTTTGACTGCAAGTGGAAATTTAGAGGAGTGAAAAGGCATAGAAGTGACGAAATTAGTATGCCAATTGAATCTAAAAGTTGTGAAGCTAGAAGAGATAGCTATACCACGTTTGAAGAGAATGTAGAACGTTGGAAATGGATTAAAGTTGAAGCTAGAGAAAAAGGCGAAGAATATTTATTGATGTCAGCAACAGATGACAATTAAGTATAATAAAATGATATTTATTATATAAAATATATTACTTATTGAAATTTTAAAATATTTGATTTTAGATGTAATTGTACTAAGAGTTTGGTGAGTCAAACTCTCATTTTAGCATGCTAAACTCTCGTGGTATGCCGGTCCTCCGGGAAATGCTGTTTCTTGCGAGAGTAAAAATGTATATATCATTGTGTCAGAAATTTGCTTATCCTTTAATATTAAGGAGTAAAATAGCATATGTTAAAATATAAGGGTTTCAGTATATTTATTTTATATTAGAAAAGTAGAAATCTTGAAGGATAGATATCTAAAACTTTGTGTGCTTTTTAATATAAAGCTGGTAATAATATTTGAAGAATCCTAAGCTTTTCAGTCATCTCTCCTTGTTTTTGAATTGGGAAATTGTGAGAAAAAATGAATAAAGATTTTACTAGAACAGAGTGAAATTTCATTTTTAGAATCTTAGGGCTTAGCTCTTTTTAAATCGATAATTTTAAATATGGTATTAAATGATCGCGAACTAATCAATACGATATCTGAAGTCGATTTTTTAACTCTTGATGTCCAAATAGAAGAAATTAATATGGCAACAGATCGTTTAGAATTTTGAACTAATATTGAGAATACCTCAAATCACACTTTAAATGCAGCTGGAAAAAAAATTTTCATACAGCAATGTAGACTTTTCAACACTTAAAATAAAAGATAATTGAAAATTCGATAAACCTGGAAATTCTTTTAGAGAACTTATAAAAAGCGAAAATATTTTTGCTGATAAGATGCTACTGGGTGAAGCGGAAAAAACCTCAGCGAGATGTTTTCCTCCAACATTTTCTAAGATCTTTTAAACATAAAATTTCAAGTAACTAAAAAATGGAAAGTGGTTAGTGATGTGGAGCGTTGTGGAGTTTTTGCTTTAAAGCTTGGATTTTTTGAGATAAAACAAGAGAATGATGCATCAGCAGCGTTAATTTATTAAATGAAAATAGTTATTTAAAGAATGTTGAATAGCTTATCACTGCAGGCAATAGAATGACAGGAAAGTACTGAAGGTAAAAGGAGGAAATCTTTATTTTATTGTGCCTAGAATATAAATTTTCCCAGATTAATTAATTATTAAAATCCCATAGATATCATCTACCTCTATAATTAGCAAGTAAAATATAAGACAAGACTACCTTATTAATTTTAAAAATTAATGTAAATATACTAGAATTGTTAAATGCTATATATTATCAGATATCACTAAATATAATACTTCAGGTTAAACACAGATAAAATTTACCAAAATATCTTTGTGAATTGTCTGCTTCAACCAAATATTTGCATATCATTTGCAATATTTTAATTTTTGGTATGTGAGGTTTTTCCATAAGTGTTTTACTATTGGTCAGAAAAAAGGCTATTTTTTGTACTATGAGGTTTTCCGCCAGCAAAGCCTCATTTAAAAATTTTTTTTTGCCATTTTTAGTTACATGGAATTTTACGTTTAAAAATCAGTAAAAAGGTTGGATAAAAACTTCTTGCTGAGGTGTTTTCATCTAGACCTACACTGCTTATTAAAAAGTGTAAATGATAAGAATCAAGCTATTATGATCACTAGGCCTAGAGGATGGGGCAAAACCTAAACATGGACATGCTAAAGACATTTTTGAGTAATGAAGGGGATGAAAATAAAAACTCAATAAAGAAGGCTTTGTTCACAATGAGAAAAAATATATTATCAATGGTCTTTCAATTAATTCAGATTCTAATATGCTAGCGATTGCAACTGAAAAAAATGGGTATTATGTAAATAAGTATACAGAAACTTCCTGTCATTTTTATCAAATTTCAGTGAAATGTGAAAATGGTAAAAATATATATGAAGCAATCCATGAAAGTTTTGGCACTTCAATTAGTTTAGCATACATAGAACACGAATTTGTTCTTGATACAATAAAAAGAAACCTAGAAAAAGAGTATGAAATGCTATTGGAGGATGATATAAACGAATTTGAAGAGTTCTACAACAATGATCCGAATTCAAGTAAAATTAGAATTAGACGTTAATAATTTAAAAATTAGGTTAAAAACATATATATTCAAGCTAGTCTTATTATAAATTAAAAAGTTAGACTCAGAAGCATTTTAGCTGTCAGTAAATATCTAATTTTTCGCAACAATATGCAATAAGTGATCAAAATTCCATAGTTTTACTGTCCGATCTTTGCTTCCGCTAATAAGACAATTCCCAGTTGTTGAAAAATGGAGCGAAGTCACAGTTCCCTTATGAGCAGTTATTACTTGATATAGCTTTCCTTCAGATAAATCCCAAATTATTATTTTCCCTCTAACATCACCTATGAAAACTTTTTTCCCATCAGGTGATCACAAAATTGAACTTATCACATTTTTCATACAAAATTCTTGGACAATTTTAGTCTCTTTAATATTTTTTGGTAAACGTCAAATCATCCCCCTTTTCACTAAGCTACAAGCAACTAAATATTCTCCAGATACCGAAATATTCATTAAATCAATTTTTACATTACTATTCGGAAGTTCTGTCAATAATTCAAGATTATCTGCTTTTAACATTTTTATTGACTTATCAGAGCAAGCAGCAATTACAAAGTTTCCACATCTTGATCAGCAGCATTTAGTGACACAGATACCATTGCAAAGTCATTCGGAAATTTTTTGATCCTTATCAATATCTCATATTGCAATTAAGGACGATTTAAGACAGTATAATAATTTTTTGGTATCAGGAGAAAACTCAAAAATATGGACTTTATGGAATAGAGTTATTTCTTTTAATGGAATTCCATTATAAATATCTCAAATAATTATGGTATGGCTTAGAGTAGCCAAGATATTTTCTGATCAGGCAACACATGATATTTTTTGTTTATAAAGCTGAAATTTCTTTAATAATTTTTGAGTTTTAGTGATAAAAATATAAATTCCCCCTTCTATAGCTATAACAGCAAAAAATTGGTTATCTCGAGAAAAAGAAACTATTGTTATTCCGTTTTTTTCAGACATTTTCTTATTTATTTCAGGATTTAAAGGGATTTTTCATGATTTCAATCTTTTATCGGAAGTTCCTACAATTAATTGGTCTCTGTGAAGATTAATGGACTCATTTTGCCAATTTTTATTCTGATAAATTTCTAAAATAATTTCCTTTGAGTTCATATCAAAAACTTTTAATGATTTATTTTTAGAACACCAAGCCAAATAATTCCCAGAAAAATGGTTATTTTTGAAATAGCGAATGCTAACATCTGATTTAAGGGTATGAATAATTTCAAGTGTTTTAGTACAATGCACAGCAATTGTGCCTACATAAATCCAATAAAGAGTTATATATTTTCGATTTAAAGACACAGCTAATTGCCAATTTCAAGCACAAAGCATCTTATTTACCACAGTTTTGGTAGTTAAATCTCATACTCTGAGATAGTAATCGTTTCCGTTAAATATTATCAATCTTTTTTCTATATGCAAAAAATTAACCTGCATTAAATTGGGTCAAGTGTCCCCAATTTCTTCCACTATTGCTTTGGAATTTATATCGTATATCTTTATAAGGCTCTCGTATCATCCTACATGTTTGAAGGTTAAACATATATAATTATTGCAAGGCGAAAAACTGAAGTGAGGATTCATGCCTTTAAATTTTTCAATTTGAAGCTTCGAAAAAGTATCTCATAATATCAAAATATTTTCTTTGCACCAAGAAGCTAAATATTTTCCATTATCCGAAAACAACAATTTTTCTACAGTCGAAGAATGCCCAATAAGCTCAGCAATTTTCTTATAGCCCGAAGACCTGTATTTATCCGCCTTGAGTCCATTATTCAAATTATAACAGCTCGGATTGCTGGGGAAACAGCTAGATTGGTCAAAAAGAGCTAATTTATTATATGTTTCTTGATCATATAGAACTATTACTTTATCAACTGTAATTGCAAGAAACCTCCCACAAGCAGAAAACTGTAGACATTTAGAAACTGTTCTTAGTCCAACTTTTAGATGTTTTATTCCAAAATCTGCATTGATCATATTGCAATTTTTAAAGCTTGTATCATAAAGATGAGCCATCGAGAAATTGACTCCACACAGGTTTCCTGACTCAAAATTTGTGTTAATGAACATTCCATATGATAAATCTGCGTTGGGAATTTTTATCTTAGAAAAATCCTCATTCACGAACGAAACCCCAGATTTATTGAGAAAAGTAATTGCATTGCTGGAAGCTAAATTGATGAAATCTGTAGTTTTTGATAATAAAACTATACGGTAAAGAACTTCTTTTAAGTCTTCAGTAAGAGAATCTATAATAAAAGTTTTAATTTCGTAAAAGGAATTGAAATTAATTTTATTTAAGTAGCTTTCTTTTAAGGAATCAAGATCTTTTAAGCTTTGAAAACTTGCAGTTACTTTTTGAGCTAAAAACAAATTAATTTTGTCTTTGCTTATTGGAGCATTTCTTCCAAAATAGTTCATTTTACATATTTTCATATTTATTAAATTAAAACTAAACAGCATATTTTATCCAAATTATAGTTGCAAAACTTGTAAGATTATAATTATATTTTACTATCGAAGTGTAAAAAATTGCGAAAAATTTATTTCAAGAATACAGAATGCTTTTATTCCTGTTTTGATATTAAAAATCCACTGCGATTAAAATTAAATTATTTAATGACCAGCAAGTCAGATATCAACCAAATAATTTATTTGGGCTTATTAATACATCTTCTCATTTAATATTGTTTAAAAAAATCTCTTAATGATAAAAATACTTAATAGTTATTAAAATTACTATTTTTGATTTCAATTATCTACATAATGCATTTTTCTCATAATTAAAAGATTAAATGATAAAAATTATTTTTTCTTTATTTCTGCTTCTTTAGCAGTCGCATTCTCGTGAAAAACCAAAATCCCAAGGAAAGGCTTTTATTTCAAATTTTCCTTTTTATCAAGAGGATATCATTAGCAGCTATGAAAAACTATAAAAGCATTTTATTTAATTCCCCCTTGATATACTCCAAAAATTGAATTTAAAGATATTTTATTCCAATCTAATAGAGTGGGAAATAAGAGCAGCATTAGTTGACATTGATATTATAATCCTCCAAAGGCATTTTCTCTGTTTTATCCATGGAATTCTTGAATTTTAGAGAACTTAAAAGCTCTAGGTAATTTAGCTGGACTAATAAATTTCTTTAGCAAAAAATTGGTGAACCAGTTTTTGCCAAGTTAAACCTTCATATTTTCTTTTCTCGACTATCAATTTAAAAATTCCCTCTATCTTCATTTTATAAATACTAAAATTTTTAAAACTCTATTTATAACTTCTATAGATAAAGAATGATCAAAAAGAAAAAAATTATACAAAATTAATTATATCTACAGCGAAAATCTTTATTTTTTGTTTTTGCTTTTGATTTGTTGTGTCAAAAATTTTGTAGAAGGTATTATAATAAAGACTAATTTTTCAAAATCGTAATATTTATTATTCTTGCCGGCTTATAATAATAAAATCGATAAATGCTATTTCACTTCCTCCTCATTTATTGTGTAGATGCCTTAATTTATCTTCCTTTGAAGGAAAAATTAAGATCATCATCAAACCTTCATGATTCAAAATCCTCTTGATTGCTTAGAGGCCTTTCATCGTCAGCAAAGGTGACGAACATTGAAAATGTAGATTTTATTTAGAATCAATATTATGTCGACGCTGAGATTGGAACTCCTCCCCAAAAGTTTTCTTTGTTAGTCTCCCTAAGGACCTCATGGATTTTGATAGATTCAAAAAGCTGTGAATCGTGCCGTAGTTGGGCTAGTAAATTCGATTCAGATCATTCTTCAACATTTAAAAGTGGAAATAACTATTTGACAATAGATACTGTTGGCCGGATGAAAGGTAATACTGGAAACGAAACAGTTCGCATAGGAGAACTGACTGCGAATTCTCAAGGCATTGTTTTAGTCGATGATGAATATGGAACTGATGATCTCAAGCCAGATGGGATATTTGGGCTTGGTTTTAGTGCTGCCAAAAATGGAGCTAGCTCTATCTTGAGCACATTATACGCTCAACGTGATATTAAAAATTTGATTTTTTCGCTTTATTTAAATGACTCAAGCAGCTTTTCTGACTTACCAAATAATGGCGAATCAATGCTTATTATTGATGGCTATGATATTTCTAAATATGCAGCAGAGACAGAGTTTACATATTTAAATGCAGCAAATTCTGATGGGTTTTGGGAATTGGACTCTGAGTGTGTTATTTTTGGCCAAAAAATTTTTGCAGGAGGGTATAAAGCAAGAATAAGTCCTGGAACAAGTTACATATTAGGACCACAAAATGTCATCAGTGAAATTTTAAGGCTCTTAGAAGCTAATTATGCTTGCTCAGCTAATGGTTTAGGGAAACTAAATTGCAATTGCAATGAAAAATACCCTGACTTTATATTTCAATTAAGTGGAGTTAAATTTAGAATAAAATCGGCTGGGTATTTGCAAAAAGCTGATACATATTGCTACCCAACATTTGACTATTCAACAACTGCCAATACATGAATTATAGGCGACGCTTTTCTCAGAAGGTTTTATACACTTTATGACATGCCAAACAAGAGAGTTGGATTTGCCACTGTTGGTACACAATCCCAAATAAGCACAACAAGTTCTACTGATCCTGCACCAAACCCAAGCCCAGGAACAACAAATTGCACATCAGGCTCTAGCAATTGTCCAAACCCAAGTCCAGGAACAACAAATTGCACATCAGGCTCTAGCAATTGTCCGAGCCCAACAAATTCTACTAATCCTGCACCAAATCCCAACCCATGGACAACAAATTGCACATCGAGCTCGAACAGCACTAACTCGTGCCAGGGCAGCAGTAGTTCATTTCCTGGTTGATTAAGTGCTTTGATAGCAATTGTTGGATTCGTAATAATAGCAGGACTTGCAATTTTTATTTCTTTGAGATGGGAAAAGATCATGAAATATTGAAATAGCCGTAATAAGACACCTGTCACGCCTACGGTTGTTAACCCAGCTTTTGTCATAGGCCCAACTCAAACTGTTACTTCTCTAATAACTAGGATTTTAAACAGAGTGAATAATCCAGAAACTGAGGATGAATACAGAAAAACTCTTTCAATATGACCCAAAAATGGAATTAATAATTCTGATGATTGAGATCGCAGCGAATTTATGAATGCTTACTATCGTGTCAGTTCACTTTATTTTCTTAGACAGTAATTTCTATGATAGAACTTCTTTGATTGTTTATAACACCGAAAATCAAACAGAAAAAGAAATAGTTTTAGAAAACATTCCAGAAAACCTGCAGAACCATACTTGCATTACTTATATTCCAGATAGTAATTTATTCTGTTTTGGAAATTATCCTGCATCTGGAATTACATTTATAATTCATAAAGATCATCAAGTCGAAAGTTTGCGATCTGGAACACCTTGCAGTAGCTCATCAGCTACTTATTTCAATAATAATGTGTACTGCTTTGGAGGAAAAAATGGCCAAAATAAGTTAACTTTATCAGAGAGATTTGATTTGAAAAGAGAAAGATGGTACAAGTTAAAACCATTGCCCCAACCTGATTGGGAATGTCACTGTTTGGAGTTTAATAATAATATTTTGATTGCCGGTCGTGAAAATCAGAACATTTTGAGATATTCAATAATAAATAACAGCTTCGAGCCAATAAATGGCATCGATTTTGAAGGAGGGGTGAGAAAAATCCTGATCAATGCTGGCGGTTTATTATTAATTGAGTGCTATAATAAAGGAAAGATATATGAAAGCAAAAACGATGATATATCTTGGGTCAAAATAGCAGACATTAATGAATTCTTCGATTATCCTTCACAAGTTTATTGCTCTTATAATAAGGAAGCAATATATATTGGCTGCAGAGGAGATCATGATGGCTATTATAAGTTTAGCTTAGACCAAAAAACAATGATAAGGATTAATGAATACTAATTCTTAAAATTAAATGAATTTTTTTTCTCCATTCATTTTCCAATATTTTTTATGCAATCTTTTATTATATATCCAATTTTATATTTTAAGAGCTAAATAGTAATAATATCTTCTGGCTTCTTCATGATTTATTAAATATTATAGTCATTAAAGAATATAAAATTATCCTATAAGAATTGCTAATTTTTACTTTGCATGAAGAATCAAGAAGTAATTAAGAATCGGGAATATTAATAAATAACAATTTTTAATTATATAGCTCAATCTTATAGCCGCATTAAACGAGCACGAACTAATCAATCCGATATCTGAAACCAATTTAAAAGTTGATAGCCCAATGAAGAAAGAAGTATGATTACAGACCGATTAGAATTTTGAACTAATATTGAGAATACCTCAAATCAAATTTCAAATCCAGCAGTGAAAAAGCCACTTTCATGCAGTAATATAGACTTTTCAATGCTTAAAATAGAAGATAATTGAAAATTCTATAAATCCAGAAATTTTTTTGAAGAGTCCATAAATAGTAAAATGTTTTTGTTGATAAGACTGCTTATTAAAAAAGGTTTTAGATGATAGAAACAGAAGCTATTATGATTACTAGATCTAGAGGATGGGACAAAAGCCTAAATATGGATATGCTAAACTCCCACCCCTTGAGAGAGAGCAATAACATTGGAGATAGCTTACTATACTCATTAATACTATTCAAAAACAGCACTGAAAATGGAAAAGTAAAAGAATTGTTTAAGACAAATAAAGGTGACAAGTGATGTTAGAAGCAGCGAAAGAAAAGTTAGATGGGAATAAAAAATCAGGCCCGGAACAAAAATTTGGAAAATTTAAAAGTGAAATAATTTTCACTTGCTAAACCAAAATTAAAAGACTAATTTTTTGAATACCATTTTAATTGTGATTTCTAAATATTTTAGCAAGTGAAAATTATAGGGGTTTTCCTTTAAACATTATATTTTAGACAAATATTGAAATTTTTAAAATGAAAAAAAGTCTGGAAGATTTTTTTGCAAGAAGGAGAAGAGATGAGAAAGGCTTTAATTAATTGAAACTACAATTAAATTTAAACAAATTAAATTCTTATAAATAGATTTCAGATTTTTGTGATTTTTTAAAATCTGGGAAAGTCACTTTTAATATAAAATTTAATCCCTCTTATAATAACAAAAATTCTGATAGTTCTTAAAGGATGAATAAAGACATTTTTGAGTAATGAGGGGTATGAAAATACTGCTCAATAAATAAGGTTTTGTTCATAATGAAAAGAAAAATATTATCAAGGATCTCTCAATTAATTCAAATCCTAATATACGAGTGACTCCAACTGAAAAAAATGGGTATTATGTAAATAAGTATGCAAAGAAATTTCCTGCGATTTTATCAAATTTCAAGAAGTGGGATGCGAAAATGTTAAAAACATCTATGAAGTAATCCATGAAAGTTTTGGTATTTCAATTAGTTTGGCATACAGGAAGCACGAATATGCTCTTGATGCATTAAAAAAGGCGCCTAGAAAAAATTATGACATGCAATTAGAGAATAATATAAACGATTTCAAGAGTTCTTCAACGATGATCCGAATTCAGATCTTATATCATCGATCCAATATCTAAGCTATGTGCTTTATCGATTTTACAAAAGAAAAGCTTTTGTTCTAATAGATGAATATAATCGTCCTTTTAATAATTTATTGTCTAACGATAGTTGTAATGAAATTGCAGGCACTATGCATCAGATAATAAGCTGAGGGATAAAAGTCAATGAATATGTCAAAAGGCAATTATAAAAGGAGTTTTAAGATGAATTTGGCATGGTTCGCTTTCTTGCATGAATAATTTCTCGAGAAATAGTGTCTTGGATTATGGATTTTCAAGGGTATTTTGGTTTTACAGACAGTGAAGTTGATCTTGGACATTTTGGTATTTTTCTTTTATCTGTTTTTCAAGAAGAACATTTTTTTCTTTTTATAGTTAAGAGTAGACTTAGATTCCCAAGGGTCTTATCTAGTGAATTATTCCTGTTTGAGATTTTTCAAGGCATCAAATGTAGCAGGAATATTAAAGAATTGGAATAAGCAATCACAATAGTTTCGCTTCTTGAATCAACAGCAGCTCAATGAACCAATACTTATATAATGATAAAAATATTCAATAGTTTTAAAATTATCATTTTTGCTGCTAATTATCTTTATAATGCATTTCTCATAATTAAAGATTAAACAATCAAATTATTTATTCTTTATTCCTGCTTCTTTAGAAGTCACATTCTCATGAAAAACCAAATTCCAAGGAAATACTTCTATTTCAAGCTTTCCTTTAGCCAGAGGACATCATTAGCAGCTATGGAAAACTATAAAGCAACTTATATTTAAGAAGAACATTGAGTAAACATTGAGATTATAATCTTCCAAGATTATTTTCTCTATTCGTATCCATGGAATTCTTGAATTATAGCGAACTTAAAAAGCTCTAGGCGATTCTGTAGCAGACTAATAAATTTCTTTAGCATTTGAAAGGAAAAGATTTGTGAATCAGTCTTATCAAGTTAAATTCCCACATTTTCTTTTCTTGACTGCCAATTACAAAATTCTCTCTATTTCCATTTCATAAATAGAAAATTTGTAAATCTCTATTTATGTCTTCTATAGATAAAGAATGATCAAAACGAAAGAAAATCATAAAATATTAATTATCTATAGCGATAATCTTTATTTTTAGTTTTCCTTTTGATTTTTGGGATAAATGTTTTTGTAGAAGGTTTACAATTTATTTATACTTGCTAGCCTATAATAATTTAAATCAATAAATGCTATTTCAATTCCTCCTCATTTATTGTGTAGATGCCTTAATTCATCTTCCTTTGAAGGAAAAATTAAGATCATCATCAAATCTTCATGATTCAAAAACATCTTGACTGCTCAGAGGACTTTCATCGTCAGCAACTGTGAAGAACATTGAAAATGTAGATTTTATTTAGAATCAATATTATGTCGACGTTGAGATTGGAACTCCTCCCCAAAAGTTTTCTTTGTTAGTCTCCCTAACTCGCCCTTCTAAGAGAGAGCAAAAATCATTTTAAGGCGCTATCATTGATCAGCACGCTCACTTTGGGATTTAATTTTACATGAGAATTCTATCTGGTGAAGACTGGCTAAGAGAGGTGCTTAGGGAATCAGAAAGGCCTGTCTTATGGCTTCTAAAGGAGCCTTTAGTCTTCATACAGAATCAAGGAAATCAGAAGTAGCCCGTTACGAGTCACCTATGGCAGCAGAATGATTAGAAACACACCTTTGTGCGGCTTTTTTACTAGCAAATTAGGCCGACCCAGAGGCTTATGGATCCGATAAGCTTAAAAATAATTAAAGCTATGATGTTGGTAGATTTATAGTTAACTTTAAGCGTTATCAGTATTAATGATGTGTAATGCTACTTGCTGGCAAATCTTATGATTATCCTGCTTCTCTCAAAAATTAAACGTTTTTCCAGAAAGAAAAAAGGACACTGGCAAGTTAGTAGAATTATTTTCAGTGTGTTAATATTCTATATTTTTTAATTCTATTGAACTTTAAACATACGGAATTTTACAGCATAAAAATCATAAATTACATAATTGTTGCAATTTTTCGATTTAGAAATTTTTTAAACCCTACATAAAAAGAAAAATTTGCTTACTCTCAGGGAGGGAGGAAGGACCTCTTGAATTTTGATAGATTCAAAAAACTGTGGATCGTGCCGTAGTTGGGCTAGTAAATTCGATTCAGATCATTCTTCAACGTTTAAAAGTGGAAATAACTATTTGACAATAGATACTGTTGGCCAGATGAAAGGTAATACTGGAAACGAAACAGTTCGTATAGGAGAACTGACTGCGAATTCTCAAGGCATTGTTTTAGTCGATGATGAATATGGAACTGATGATCTAAAGCCAGACGGGATATTTGGGCTCGGTTTTAGTGATGCCAAAAATGGAGCTAGCTCTATTTTGAGTACTTGATACGCTCAACGTGATATTAATAATTTGATTTTTTCACTTTATTTAAGTGACTCAAGCAGCTTTTCTGACTTACCAAATAATGGCGAATCAATGCTTATTATTGATGGCTATGATATTTCTAAATATGCAGCAGAGACAGAGTTTACATATTTAAATGCAGCAAATTCTGATGGGTTTTGGGAATTGGACTCTGATTGTATTATTTTTGACCAAAAAATTTATGCAGGAGGGTATAAAGCAAGAATAAGTCCTGGAACAAGTAATATATTAGGACCAAAAAATGTCATCAGCGGAATTTTAAAGCTCTTAGAAACTAATTATACTTGCTCAGCTGATAGTTTATGGAAATTAAATTGCAATTGCAATGAAAAATACCCTGACCTTATATTTCAATTAAGTGGAGTTAAATTTAGAATAAAATCGGCTGGGTATTTGCAAAAAACTGATGAATATTGCTACCCAAAGTTTGACTATTCAACAATTACCAATACATGGATTTTAGGCGACGCTTTTCTCAGAAGGTTTTATACACTTTATGACATGCAAAACAAGAAAGTAGGCTTTGCAACTGTTGGCACACAATCCCAATTAAGCAAAGGGGCATCATTATGTGGTTCAAATACTGATCCTGCACCAAATCCAGGCCCAGGAACAACAAATTGCACATCAGGCTCTAGCAATTGCCCAACCCCAACAAATAATACTAATCCTGTACCAAACCCCAATCCAGGAACAACAAATTGCACATCGGGCTCGAACAGCACTAGCTTGTGCCAAAACAGCAGCAGCAGTTCATTTTCTAGTAAATATTTTGCTTCGGTATCGATTTTATGGTATATAGCATTAGGTTTAATTCTGAAATATCGCTGGGAACAGATCAAGAATAAGTGAAAAAAATGTTGACTTCACTATAAGAAAATTAAACCTATCAATTATTATGAGATAGGCGATACTAGACCAATTTATCATAGAATTCCTTCCAATAGTCTTAATAATTCGATTTCTGAAAATAATATAGACCCTCAGAGCATAAAAGAAAGAACAGCTGCGATTTTAAACAGAGTGAATAACCCAGAAACTGAGAATGAATATAGAAGAACTTTATCATTATTACAAGAAAATGCAAATAATGCTGATAATCCATCAGACAATATAGATCGTCAAGAATTTATCAACGCTTATCATCGAGTCAGTTCTCTTTATTTTCTTAGAGAGAATAATTTCTATGGTAGAACTTCTTTGGTTGTTTATGACACCGAAAATCAAACTGAAAACGAGATTGTTTTAGAAAAAACTCCAGAAAACCTGCAGAGCTCTACTTGCATTACTTATCTTCCAAATAGTAATTTTTTCTGTTTTGGAAATACTCCTGCATCTGGAATTACATTTATAATCAATAAACTTTATCAAGTCGAGAAGGTACGATCTGGAACACCTTGCAGTAGCTCATCAGCTACTTATTTCGATAATAATGTATACTGCTTTGGAGGAAAAAATGCCCGAAATTATTTAAATTTATCAGAGAGATTTGATTTGAAAAGAAAAAGATGGTACAAGTTAGAACCATTGCCTCAACCTGATTGGGAATGCCACTGTTTGGAGTTTAATAATAAT
The DNA here is from genome assembly GCA_949751835.1 of Blepharisma japonicum. Taxonomy (NCBI): domain Eukaryota; phylum Ciliophora; class Heterotrichea; order Heterotrichida; family Blepharismidae; genus Blepharisma; species Blepharisma japonicum. The sequence continues at coordinate 28,134 of CATKHK010000078.1, read as the reverse complement.
ATTTTGATTGCCGGTCGTGAAAATCAGAACATTTTGAGATATTCAATAATAAATAACAGCTTCGAGCCAATAAATGGCATCGATTTAGAAGAAGGGGTGAGAAAAATCCTGATCAATGCTGGCGGTTTATTATTAATTGAGTGCTATAATAAAGGAAAGGTATATGAAAGCAAAAACGATGATATATCTTGGGTCAAAATAGCAGACATTAATGAATTCTTTGATGACCCTTCACAAGTTTATTGCTCTTATAATAAGGAAGCAATATATATTGGCTGTAAAGGAAATATTGATGGGTATTATAAGTTTAGCTTAAGTCAAAAAACGATAAATAAAATTAAGGATTAATGACTACTAATTCTTAAATTTAATTGAATTTCTTTTTCTTCATTCATTTTTTAATATTTTTTATGCAATCTTTTATTAGATATGCCATTTTCCATTTTATTTTCTTGCTTCTTTATGATCTATTAATAATATAACCTATAAATAAATAAAAATTATCCTAAAGAGCTTCTATTTTCACTTTAGTCCTGAAGTAATTAGGAATCGGATCAGATTTCCTTATTATTTAAATGAAATAGATTATTAAACATTGTAGTAATCTAGGTTTGAAATCAATTATTAAGGGCTTTAAACGAGCTATCAGCTCAGTTTAGAGTTAAAAATGCTAGAGAGCAAAAATGTAAAATGAAGAACTTCATTTAAAAAAGAACTTTTCTTATGATTTATTAAATTTGACTCTTCCAACTCAAGAATCAATTCACGGATACGCTACAAGTGTATACTTCCTGATTATAATTATTTTATTGCTGCAATGCTAGCATTAATTCAGGCTTAGCTTTTACTATTGATAAAGATGAAAACGTTAAACAGCTTCTAAAATCAAAAGTGATTACCATGTTGATCCGATAATAATTTATCTATTTAATAGGAGGACAAATAACTTGGCTGAAAGTTATGATTTTAAGCACAATGAGTGAGAAAGCATTGCTCAGCTCCCTCAAGGTTTGAATACTAACTTTAGCTGCAATGCTTTATATAGAGGCTTGATTCTTATAGCAAGCGCTCTCCAAAAACCGATAATGGATAGCATAACTCAAAGCAACTATCAAGAAATTAATTGTTAAATGCTAATTATAAGTCTATGACTAGAGGGGATAAGAGAGTTTAATTATTTGAGAGAGGGAGAAGGATTTTTGAAAGTGCTGAAAAACAATATTTTTAGCTGGGCTCAAATAGGTAATAATAGCATTCTAAGTGTAAATCAGTCAAGTTTTGTTTGCTATAATAGTTGCCTTTACTTCATTATTTATAATATCCAGCTGCGGAAATTCGATCTTAATTCTAACTAGAAGCTGAATACAGCTTCTGGTGACTTTCAAGTAAGAGTTTGGGCTTGAATATGCCTACCTAACTAGGAAGTTCTATTTCTCTCCCTAAGGCTTTTTTGTCCATGCCAGATGGACTAACTGAGCATCTACAAAAATTTGCTCTATCTATTGACCTAATCCTTAAATTAGCTGGGTCTGCTCCAATAGTCTGTGATTGGATATTCACTTATGGCCTTTTATACTTAACTCAGCTTATTCCAAAATGAAATTTAGTAAGCTTTGAAAATTTTCTGTTTAAGATATAGCATCGCTGTAGAAGAATATCTAATTACATATATAAGCAAATTTATTCATTATAAGAAATTAGTTTACGCAATATTCATTAATCCAATAGATCATAAATTAAACTTTCTACACATGAACTTGTTTTAAAAAAATTTCCTTTTATAATTCGAATAAAGCACTTTAATAAAGGAAGATATTTCAGAACAGCTAGATTAAGTAAATTAAACATCTTTAACATTAATGCTTATTATGGTTTTTAGCTTTTTAATTATAAAATTTATAGAAAGAATCTAAATATTCATTTTAAAGATGCTAGTGCTCGCATTCCTTTATAGAAAAAAATCAAGGCAGGAATCAAATTCGCATATTCTATTACTCAAATATTAAGACTATATAATGCTATAGCATCTCTGTATTTGAAACATTCATACTAAATAGATTTATCGTTATGGTAATCAAATAACAGTTTATTTTTTATTGCACAAAGTATTTCAATAGAAATTTCCTTAATAAAATTTTATAAAATTATAGATAATTTGTCTTTAGCAGTTAACTACCAGATCAGTTTATTGACGCATATAAGTCTTTATGATAGAGTATCAAATAATATAATTAATCAATGATTCTTTTGTTTATCTTCGTTATCTCTGTAGATGCTGAGATTCTATTGCCATTGCATGAAAAATCAGAGTCCTTAACAGCTTTACCTAACTCGCTTGACTCATTTTCATTCAGAGGACTTTTATCTCCATCTCTTGTGACAAATTCACAAAATGTGAGCTTTATTTAGAGTCAATATTATATTAAGGTTAGCATTGGAACTCCTCCACAAAACTTTTCTTTATCATTATCCCTAGAAACCTCGCAAATTTTTATAGATCAAAAAAAATGCTCGCTGTGCCGAAAATGGACTAATAAATTTGACTCAGCATTATCTGCAACTTTCAAAAAGACCAATAATGAAATGAACACCGATACAGATGGCAAAATACAAGGGAATACTGGAAAAGATACAGTCAGAATAGGAACTCTCTCTGCTGATTCTCAAGAGGTATTTTTAATTTACAGCGAGAGTGGAATGGATAATCTTCTTGCAGATGGGATTTTAGGGCTAGGCTTTTCTGAAGGCGAAGCTGTCTCGATTTTAAAAAATTTATATGACCAAAATTATATAGAGAATATGATTTTTTCCCTTTATTTAAATGATATCAGCTCATTTTATGACTTGCCTGATAAAGGCCAATCAATGCTTATTATTGATGGCCATGATATTTCTAAATATGCAGCAGAAAATGATTTTACTTATATAAGTACAATAAATAACGATAAATATTGGGAAATGAGCCTCGATGAAGTAAATTTAGATGCTGCAACCTTTACAAATGGTAATAAAGCAAGAATCACTCCAGGAGAAAAGGGAATCCTTGGGCCAAAAGATGATATAGATGGAATTTTACAGCAGTTGCGGAGTAACAGCAGCTGTAATATCGATAGCAATAATATATTGATTTGTGACTGCAATGCAAATTATCCTGATTTAGTATTCAAAATAGATGGATACGACCTTAAAATTAAGTCAGCTGGATATTTGAAAAAATTAAATAAAGATTGCTCTCCAATCTTGGGCTACTCAACAATTTCTAATACATGAATTTTAGGCAACTCTTTTCTTAGGAGATTTTATACACTTTATGATATGAAAAACAAGAAAATCGGCTTTGCTACCGTGGGATATATATCTCAAATCAGCATCTCTGGTTCTAGTTCAAAAGGCTCTTCTAATAGCTCAGATGTCAAATGAAATCTAGCTAATCCTCTTATTATTTCTGCGCTAGTAGTTTTAAGTCTTTGGGGGTGTTCGGTAGTTATACTCTGTATTAAACTATGATTTAATCGTGGGTATTATAAAAAAGAGGAAGAATCAGATGTAGAAATAGAAATAAGTGATAGTGATAGATAATAATAGAAATGGAGAAGAATAAGAATATTAGTTAAAAATAAATATTAATATGAAATAGTTAAAAATATAAATATATATAGGCACAAAAGCAGGAATTTTATTCTAGCCATAAATCCCTCATAATTGCAAAAAAATGAGTAATAGAAATATAATTATTGAAGCTTATAAAATTTTGAGAAAGACTCAGGATTCATATTATTTCCGTTAGCATGAGGATAAATAAATTAATATTGAAATTTTCTCTCCAAGATTTGGCATCACTATCGAAAAATATTTATGATTGTATATTACAACAATTACGCGCTCTAAGAAATTGAGCTTATGCGATATTTATCTATCCGATAGCTTTTATCTCAGGAGATTTTATACACTTTATGATATAAAAAAAGAAAATTAGCTTTGTTACTGTGGGATATATATCTCAAATCAGCATCTCTGATTCTCTTAGTTCAAAGGGCTCTTCTAATAGCTCAGATGATAAATGAAATCTAGTTTATCCTCTTATATTTCTGCGCTAGTAGTTTTAAGTCTTTGGGTGTGCTCGCTAGTTATACTCTGTGTTAAATTATGATTTAATCGAGAGTATTATAAAAAAATTTAATAGAATTTACTTAGTAATCTTATAGAGAGTTGCACTATTTATGGAACCCTCTTCATACAAGAAAAGTTTTTTTTCCATACGTAGAAGAATTTTCCACATGCAGAAACTGTTTAAAAAATATTTCAAAGCAATATAAAAAATTATAGAATGATTGTCGTTAGAAGCTAACATACTAGATCAATTTATTTACTTACAATAAATCTTTATATTAAACTTCTAATAATATAATTAATCAATGATTCTGCTATTCATCTTCTTTTTTTTGGCAAAAGCCGAAATACGGATACCATTACTTGAAAAATCACAGCCCTTAAGAGTTTTGCCTAACCCATCTCCTCCATTTTCACTTAGAGGACTTTCATCATCAGTCACTATGATAAACTTACACAATGTGATTTTTATTTAGAGTCAATATTATGTTGAGGTTGGGATTGGAACTCCTTACCAAAATTTTTCTTTATCATTATCTCTGGAAACCTCTTGAATTTTTATAGATCAAATAAAATGTTCACAGTGCCGAAAATGAACTAATAAATTTGACCCATCACAATCTACAACTTTCAAAAAAGACAATAATGAATGAAACATGGATGCTGTTGAGAAAATGCAGGGAAATTCTGGAAGAGACACAGTCGGAATAGGAACTCTCTCTGTTGATTCTCAAGGAGTGTTTTTAATCGACAGCGAGTATGGAATGAACAATCTTGGGGCAGATGGAATATTAGGGCTAGGCTTTTCTCAAGAGCAAGATGTCTCAATTTTAAAAACATTACATGACCAAAATGGCATAGAGAATATGGTTTTTTCGCTTTATTTAAATGATATAAACACTATTTCTGACTTGCCTGATAAAGGCCAATCAATGCTTATTATTGATGGTCATGATATTTATAAATATGCAGTAGAAAAAGAGTTTACTTATATAAGTGTAGTAAAATCAGGTAAATATTGGGAAATGAGCTTCGATAAAGTAATCTTAGGTGTCACAACATTTAAAGGCGGTAATAAAGCAATAATTAGTCCAGGAGAAAAGGGAATCCTTGGGCCAAAAGAAGTTATTGATGGAATTTTGCAACAGTTGCAGAGTAATGCTAGCTGTTACAGTAACAGTATGCTGATTTGCAAATGCGATGCAAATTATCCTGATATAGTAATTCAAATAAACGGAACTAGGTTCAGAATTAAGTCTGCTGGGTATTTAGAAAAATTAAACACAGGTTGCTCCTTAATATTTGGCTACTCAACTATTACTGATACATGAATTCTGGGCGATGCATTTCTTAGAAGGTTTTATACTCTTTATGATATGGAAAACAAGAAAATCGGCTTTGCTACGATAGGAGCTCAATCACAGATTGAAGTAGGCTCAGGATCTCAAGCTGACGATTCTGGTAAAAGTAATTCTATGGAAAATTGAAAGCTGGCCATAATTATTGCAATACCTATACCATTGCTTATCATTATTATTGGGTTTATATTTGCATGCATATGGAAAAAGCGTAATCATAGCTGCGGTCGTGAAGATAATGACTCTTCGAAAGAAGAATGCAAAATTTGCAATAAAAGATTTTCCATTTCCCTATTAAAAACTCTTCAGTGTGGTCATATTTTTTGCAAAAAAGATTTACGAAAAAACATCCAGTCATGCATCAAGGAAAATTTATTTGCCAAAGCTTTGAGATGCCCTCTTAATAGTTGCAAAAAAGAAATTAAGTTAAATTTTCTGCTGGATATTTTGCCTAAAAGCAAATGGGATAAACTAAACTTCTTTTTAATCACAAGTGATTTCAGGATTATAAAATGTCCTAATTGTAGTGAAAAGTTTAATTTTTATGAGTCAAGAAAAGCAAAATGTAAAAAATGTGGGCATACATTTTGTACAGAATGCAATGAGAACTGGCATGATAACGGAGATTGCCAAGAAACTTGGGTTTTGATAACAATTAGAAACTTAATAGCTAAATTGGAAAATTTAAAAGACTACAAAAAAACACTTAAGGCTGGATCTCATGAGATAAAAGAAGCAAAGAATTATATATCTGTAATAACAGAAAATATAGAAGAATACAACAGAGTTCTCGAAAATTGAAGAAAGGATAATGAAAATCAAGAGATCGAGCATAAATCTATAGATAAGGATATACCTTTAAAAAAAGAAAAAAGAAATAAAGAGCGTAAAGAATCAGTAGCAAAACCGAATGATCAGAGCATAAAGAACATGCATTCACCGAGTAAAAAAAAGAGACCCGCTGCTAATCCCCAACCTCAACCACCTGCTGAAAACGATGAAAAGGAGATTAGAGAAATTATGCATAATCCGAAAGATCAAAACAGTTACTCTTTAGCGGAAAAACAAATAAAGACAGATCAAGAATTGATTTCTCAGGAAGGCTGAAGGAAACCTGAAAAATTAAAAATTCCTTCTTCTAAACATCCTAAAAAGAAAAAACCAAAAACTGAAATTCAAGAGATTCCTCAACGGCTTGAAACTCCTAAAATAAGCAGTCCAAAAATTCAAACTAAAATTAAAGATGAGATGATGCACCAAAAATTTGAGCAAATTGACAGAAGATCGTTTCCATCAGAGGAGAAAAAGATCTTTCCTTTAGATTCACCTGTTAAAAATGCTTATTTGGAAGACTTAAGACAAACCCCTGAAAGGGATACCAAAGTAAGCTTTTGAGCTCGCCCAGAGCCTGAAATAGAGAATCCACAATCTCAATATAAAATTTCTCCTAAAATAGTTCAAAACTTCGAAAATCCAGTTCATCAAAACCAAGATTTCAAACCAAATTACCCATCGCTTAGAAAAGAAAAATCTGCTTCCATTCTTCCAATGACCCAAGATAATCAAGAAGAATCAATAAAAATCCAAAAGATATCTCAAAATTATGAAATTCCAATCAGAAAAGCTGCCATTGAACAAGATAAATACATTATGGAACCTAATCAAAGAAGTTTCAGATCTTTTTCATCTGATTCTATTAATAGACATGATTCTAATAAAGACTTAAGTCAAGCTCACAATAATGCCATAAAACCAGAAGAAAAGAGTGAAAATAAAGAAATATCAAAAAATTATCAAGTTCAATCAATCCCAATGATTTATACAATTTCAGAGAAATGGAATAAGCCAGAAAAAGAGCATGATTACAGGATAAATCCTGCAACAAATGAAAATAACAAGCCTGCTAACTCTCAGCCTTATGAAAACTATATTAGTCCACCACCAATTCTTTATAGAATAAAAAATAATTTGCCAAGCCCAGAAGTATGTGAAAATAAGAAAGGTCTTGAATTACCATCTGGAAAATATAGGTATCATTTAAATCTAAACACTTATATAGAAGATAGAAGGGAAAAAAATCTTGAGAAGCCTGAAGTTCCTAATAGCAACTTTCTTCGACGAGTTGAAAAAAGTGAATCACCAAATTTACCTATGAAAACAGAAAAAAATGAAGAAAAGTATAATTTCAAGAACAAAGCCCCAGAAATTCAACCTCAGATTAGATTTAACCCTTGAGAATCAACTTATAAAAAGCCTGAGATTTTCACAAATGACCAAAGTTCAGAGCGAAGCTTCAATCCAAATATTCAGTTAAATGAGCAAAAGGATGCTATTGTTTATTCTCAACCAGGCCCTACTTTTCAAAGCTTTTTCAATTCTTATAGCCAAAAATCATCAATTTATCTTACTTATAGCTATAAGGGCAACAAAACCAAGTTAATTGCTTATAATACTGATATAGAAAAAGAAGAAGTAAAAGTCTTAGAAACGCCAGAATCATTAGATTGCAATACATCCATAGCTAAACTTCCAGAAGGTGGACTCTTCTGTTTTGGGAATAAATCATCTTCAGGAACGTCATTAATTGTTAATAAAAATTGTGAAATTCGAGTTATTCCATCTGGAACCCCTTGCATTAAATCTTCAGCTATTTACCTTAACAGAAACGTTTACTGTTTTGGAGGAATAAAAAAGCACCCTTTAACTCTATCCCAAAAATTTAATTTGGATGAAAATAAATGAACTCAATTAAGCCCAATGCCTCAAGCTGATTGCAGATGCAGCTGCATAGAGTTTAAGAATTTCATTTTGATTTCTGGATATTTTAATAAAAATATTTTGCGATATTCACTTGATCTGAACAATTTTGCTAGAGTTCCATTTGATTTTTCAGAAAATAAAATAAAATTATTGATCAGTGTCGAGAGATTGTATTTAATTGAATGTGAAGGGAAAATATACGAAAGCGAAGTTGGAGATGAAGCTACTTGAAAACATATTGCCAACTCAATAGCTAGGTTTGGCCATACTGATCAGGTTTGCTGCGTAAATAATAAAAGTATGGTGTATATTGGAGGTAATTTTGAAGGTCTGCGCTACTACTTTAAGTTTGATTTGGATAAAAAAGTTATGATCAAGCTTCAGCACGGTAACTTTTTATAACAAGATAGGGATTTCTAGTAGGCAATTATGTAGATCATTAGATCATGCATTAATATGAAATAAAATAAAAATAAATACTGGCAATCAAATTTTAAAATGATCTATTAAAGCTGATAATGTATTAAAACATAAGAGATTTAATAACTCATTTTCACAACTCAAAAAAGGTTCTAAAAAATAAGTCATACGTGACCTTGTTTACCTAATACATGAAAACGAAAGCACTTTGCTGCAAAATTTTTTATTAATCTATACTTACCGTTTTGGGATTAGTGTTTTAGTGGCAAATAATTTCTTTTGAATTTAAAATAGCTATAAATGTGAAATTTTCGGAGAGTTAATGCATTTTAAAAATTTAATTATTATAAAAATAAAGACAACTTAATATTTAAAATAGTTTTATTTAGCTACTGCCAATTCTGTATTGCACAGCCATTAGCATGATATTTTTATTATGCGAATTTATCAGTCAGTTACCATTTTGCTTTTATTAACAAAGTATTTTAATTAGAAAATTAAGTAATTGAAGATCCCTTCCTACGGTATCTTCAGTAATAGCCATAAATTGCTATAATGATTTTAGAATCTACTGCCATGAGGTTGATAGATATTAAGAAATTGTTATAATAAGGGAGCAAGAGAATTAGGAGCTTATTTAAACATTTTAAGATAATAATTGCTGGAAATAGATATTTCCTACTATAAATTTTTATGCTTTATATTAGGATTAATATTTAAAATCTGCTCAGAATGATCCAGCTTACCTGACGACATCGTATGGCGGTTCAGCTGCTTCTTGACTTTTTGTAAGGTTCCCATACTCCAAATATTAGGATCCTATTCTATCATTATTGCGAGTGGGTATATGGATGCTATGTTCCATTAGAGATTTTGCAAGTTTGGGAGATGCACACTATTTGCTCTATTTGGCTTGAGTTGATTCTGATTCATCGCTTTGCCTTGAAATTCAACAGTAAATGCAGCCAGGTTTTATAGCAGGAAAAAATCCATTTTAGAACGGCAAAACCCATATACGGGGTAAGACTACTTTTTTGGCCCTGATGCCTGAGAGCTCAAGAATTATATAAAGACTTAGAATTTGAATCATGAAAATATAGGTTACTCAGTGTCCTAGGTGAAGGCTTCCTTATATATAAGATCATAATTGTGATCATTTGCAATGTATGGGCCTAAAATATAAGGCAATTTTTGCTTCTCATGCGCTTACAACAAATCACCCGCAAATAATTATTGCAGACCAGACTAAGCATTTTTTTAGCAAGTATGGAGAAATTCGGGATCAGCAATTCTCAAAAAAAGTATTGAATGCAAAAGATTAAGCAAAACTTTGTCTCCCCCTCTTTCTCAAGAACTCTTTGGATAAAATAGTTTGAGTCTAGAGAAGCATAGATCAAGATAAATAAAAATTTATATATAAATCTTTTATTTAACGTCCTTCAATTAGTCATAATGATTAGTTAATGCCTAATCAGTTCTTAATTTGATCATCTCAAAAATTTAATAAAACCTACTGATTTTAGTTGATTGAATAAGCATGGTAGACACCTCAAATATTTATTATCTGATTTTATTGGACGTATGTTGATTAGTAATTCTTGGGCAATGGAAGGGAAAATCACATCCAATATGGCCGATTTCAAGGTTATTAAATGAGCAAGAGTAATTAAAATGTAAATTTCTTAAATAGCTGATCCTTCTTATAGTTTATATAATTTAACTTTTTTATCAATGAATTAAATATATTTTTGGTTAAAAGCTCCAAAAAAGTGTTAAGATTAAGAATTAAGAATAAGATTACGTTAGTTTTTAAAAATTGAAGCAATATAGCACCTTTTATATTTTCAAATATTTTCTCTTTTATTCTTATAGTCCAGTGAAGTGAAGGCTGGATCGCTTTATATAAGTTTGCACTTCAAAGCCTCGATGATTATTATCTCCTCTTGATGCCTTTATCAGCGCAGTGTTAGGCTCTGAGCAACGGATCGGAACGATATCGAGTGTTAAAGCTTAAACTTCGTCAGCCCAAGATGGACTCTCATTCAAACCCGCCATGAAGTGGTACCTGTGAGTTGTATCTAAGGTCTTAGATCATCAGGAGAAGGTGAATTCTCCTTTTTAAAGTCCGTTGTAGGACAGTGCCCTACAAACATCCTACAATTTTAAATTGTGCTTAAAAATGTTTAAAATAAAAATAAAAATCAGGAAATTAAAAAATGGTTATGAAAAATTTATGTAAAGCTCGCAAAGCTTTCTTAATTTACCTCCGTTTATTCAGAATTTAAGTTCTTTGCAAGATGGCCTTTGTATTAAATTAGTTGTTCAATTTTGAATAAAAAATCCATAAAACTCTTCTGCATTCTACTATACATTTATGAAAATCTCAGAATGGAATTAGCAAGCCAGCGTATCCTCTTAATTTTTCACTTGTGTGCACCAGCGGGAGGAGGATTTCGAGAAAGAGAAAATGCACTAGAGATGCCTATCCTACCGATTTGATAACCTCTGAGGATGAGTTTTATTGCTTAACGACTTTTTAAAGCATTCAGAAATCCATTTTTCCATCATAACCTTTTCAGAGATGACCTCGCTCGAGTCTCTTTAAAGAAAATACTTATGGCTACAAGGGCAAGAAAGTAAGATAAAGATCTCATAGGTCATTTAATAATCTTAACTAAGAAAGGCATTTCCAATGATTTTGCATCATTCATGTATGCTAGGTAAGTTAGAAAATCTTGCTCAAAAGTGTCTATGCTTTTTAGATAAGTGTAGAAACAAATGGCATTAGCGACTTAAGTTGCCTATTTCTTATAGTTTATTCACTTTAGATATACAATGACATACAAAATATTTCCCAAGTATAATTATTAATATTTAATTTTGTTTATTGATTAGCAAACATATTTTAGCATTTTTAGCATTTTTCATCCTCCAAAAACCAAATATTTATAACCTTAAGAAAATACTTTTAAATTTTGAAGTAAGTGAATAAACTTATACACAATAAAAAATAAATAATCAATGATGTTTTTATTTATTCTCCTTTCTTTAACAGAAGCCTTAATTCGCATCCCTTTGCATCGAGAATTGAAACCTCCAGCAAATTCTTTCAATAGAACTCATCCCTTTTCATTCAGAAGTCTTGCATATTCAGAAACAATGACAAATTATGATAATGTAGTCTTTATTTAGAATCAATATTACATTCAGCTTGGAGTTGGAACCCCTCCACAAAATTTTACAGCGATAGTAAACCTAAGGTACTCTTGGATTTTGATAGATGCGAAAAATTGTTCCCAATGTCGTGACTCAACTAAAAAATTTGATTCCAATAGTTCATCAACCTTTCAAAGCGGAAATAAATATTCAACTCTTAATGTTTTAGAGGGATATATAGGAAAAGACTCAGTCGAAATAGGAGGAATTGTTGCAGAAAATCAAGGAATATTTTTAATGGACAAGGAGTCTAACATAGACAATATTAAGCCAGATGGCATATTTTGCTTAGGTTTTCATACTTCAGCTGATGAAAATCCCTCTATTTTGAGTATTTTATATAACCAGGGTAACATTAGTCACATGATTTTTTCGTTTTATCTTAACGATGACAACAGCTCTTCAGACTTGCCAAATTATGGTGAGTCAATTCTTATTATTGATGGTCATGATTTAAATAAATATTCAGCAGAAAGCAATTTTACATATATTAAAGCAACAAATTCAAATGGATTTTGACAAATAGATTTCGATAATGCTACTTTTGACGGAGTTAATTATACGAGCGGAAATAAGGCAATAATTAGCTCTGGAACGAGCTATATTTTAGGGCCAAAAGATGTTATTAATGATATTTTGAAGCATTTACACGATAATTATAGCTGCAATGACATTTTTGGGACACTCTATTGCGATTGCGATGCTAATTATCCTAATTTTATAATCCAAATGAGTGGAGTAGAATTTACAATCAAGCCAGCAGGATACTTGTGGAAAAGTACTTTATACTGCCTTACAACATTTGATTATTCAACTATAACCAATACATGAGTGTTGGGCGATGCTTTTCTTAGAAGATTTTATACGGTTTATGACATGGAAAACATGCAAATCGGCTTTACTACTGTGGGACTTACATCTCAGATCAGATACATTAATTTTACAAATTCAAACGGTTCTGGTAGTGGGTCTTCTGGAACAAATTCTACTTCAGGCACTAATAGCACAAATCCAGGAAGTGGCTCAGGATCATCAGGAAATGGCTCAGGATCATCAGGAAATGGCTCTAACTCTACCAATTCAGGGTCCAATGGTTCAAGTGTCCCAAATTCAACAGGCTCAGGGTCTTCCACAGTTGGTACAAATTCTAACAATGATGACTCTTCTGGTAGTTCAGGTAATTCTTCGAAGACAATACTTGCTATTGCACTTTCTGTTTCAGCAGTCTTCATTCTAATCATAATTGCTTTGATTGTTATCTTGGTAAAAATATGAAAAAATCGCAAAGCAGCCAGAGAAGCTTCCGAACAGCCAAGAAAGGGGCAGGGGTCATATTCCAACTATTTTCTTAATAAAGACTCTCAATTTAAAGATGCAGTTACTTATCCAGCAGTTGAGCCTTTAAAACAATGTGGAATTTGTGGAAGCATTTCTCATGCGAGGATATTAAAAGGGCTTCCTTGCAATCATTATTTTTGTGAAGAAGATTTACGACAGTTTTTAGAGAATAATATCAAGGAAAAAACTATAGAAAGAGCTATGAGATGTCCCCTTGATAATTGCCCAGAAAAAATCGATTCTATCATAATTCAGAGTCTTGTGTCTCCAAATTTATGAGACGATTTCATTAATCATACCCAAAGTATAAATTTGAATAGTCTCAATATAGAAATCAAAAATGATATATTCCCAAGCGTTTCCAGCAATTTTCTTAATAAAGACTCTCATTTTAAAGATGCAGATATTAATCCAGCAATTGATCCTTTTAAACAATGTGGAATTTGTAGTAGCATTTTCCCTACGAGAACCTTGAAAGGGCTTCCTTGCAATCATTATTTTTGTGAAGAAGAATTACGACAGTTTTTAGAGAATAATATCAAGGAAAAATCTATAGAAAGAGCTATGAGATGTCCCCTTGATAATTGCCCAGAAAAAATCGATTCTATCTTAATTCAAAGTCTTGTGTCTCCAAGTTTATGAGACGATTTCAAAACTCATACCCAAAGTATAAATTTGAATAGTCTCAGTATAGAAGCGAAAAACGATAGATTCCCAAACGCTTCCAACTCTCAATTTAAAGATGCAGTTACTTATCCAGCAGTTGAGCCTTTAAAACAATGTAGAATTTGTAGAAGCATTTTTCCTGCGAGAACCTTGAAAGGGCTTCCTTGCAATCATTATTTTTGTGAAGAAGAATTACGACAGTTTTTAGAGAATAATATCAAGGAAAAATCTATAGAAAAAGCTATGAAGTGTCCCCTTGATAATTGCTCAGAAAAAATCGATTCTATCTTAATTCAGAGTCTTGTGTCTCCAAATTTATGAGATGATTTCAAAAATCATACCCAAAGTATAAATTTGAGCAATCCTAGTATAAAAGTGGAAAATGATTAAGTTCTCAAACGTAGTAAGAAAATAGTAACATGCGTAGTTTTTAATCTAATTATTAAAAAAATCTGTTTAGAGGAGAACTTTCAAATATTCGTTAAAAAATTTAAGTTTTTCTAACGCAATAAGCTAATAATGCTAATAGAAGTCAAATACGCACTCAAATTGTCAATCCTATCTAAAAAATGTCTAATATTTTGGCATTGATTAAATATTTGCTTAATTGCCAAGTAGTTCTACAAATTTTTCAAGTAAGTGTTTTTAAATTCTAAAGAATTTAAAATTGGCTTTAAAAAATAAGAATAACATTTTAGAAAGTTTCCATTTTCACGTCAATAAAACTTAGAATTTTGACTACTATAATAAGAAATTATAGTCATATCTAATTTAGAACTGAATCATTTCTTAAAGCAAAAAAGTATTAGCATCTAATTATAAGGATTATGAAATTAAATAAATTTATAAATAGTTGCTTAAATAGCAATATGGAACCAAAACTCGAACCTAGATTAATTTCAAATGAAGCCTATAGGAAAATGCTTAATAATCAATCAAAATTCCAAAAATCAACTATTTGATCCTAAAAATTGAAAATCCGAGAGTTATATGTTATGAACTAGGTCAATAATATAAAGCAGAAAGAGATTTATAAAGAGTTGCTTATTATATAAGAAAAGTTCCGTTTTCAGGTTGGAAGTAGATAAAGTTTTACAAGAATATACTAGATTTTACCATCAGATCATATATCTTTATTTTATCCGTAGATTAATAATGCAGTTAATTTGATTATTTATGATACTGGAAACGAAACTAAAAAATGGCATCGCTAGAGACTTCCGAAATATACTTAAGTCACCTAATTAAGATAGCGCGAATAATGTCTTTTCTTTCATATTAAACTTGTAGTTTTTAATCCCATTAATGTTAGTAACGCCTGCAATTTTTATTACTATGATATATAATCTCCAAAATAATATTGATTAATCATTATTGAATCTGCAATTCGTCTCTAGACAGTGTCATTTGAAACTTCACTTTCATAGATTGATCCATTCAAGCATTCAATTAAATATATTCTCTCTGAATTTATTAGTATTTTTCTTTTTTTTTAAGCTGTAAAGCCATGAGGAATTGTCTCGAAGCTGTTGCTATCAATTGAGTATCGCAAAAGATTTTTATTTCAATATCGAAATATTCCCATAAATATTATATTATTGCACGAATGATCAGTATCAGTTTTTGGAGGTCTTAATTTTATTCATTGACTTTTATTATCAAATCTCACAGATAGAGTTAAAAAACTTCAATTAATTGCTCCTCAAAACAAAAACTTTATTATTGAAATAGATATCTGATGAGTAAAAGCAAGGAGTTCAGATGGCAGCTCTTGAACTATATAATTCTAATCAATTATAAATGAAATCCAGAAGGCGGGTATTTACCAAAACAAAATAAATTTACATTAGACAATTGAGCAATACATGTGTTGCAGCCTAGTGGTTCAGGAGTTCTACTACTCTGATGTTTTCAGCTTTCCTTTCTGAATCATAACATGAAAATTGATTCGGCTATTAACCTCTTAAATAGTATAAAGAGATTTTTTTGGCGATCAGCTTGCTGAAGAGGTGGACCATAAATGCAGGCATCGCTTCCGTAGATTAAGCAGATTATCCTAAAGTCTTGCTCTAATTCTTAATCATTTAGCTTATTTAATATTTCAGATCTCTTGAATCTTAATTCTTGAAGGATCTTTTGAGGTATTATGGCTTCATTAACTTTATGAGAACTTGAGTAATCTTAATTATTTGAGTATTAAGCTGATCAATTTTATATTTAGTTTCTAAAATTATTTCTTTTTCCAGTCTCTCAGATTTCTTTGGTTTTCTTTATTGTCATTTATCAGTTTAAAAATTGAGTCCTTGATGTTTGCTAACTCAATATTTGTAGAATCACTTCTCTTTTTATGCTCTTTATTACCCGATTTGATAATAATATACGCTCTTCAAGAGTATTTATATATAGAGAGCTTGCTTCCTAAATCTACTTCAAACTTATCTTTATTGGAACATCCAATCATTTTCACGATATTTTCACTAAACCCACAAAACAGCCTTACACTATTGTATCATTCTTAATTGGCTGGTGCATTTTTTTAATTTCTCAATAGTTTCATCAGGATGTAAACTCAGTAACCCTATGATAGAATACTTGATAATTTCTGAATTATTGCAAAATAATTGCTTAGTTCAGCAGAATCTGAATCTAATTTTTTTTTAAAATGTTCTTAATGCCATTATTTGATTCAGTCAAGTGTTGACTAAAGATGCGAAATTTTTCCTTAAGCTTGCCATTTTTTGACTGTTCTTATGTAGAAAATCAAGAATCACTTCTTTTGTTCCTTTGCATAGCTCTACAAAAATTATCTCGAAGACTCTGCTAAGTCAGGCAGCTTCAAATGTTTTCCAAAATGTATTTTACAGGATAGAGTTCCAGAAGAAGTGCATTAACATGCATATTCAACCTCCCTCTGACTCAAAATATTGCATAAGCTCCATATAGTTATTATGACTTCAAGAAATAGACAGCACAACATGCACAACTCAATTGCTAAATGACGAGCTACCCTGTTTTTGTAATTATGAACTTTCGGGTCTAAATATTCCAAGTAAATCCCATTTGGCTCTCACCTAATAGATTTGATAAGGACCAAAAGATGATGAATTAAATTGCGTCCAATACCTCTAAAAATTACAGTTTCAGGTTCGTAATTTAATGGGAATATTTTTATTTTGGATTATAAAACAACAATCTTTTATTATACTCAATAGATGCTGCCTCTTATTCAAAAATTCCTGATGACTTTACTAACATATAGAAAAGATCTTGATAAGAGCAGCAGAAAAACGGTATTTAATCAAATGTGCAAATGGATTAATCTATGAAAGCGGTATTGAAAAGAGCATACTTGGCATATAATAGGAGATTCTTTAATAAAGAGCTAGACTGTCCAAGTATTAACTTATAATAAAGGCGTAATTTATATCATAAAAGACTCTCAGCCAGGATATAAAAGTTTAATATAGACAAAAAGAAAATTTATTAGCTTCGAATTTTAAAAAAAATGATTCGAATTTTTAATTAAAGACTAAATCTAGATCTTATAATTTCAGTTGTTTATTAATATTTACAATTCAATTAAATTTTAATATGGAAACCAAGATTCAAAGCAACCTTATCTGGCTAGTTATTTACTAAAACTTAAAGAAAAAGCACTAATGAATGAAAGAAGGATATCTAAGCCAGCCCAAAAAAAAATAAATGCAAACCCTAAATAATTTATTAGTATATTCACTTCAGTATGAGTGAGTAAAAATAAATGTTGCTAATTATTACTATTGCTATCATATTATTATATTTTTTGAATAGCTTTTTCACTTAAGCTAAACTTGTAAAATCCTTCAGAAAACCCTCTACAACAAATATATATTGCTCCTTTATTATATGAGCAATAAACCTGATTAGGCCGGCTATCACTGATTCTTGAGTTTCCTATTTGAATTCAATCATTTTCATTATTAATTTCACTTTCATATATCTTTCCTGATAGGCCACACTCAATCAAATATAATCTTTTAACATTTATTAAAATTTTCCTTTTTTTCTCTGAGAATTCAAAAGAGATTTTTGAAAAAGAGTCACTGTTGATCGAATATCGTAAAAGATTTGTACTATAAAATCCCGCTATCAATATATCATCATTTCATAATATGCAATGGCACTTGCAATCAGTTTGAGGCATTTGACTTAATAGATATCAGTCATTCTTATCCAAATCGAATATCAAGGACAAATCTAAAGTGCCGTTATTTTCTCCTCCAAAACAATAAACTTTTCTGTTAAAATAAATAGCTGAGGAATAATAGCATGGGGTTCTAGATGGTAGCTCTTGGATGCTATAGTTCTTACAGATTTTCAATGAAATACCAGAAGCAGGGCATCTTCCAAAGCAAAATAACTCACCATTTGGAAGTTGAGTTATGCAAGTGCCAGAGTTTAATGGTTCTGGAGTTTCCAAGACTTTCTCTTCTTTATTTTCATATTCAGTGTCATAAATAAACAAATTCGTTCTGCTATTAATTGTGTCAATAGTATAAAGAGATGCAATTCGACAATAAGAGGCAATATAATCTTGGTAAATAGGAAGAAATAAGGAATCTTTAGCCAAATTCGTTTTCTCGTTCTCGCATACTAGCATTTCCCTGAAATCTTGCTCTATTTCTGGGCTATTCTGTGTGTATAAGATTGCAGATCTTTTGTCTTTTAGCATTTCGACACTTATTGCCTTTTCTAAAGCAAAATCGTTTTTAAAATCTTCGACGGTACTCAAAGAAAACTCAGAATTATAAAAATCCTTTTTAATTTCTGTCTCCTGCTCTTGGATTAATTCGTTAAATTCATCTTTACTGCACTCAATAGTCCAGATAAGATATGAGACAGATTCCTTAATTTCTGATAACTTATCACGAGCTTTACCTGACTTGATGCGCTTTAGACGTTCTTCAAGCTTTATGTCGATCTTATTCAGACTACATAGGAAAAAGCCGAATTTTTGTCTAACAAATCCTTCAATAATTTCACCAATTTCTGGCCCAGAAAAGGACCTCTTTATTTTAAAAGAACTAGTCCTATTAAAACTACCTTTATCATCAAGAGATTTTCCCAGCTCTTCATAAAGCCATTTTATTTCTTCATCTTTTTCTTCAATTTTACTTACCAAATATTCTGCGTTTTTATTAAGAGAATCAATTTCATCGGCTTGATGTTTAATCTGTTTTTTATAAGCATTAAGTTTTCTTTCAAGCGATAAATTTTTTTCTTTTTCATTGCTATATAATTGAGCGAGATTTCCAAACTGCTCTTTTTCCTTTTCCATGTGATCTTCAAGAAATGCTTGTCTCATATTGATGGCTTCAAGTAAATCTGCTTTAATTTGATTTTCCAGCTGAATTTTTGGAATGTTTTCTTTAAAAGTATTGATTATTGCTCTTAGGCTGTGGTTATCAGTTAGAATTGTGCTTTCTAAAACCAAACCTGTGAGTGGACTGGTTTTTTTTCTTTGGAATCAAGCTGTAATTGATTCTCGCTCATAGCTGTGCCCATCTGATGCTACAACGGGATCTTCCATCAAGTCTCCTGTTATTGGGCAGCAGAAATCATCTGGGATATCAATATAGTTTTCAACCATGAACCAAAAATAATTGTAGATGAAATCTAAAATATCGATAAAGAAGGCTATCAAATTAATTTTTAAAGAAATTGGCAGGCTCTTATGAGAGATTATAGAAATTCAATAGCAAAATGAAAATAAAAAATTACACAAAAATGATTTTATTGCATTACTCTGTATAAAATTTTTAAAATTTTCATGCAAGCGTAATTAATATTATCAGTTTAAATATAAAAATACCTTCTTGCAGTTTTGAACCATACCACTTTTTAATTTTTGAGAGAATTGATGAAAAAAAGGATGGACCAAAGACAAAGCCATCTTGATGCTGCATCAAGGATTGAGATTTTTGGGACAAATGATGGAGAAGTCGATTCAAATTATAGTTTTAGTGATTCTGGAACTTATGAAGATTTAATAGAATTTAATTCTAACTGCGAAGGAAATCTTAAAAGAAAAAATAATGACGACTCAGAAATCAATCACAGATCAAAGAGATTCAAATTTTCATCTAGTGAATTTGCACATAATAATGATTTACATAGAATTGATACAACAAATTAAAACAAATTTGTTTCAAGTATAATCCTCAAATTTTAGGGTCAAAACTAGGAATTAAATTATTAGAAGACTTAAAGATGCTGACTGGTTAAAAAATGTTTGTTTAATTGCCTAAAATCTTGAAGTAAAACCCTCTTAGTCTATTCTTAAAAATCTTCGAATTTAAATATGGAGCTTGAAAACTGCCCGATCTTCCCTCAATTTGTGCATTGGTACTACTTTTGAAACTTAAAGGATTTCCAAGCGCTTTATAAAAACGCAGATCTTATTTGTGATAAAACTAAATAATTTATTAAGCTCTATTTGATATATCTTGTTCTGAAATTAGCTTCTCGATATTCCTGACATGAAGCGCAAGGACCACAGAAGTAATGAGTGTAGCAGTCCCTAACAAATCCACCTTCTATTTTTAATATTCCTCTTAGATTTCTACGGTTGATTGCAGCTCCAATGCATCCCAAAGAGCATGCGAGTAGGCATGGGATAAAACATCTTTGAGCGCCATCAGACGCTTGTTCAATTGCGAACCCTTGCAAGCATTGAACACCACAAGGTACACAGCACCCCCAACAGCAGGAACTGAAGTTCTTTGTGCATCCTAAGAGTGATTCATTGAAATGTGGTTCATTTCCACTTGCCATTTTAACTTTATTAAGGTTGCCAAACGTTTCTCTTCTTTTCATCGGCATATAGGTTATTTATTTTAATTTTTGAACTATGAAGAAAAGTCCAAAATTATTTCAGATGAAATGCAATTTGAATTAAAAAAAATCCTGAAGAGGGCCTGAACATTGAGAATGAGGTGGATAAATACACACATCATTAAAAAATTATAAAGAAGCTATCAGAATTGATCCAAATCATGCTTCATACAATAACATAGGACTTATCTTCTTTAATGAAAAGAGATATGAAGAAGCAGTAAAACATTACAACGATGCAATTAGAATCAATCCAAATGATTCAGTTTATTATTTTAATAAAGGAAATGCTCTTAGATTGCTAGGGAGAAGAGAAGAAGCTATGGAATGCTATAATGAAGCTATCAAAATTGATCCAAATCATGCTTCATACAATAGCATAGGACTTATCTTGAAAAATGAAAAGAGATATGAAGAAGCAGTAAAACATTTTAACAATGCAATTAGAATCAATCTAAATGATGCAGATTATTATTTTAATAAAGGATATGCTTTATATAAGTTAGGCAGAAGAGAAGAAGCTATGGAATACTATAAAAAGGCTATTAGAATTGATCCAAATCATGCTGATGCATACAATGGCATAGGACTTATCTTGAAAAATGAAAAGAGATATGAAGAAGCAGTAAAACATTTTAACGATGCAATTAGAATCAATCCAAATAAACCAATTTATTATACAAATAAAGGAGATGCTCTAGATGAGTTAAGCAGATGAGAGGAAGCTATGGATTGCTATAACAGAGCTAAAGATTTATGAAATGCATAAACTTATCAATAATAAAATATATCTCCCTAGATCTCAATTTATTATATGTATAGATCTAATAAAACTGGCATTTAGCACAAAAAACTTTAATTTTAAAGCCCAAAAGTAATGAATCTGTTTATAAAAATATAACAAAGAGTAAGTAAAATCTTTGAAATACTAATGAAAACTACTCAAAAAACTGTTAATTTTAAATGATGCCCTTTATTCTACAGTTAAAGTTGCTATTGGATATTGGGCTACCATTTCAAGGATAGTAAATAGGAAAAATCTTTTAAAACAATGATGAAGTACATCAAAGGTGCAATTAGAAGAAGCATAAATTAATTTTGAATAATTGATTTGCCTTATTTTATGCGCATCTTTAGCTTTATTATCCAGATGGCGTTTTCATTTAAATTGCAAAGTAAAAACCAATAGTTGAAACAATCATACTCTTGCCAAATTTACAGTTCAAAGCGCGGATTTTCATTTTAGACAAAGCTGGCTAAACTTCGTTCTCAAACCCTATTCAAAAGTTTCATTATTTTGCATTCAATTTGAATGATTTTATTTATAGTTAGCATTATTATCTCATAACGAATAATCGAAAAATTTGATTTGGATAAATTTTATTGATAGTGACGAATAGAACTGAATTTCAGATCAACAAACATGAAATTTGGCAATGAGATATGAAAATAATTAGAAATAAGCTACAAGATAAATAGAGCATTGCTCGCATATTAAGAACTAACTTTCAATGATTATTAATTTTCGCACTAAGTTGTCAACGCATAGTAAAAAGCAAATAGGCTTCTGTTAGAACCGTATTTTTCAATATACAATTGCAGTAGAATTTTTACAGCTCATTTCACAGGTCCCTAATACTAATTTTATGAATTCTTTTATTGCTATTATTGCAGATACTGTGTCCTTGGATTTTAGATGCATTACAAAGCTCGAAAATGGGTTTTTGGTAATTGCTAACTGCGATTAATATTTTGTGTGGTGTGGGTAATTTTTTGTCTCGAATTTTTTTTTTCAATTAAGTGAAATATTCAGCTATATTTGGGGATTTAGGATGTTTGGGCAATTAGCTGATTATTCTATACCAATTTTGGGGAATTTATGCTTTATCTCTTTTATATATCAGTTTTATTAGAAGTTTATATATGTGACCATTCTATGTGGAAAAAGTTTTACTGATAGCTACCTCTCAATTGATTTCTATCAATTCTACTGGCAAGGAAATCACATTAAATGTGCTGTTTTATCGTCGTTGTCATTAGCCTTCTAGATGCCTCTTGCAGTGTTTTACCGTCCTCTTTGGCAAGAATTTCAAGATTTATTGTATGCAAAATCATATCCTCTGTATTTTAATGGTAAAAACAGATATTCAAATAGTTTTAATAGTTATCAGCAAAACACAGAAAAAATCAAGTACTATTGCTCATGGATTTTTATTCACTTTTTAATAATACTTTATTTAGGCTTTCTCTTGAAATTTAGGGCTTTAACTATGAAAGATTTAATTGGTGGCACAAATTAAGCCTAGTTGGAGTTGCTTGGGTTTCTTTTTTATCAACAATAAATTTTTGGTGGAGGGAGCTGATTTTCTATTGATTTGAATAATTTTAGGCGGGTGGGGATTGATAGTTTTGATTGGATTTGTGTTCAAAAGAAGAAGTATCAAATCTTACTGTTTACGAAGAAAGGAAAAGACACTTCAGCCTTATTCAAGTTTGTATTTACCTTCAGGGTAAGGTCTGGAGTGCACCATTTTAAAATTGAATCTTCCAAACTTGATTTTATAAAATAATGCTATATTATTTTAATTTTTTTACATTTCTCGGATTATTAAGTAATATTTAATTTTATTTTTTCTTAATTTCATAAATTATTAATGTTGTTTATCTCAAATAGACAGCATAGAATAATAATTGATTCCAATTAAAAAATACTGATTAGGTGAAAGTATCATTAAAAATTGAAATTTGTTAATTGTGAATTGAATTTGACTTGAGATATAAAAGGATCCTTAATTCATTATATATTAAAATATTTATACAACAAAAATGTACACTATTCTACACTTAAATTAAATGGATTTATGCTCTACTATCCTCTGATAATTTTTTTACCCGAATATATGCCTTTGATTGCCTTCACTTATGCTTCTTTTGCTATTTCCTTCCCAATACCTTGACTTTTTTCTGCCTCAGTTTCTGCTTCAATTTCTGTTTTAATTCCTGCTTCAATTCCTGCTTTATTCCCTGTTCCATTTTCTGCTAAAATACCTCTCCTTTTTGTTCTTTCCACTTGAATCTTTTGATCCTCCTTCCGATTTAATTTACACAACTGAATTGGTACCATTCGCTTTGTCAAAAATTCGTACAGTTTCTCCTCCATCTTCATACTGTCAGCGCCAATTCTTCATGTCTTAGACCTAAAGAATATTTGGCAGGCTTCCATTGGCTATGATCAACTTTATCACCATCAAGAAACTCATCAGTTAGTTCTGTAGCAGAACTATAGGGTTTTCCCCTATATAATCGTAAAAAACTATCAAAATTAGCCAATTTTTTGGGTATTTCACAGCCTCGCACGACCTTTATTCTTTTTATGGAGCAGTTTTTGGAACGAACTTTGCCTAATCAAATTTTGAATTTAAAAGTAAAAAATGTAGAGATAATTGAATTTGGTGCAGCGAAAATTATTTCATTCTAGAGCTCCCTATTAGTTAAAATCTTGGAAGACACTATTCCTGAAACTATTGCCTATAATGAGACTATCAAGGTTTAAATGGAAGATGGCTACAAAATTATTGATATTAAAAATAGTAGTGTTTATTTGAAGTCTATTATTTTTATATGTTTAAACTTAGCCAAACAGAAGTCATCCTCTTTTAGACTTATTCTAGCTCTTGTAATCATAATTACGATCCTCCCTATATATTAACTTTGACACAATTTTTATCAATTATGACTATAGAAAGCAGTTTGCTTTATGCATATTAATTTTCTCTAATGACTTCAGACTTCTTATTTTTGTCGTTATTATTTCTTCGTACTCTGATCCCTTAAACAAGCCGATTTTTCAGAAAAAACAGCATAAAAACTTCATAAAATTGCTTCCTGAAAAGTATATAGCCAGCAGGAAGCTGAAGTGATCCCAATAGAAACATAGAAAATTTACCTAATCTTTAAATAAGGATATTTAACATGAAAAAACTGAAGAATCTGCAGCCTATGCTATTAAATACAATGAAGAAAAACTTATCTGCATATGGACTACTCAAAAGGGAAAAAGAAAAGTGCTCGCTAAGTCAGCTTCAGTAACCTAGCCCAATTAATTGTTAGAAAAAGCAGAATAAGCATCATAAATGATTAAACTTAAAAACTTGTCTCTGAGAGTCGATGTAAAACCCTATAACCCCTGAAAGCCCTGCTAAGTTAACTGTTGGACTTGAAAAGTCAGTGCCAAGTCCCCAATATCAATTTTATATAATGCCAGAAAAGGCATTCTACGTCAACTGAGGAACTGCTTAAAGGCTCAAACGTAATATTTGAGTGAATTATTTAGAATTTGAAATTGCTGTATCAATAGAGCTTTTCATGGCTGCAAGCTTTGCTAATTTTAAGAAGAAAATCTTCTTTCTCGGCTGCTTTAGGTATTATTTTTGGGATTTTTAATCAATTACTGACATTTTAAGACTTTATATTGTGCTTTTCTTCGAATGTATAATTCTTTTATTTATGGAATTTTGGCGCAGGTATTTGCGATAGATACTCTTTATGTACTTGAAGTTCCAATTTCTTTTATAAGAGCTTCTAATTTAAATTACTTTAAAGTTATTGCTTTGCAAGTTAATGCTTAATTTTTCTTTTATTTTAAGAAGATAAGCTATAAAATAAGTCTTATAAGTTTGAATTTTTTAAGGCTCATTTTGGAATTGATTTCTAATTTAAGAATAAAAATACATAAATATCATTAATTATGAAAACTGTTGCTTTATTCTTTAATTTAATAGGGATTAGTGAATATAATAAGCATTTTAAAAATAATCAAAAGAATGCAGATCCCTATATTCTCTTTAGAATTTAGTGAGCTATTAAGATTATAGTAATTATTTGAATCTTCTGTAATAAATTTGATTTTTGCTATTATTACTATGAAATGCAATGCATAGAGTAAAGCATTCTTTATCGTTATGCCTTTCAGGATATTTGATCTCAATATTATAAGTATAAAATCAAAAAATATTGATTCGGGTGCCAATGATTATTAATGGATTTATTAAGTTTTAGATGAATAAATCCCTTTTTGTCAAAGTTGGAGTTAAAAGGGTAGGCTTTTTTCTACGCAAGTAAATAAGTCTGTAGCTGAATTAAGAAAAGAAAATGGGCTTTTAGAACTATAAAAGGTTGAATCGCTATAATAATCCATAGAATCACCTCCTTCACTGCTTTCATATTTACTGGTGGAGTCAGGCAAAAGGAAGTATCAGAGCCTATTTAAAAATTTTCTATTTCTAAGGAAGACAAGCTTTTGCTTTTAGAGATGCTGCTCTGTTGAGATACTAAATACTCTTTTCCTGAGTATTTTACTATGCTGATTCTATTACTCTGATAATTTCCACAAGAATCTAGCTTTGCTGAAATTCATACATGAAGTTTTATTTGCTTTAAACTTGTATTTTAGATGAAAAAGAATAGTTTTTCTTGAGCTTTACTTGATTTCTTGCTATTTGTAGAGATGTAAACTGTAAAAGGATTAGTTTTTTATTAAATAAAACATTTGAATCTCGATTTTGAATATCGAAGCTTGCTAAAGCTCATTTTTTTTTCTTGCAAGTTGGCAAGGGATTTTTTTTAACTTATTTGGAATGTTCATTCATATATTTTTATTCATTCATATTTTAATTATATTAGCCTTAATTCTCTAAGAACTCTTGAATTTGATCCATGTCCAAGCTATTGCTCAAATCTATACTTGCAGACTCTTCTGTCTCAATCTTCTTTCTTTCTGCATATTTGAAGTTTTTTATCGAAAATTGTTTCTTCAATCCAAGCTTCTCCAACTGCACAAGGTGTTTAAATGTTTCTCTGCCATTTGGATCCAAATTTGTATGCTTATCAAAAATCAGCCCATAGTTTTGTGACAATTGATTAGTGCTTTCATCTGACAGCCCCTTGCTTGTGCTTGAATTTTCCTTTAATTTTCAATTTTTCTTATGTTTTTTATTTGATTTCGTGTTCTTTTTAAACATTTTTTCACTTTTTAAAGTGGTCAAATTTTCCTCCGAGTATTTTGCATAAAGGAAGAGCTTGAGACTTTGCTAAATTATTAACAGGAGTTATCCTCTGGCTGGGTTTAGAGCTCTTCCTGCGTTCTTTAATTTTATTGCTAGCGATATTAAATTTCACATTGCTTTCTATATATTTTTTATTTTGTGCTGTGCTTATTAATGACTCTTTCATTCCTAAATCATTAAATCAAGGTCTTTTCCGTTTAAGAAATCCTTATTTTGCTTATTGATTTCGATTTGAAAATTCTAATCTGGGCTGATAAATATATCTTCTGTGTCTTTTCTGAAATTTCTGAGTTTATCATAGATGATGGTTCTTCTACTTCTTTCCCGAATCTCATTTCAGCCATCTTGGTCTTACCATCATTATCTGATTCCTTACAGCACTTTTTTTGAAAGGTGTTCCTGGGACGCACATTTTTTCACTAAAATCGACAAAGTTTTGCATCTCAGAGAGCATTTCAGTTTGAAAACTTGCGTCGGAGAAGGTAATTCCGCGTCCAAAGGTCTTGCAGATGCATTTATGTGTTGTCATGCTTTTCTTAAAACAACGTTTTATCAAATGGCATTTACAAATTGGGAGTAATAAGAGTCAATGGGACAGATTAATTAAATTGCTTAGAACACTTTTCGCCCATCCTTGATCAAACGGCTTTCATATTATCAAGCTCAAAACCCTATTTAATTTTTTGATAATGAGTTCAATAAAGTTTTCTAAAATCCTTGCCCTAATTTCAATATATTTTATTTTTAGTATATGAGATTATTCCACCAGATTTTTCATTATTGGTTTTTTAACTCAGAAAAAAATGTTTTTTTAAAGTATTAAGTTATTATCCAATAATTTTGTTTTCTATGAAATTTTTGCGACATTTTTAGTTGCCTAAAGTTTTATGTTTAAAAGATAAATTAGAAAATCATTAACGATTTTTTTCTCGATTGAGTTTTAATCATGGGATGGCATTATAAGTTTTAGCATCATTTATTATTGCAATTTCTAAATGTTCTCCACATGTCATAACATTTTTGATTTATGTAAACTTATACTATATGTAAAACAAAAATAGTGTGGAAATTCTATGTGTAATTTAGCTTAATTTCGGATTGGATAATTCCGTTGAATAGCATTAATTAAAGCAAGGTTTATAATAATTTTATTGATTTAGTATTTACTACTTCTATGATGATAGATACAAAGATTAGTATTATTGTCATATCAGTGTAAGTTTTTTTTACAATAGGTGTAAGGTGTTAGGGTGTTAGGGTGTTAGGGTGTTAGGGTGTTAGGGTGTTAGGGTGTTAGGGTGTTAGGGTGTTAGGGTGTTAGGGTGTTA
>CATKHK010000077.1:0-214362 GCA_949751835.1 Blepharisma japonicum | reverse complement strand
AAAGATGAACAAAGACTGCTATAAATTAAAATAAATTATACTTGCCATTTGCCTGGAGACTTAGAAAAATATATATTTCATTTTTATAAATCAAGTCTATTAACGATTTTATCGAATCCAATGACAAAAAAAGCTCTTATTGATCATCTTCATAAATCGTTAATAAGTCTGTATGAGTTTAGAAGAAAAACTATTTCTGACTTATCAATGCAAATAACACTTCTTAATGAAAAAATAAAAGTTACGCTAAATTCTTTTGAAGAAGCCATTCAAAAACACTGAGAATTGATTTCTGAAATAAATCAATTGGAAATCATATCGAAAGTAGACAATAATAAAGTTTGTGACCTTTTGGTATTGGAGCCAGAAGAATCAATAGAAAAACTTAAAGATTTTTTAGATATTTTTAGTGAATCAAAGTTCCTCATAGATGATAAAGGAAAAATAGCTAAAATAAGTAAAGCTGAATCCAGTCAATTTATAGTGTTTCGAAATAACACAATGAAGATTGTGAAAACAGACTTAAATAATATTAATGCGTCAACTGAATTCAATATCTTATTAGATAGTGTAAAAAGTCAGTATATATCAATGTGTTTAATCCCTGGAAATTCAATTTTTTGCTATGGAAATCACTCAACCCCTTCAAATACTGCATTTATTATTGATTCGAATAATAAAGTAAACCAATTAGCCACTGCTCCTTTAGCCATAATGGTTTCTGGCTCGATTTATTATAAGAATTATATCTATATATTCGGAGGATGAACAAGTGGGCCTGTAAACAATGTTTTGAGTTATGATTTAGCAAACAATAAATGGGAAAACTTAAATAGTATGCCAGCTCCGTCTTATTTTACATCTTGCATTTGCAAGAAAAATAAAATTTTACTATCAGGATATGGGCATTCTAAAATCTATTGTTATGACATCATTCAAAAGAGTTACTCTGAGCTGCATAACGTTCAAATAAACTATAATAAAATTGTATGTGGGAATAAAAAGAACTATTATTTGATAGAAACAGGTGGCAATATTTATGAAAGCAATCATGAATGAAAAGACTGGAGGACAATAGGAAGTTCGGGTACAGAAAATACTAATTTTATTGGATTTAAACCATTGTGGCAAAATAAAGTTTATTTTGCTTTTTGCAATTATAATTTGTATGAGTTTGATTTAAAAGAAAAGAAAATTCAAATGATTAAAACAATTTAACTTCTATATTAACTATATTATTTATATATTAAATTTAAGCTAAACTTTCAAGTGTTACAGTTGCTTTTGCTATCTAAATATAAACTTGTTTATTCACTTAAAAATCAAGACCTGATATAGCTTGAGCCAAAAACGAGGCTTGAACTATATTAAGAGATCAATATAGAAAGATCATTTATTTATTTAATATTAAGACGTCAATAAAAATATAAAAAAGTTTAAACTCCAAAGGCAGGATTTATTTAAGAATTTTTTTTATGATAATATTAGATATTTCATATAACTTTCTATAGCATCCTCATTGTTTAATGCCAATTTGTAGGCATTTCTTTATTTTTGCAAATTCATTTTAAAATATGTTGAGATTCTATAAAAATAAAATGGAATGCTGAAAAGATCAATGTAAAGACAAAGTGCAATTTATATGCCCATGCTTAAATCCTCCAATTTATTCGTGCTGTCTGCACATTGCTGCTCATCTTATGATCATATCTAAATCAGGGCATCATCCTGAATCTTTAACAATTTCACCAAATCCAATTACAAAAAAAGCTCTTATTGATCATCTTCATAAATCGTTAGAAAGTCTGTATGAGTTTAGAAGAAAAACTATTTCTGACTTATCAAAGCAAATTGCACTTCTTAATGAAAAACTAAAAGTTACGCTGAATTCTTTTGAAGAAGCCATTCAAAAACACTGAGAATTGATTTCTGAAATAAATCAATTGGAAATCATATCGAAAGTAGACAATAATAAAGTTTATGACCTTTTGGTATTGGAGCCAGAAGAATCAATAAAAAAACTTAAAGATTTTTTAGATATTTTTAGTGAATCAAAGTTCCTCGTAGATGATAAAGGAAAAATAGCTAAAATAAGTAAAGGTGAATCCAGTCAATTTATAGTGTTTCGAAATAACACAATGAAGATTGTGAAAACAGACTTAAATAATATTAATGTGTCAACCGAATTCAATATCTCATTAGATAGTGTAAAAAGTATACATATATCAATGTGTTTAATCCCTGGAAATTCAATTTTTTGCTATGGAAATTGATCAACCCCTTCAAATACTGCATTTATTATTGATTCGAATAATAAAATAAAACAATTAGCTCCTGCTCCTTTAGCCTTAATGATTTCTGGCCCTATTTATTATAAGAATTATATCTATATATTTGGAGGATATACAAACACGCATGTAAACAATGTTTTAAGTTATGATTTAGCAAAGAATAAATGGGAAAACTTAAATAGTATGCCAGCTCCGTCTCATTTTATATCTTGCATTTGCAAGAAAAATAAAATTTTACTATCAGGATTTGGACATTCTAAAATTTATTGTTATGATATCATTCAAAAGAGTTACTCTGAGCTGCATAATGTCCAAGTAAACTTAATTAAAATTGTATGTGGGAATAAAAAAAACTATTATTTGATAGAAACAGGTGGCAATATTTATGAAAGCAATCATGAATGGAACGTCTGGTGTACAATAAGAAGCTCGGGCATAGAAAATACTAATTTTATTGGATTTAGAGCATTATGGCAAAATAAAGTTTATTTTGCTTTAAACAATTATAATTTGTTTGAGTTTGATTTAAAAGAAAAGAAAATTCAAAAGATTAAAACAATTTAACTTCTATATTAACTATATTATTTATCAGAGAATAAATGTGTAAGCCTAGAAGCTCTGCCATTTTAATCTATATCTGCATTATGCATTGCCAAAAATAATAAAATATTGGGATCTAGCAGAAAGCGCTTAAAGATCTATTATATTATAGTCTTATTCAAAAATAATTATATTGAATTGTATAATACACTATCGGAATGTGAAGATAAATTGCACGCGGGATTTATAAAAATGCGTATGTAATAGAATCAGAAGTCAATAAAAATATAAAAAAGTTTAAACTCAAAAGGTAGAATTTATTTAAGAAGTTATTTTTATGATAATATTAGCTATTTCGTATAACTTTCTATAGCATTCTCATTGTTTAATGCCAATTTGTAGGCATTTCTTTATTTTTGCAAATTCGATTTAAAATATATTGAGACTCTATAAAATAAAATGGAATGCTGAAAAGATCAATGTAAAGACAAAGTGCAATTTATATGCCCATGCTCAAACCCTCCAATTTATTCGTGCTGTCTGCACATTGTTGTTCATCTTATGACCATATCTAAATCAGGGCATCATCCTGAATCTTTAACAATTTTACCAAATCCAATAACAAAGAAAGCCCTTATTAATCATCTTCACAAATCGTTAGAGGGTTTTTATAAGTTTAGAAGAAAAACTATTTCTGATTTATCAGTGCAGATTAAACTTCTCAACGAAAAAATGAAAATTACACTCAATTCTTTTGAGGAAGCCATTCAAAAACACTATGAATTAATTTCTGAAATAAATTAATTGGAAATCATATCGAAAGTAGACCATAATAAAATCAATGACATTTTGGCATTGGAGCTAGAAGATTCAGTAGAAAAACTTAAAGATTTGTTAGATCTTTTTGTTGAATCAAAGGTTTTTATAGATGATAAAGGAAAAGTAACTAAAAAAATAAGTAAAGTTGGGTCAAGTCAAATTGTATTATTTCGAAATAACACAATGAAAATTGTAAAAACAGACTTAAATAATAATTATTCGTCAGCTGAATTCAATATCTCATTAGATAGCTCAAAAAGCAATTTAATAACAATGTGCTCAATCCCTGAAAATTCAATTTTTTGCTTTGGAAATTATTCAACTCTTTCAAATACTGCATTTATTATTGATTTAAATAACAAAGTAAACCAAGTAGATACTGTTCCAGTAGCTTTAGGACTTTCTGGCTCGATTTATTATAAGAAGCGTGTCTATATATTTGGAGGATATAGTGGTGGTGCATACCTTGCCACAGCATTCTATTATGATTTAGCAAAGAATAAATGGGAAAACTTAAACAATCTGCCAGATCCATCTGCATATACATCTTGCATTTGCAGGGAAAATAAAATTTTACTGTCAGGATGTCATCATTCAAAAATCTATTGTTATAATATCATTCAAAATAGTTACTATGAATTACATAATGTCCAAGTAAACTACAGGAAAATTATATGTGGGAATAAAAATAAATAGAAGCAGGTGGTAATATTTATGAAAGCAATTATGAATGAAAAGTCTGGTGTACGATAGGGAGTTCGGGCATAGAAAATGTTAATATAATTGGAATTAAAGCATTGCGGCAAAATAAATTTTATTTTGTTTTACAGAATTATAA
Source organism: Blepharisma japonicum (assembly GCA_949751835.1). Classification (NCBI taxonomy): domain Eukaryota; phylum Ciliophora; class Heterotrichea; order Heterotrichida; family Blepharismidae; genus Blepharisma; species Blepharisma japonicum. Next base: position 209,874 of record CATKHK010000077.1, on the reverse strand, counting down.
TTTGTATGAGTTTGATTTAAAAGAAAAGAAAATTCAAAAGATTAAAACAATTTAACTTAAAATTCACTATTAGCAATTTCACCAAATCCAATGACAAAGAAAACCATTATTGATCATCTTCACAAATCGTTAGAAAATTTGTATGAGTTTAGAAGAAAAACTATTTCTGACTTATCAATGCAAATTAAACTACTCAATGAAAAAATAAAAATCACATTGAATTCTTTTGAAGAAGACATTCAAAAACATTGTGAATTAATTTCTCATATCAATTCACTAGAAATTGTTTCGAAGGTAGACAACAATAAAATTAATGGCATTTTGGTATTAGAGCCAGAAGGATCAATAGAAAAACTTAAAGATTTTTTAAAGCTTTTTGGAGAATCAAATTATTATATAAATGATAAAGGAAAGATTACTAAAAATAAAGTTGAATCAAGTCACTTAACAGTGTTTCGAGATAACACAATGAAAATTGTAAAAACAGATTTAAATAATAGTTACTCGTCAACTGAATTCAATATTTCATTAGATAGCTCAAAAAATCGGTACATATCAATGTGCTTAATTCCTGTAAATTCAATTTTTTGCTATGGAAACTCACCTCCTTCAAATGCTGCATTTATTATTGATTCAAATAATAATGTAAGCCAAGTAGCAACTGCTCCTTTTGCTTTAGGACTTTCTGGCTCGATTTACTATAAGAATCGTGTCTATATATTTGGAGGACGTAATATAAGCGGGCTTGTAAGCAATGCTTTTAGTTATGATGTTGCAAAAAATAAGTGGGAAAATTTAAATAATCTGCCAGTTCCGTCTATATTTACATCTTGCATATGCAAGAAAAATAAAATATTACTATCAGGAAGAGAGAATTCAAAAATCTATTGTTATGATATCATTCAAAATAGTTACTCTGAGCTGCATAACGTTCAAGCAAATTACAATAAAATTGTATGTGGGAATAAAAAGAACTATTATTTGATAGAATTATCTGGCAATATTTATGAAAGTAATCATGAATGGAAAGACTGGAGGACAATAGGAAGTTCGGGCACAGAAATAGCTGATATTATTGGATTTAGAGCATTATGGCAAAATAAAGTTTATTTTGCTTATTATAATTATGATTTGTATGAGTTTGATTTAAAAGAAAAGAAAATTCGAAAGATCAAAACAATTTAGCAAAACTTTATATTAACTATTAATTTATGCATGAAGATTAGGCCTTACAGTCATTTTTATTATTTTTTAAGTTATCTTTTGTCTCATTTTTGGTAAGAGTTCTTCTTTGGATGAGCTCATTTATTATTTGAGAATCAAAACTTTACATAGCCCAAGACAAAATCAGAAAGTTCAGGCTATCATTCATTTATTTATTTGAGAGCAAAGATTTCTTATTAAATAGCCAAATATAAGAATTAGATTTAAATTTTATTACTCTTGGCTGTATTTTATTTCAATTTTTTAGGTGAAAGCTAGGTAAACAATATCAATATTGTCGTGCGCTTTAAAAGAGGCATTGCAAATACAATCAAAAAGCAAAAACATTGATTTGGATTCTAATTTCACTGACAAGAAGCTAGAAGACTCACGATCTATTCAAATAATAAATATAAATGATTAAAAGAAATTAAGTATTAAAATCAGGTAATTATAGGCTATTGATTGTTGCATTAATTTATAAAATGAAATGCTGAAAAGACCACTGCGAAAATAAGTTGGAATTTGCTTGCCCATGCACAAATCCTCCTATTTATTCATGCGATACGCATATTGGTGCTCACATGAAAACTGCATCTAAATCAAGGCATCTTCCAGATCTCTTAATAATTTCACCAAATCCAGAAACAAAAAGAGCACTTATTACTTATCTTTACAAATCACTATCAGATTTATATGAATTAAGAAAAAAAACTGTTTTAGATTTTTCAATGCAAATTAAACAACTTAAGGAGAAAATGAAAATTACATTGGAATCATTTGACGAATTTATAAAAAAGCAACACAAAATAATTTCTGAAATAAAGATGACAGAAGTCATGCCAAATGCCAGCAATCCTAAAATAGATGAAATATTGGCTTCAGAACAAGAAGAAGCAATTAAGTGCCTTAAAGATTATTTTGATATTTTTGATGAGTCAAACTTCTTTATAGATGATGCAGGAAAATTAACAAAAACAGAACCTTTCATAAATGAATCAAATAGATTTATTATTTTTCGTGAAAATTCCACAAAAATTGTGCAAGTGGATCTAAATAATAATTACTCATCAACTGAAATTAATATCTCAGTGGATAATCCAAAAAGCATGTATATAACTATGTGTTTAATTCCTGGAAACTCAATTTTTTGCTATGGAAATCATCCGACTCCTACAAATGCTGCATTTATTATTGAATCGAATAATAATGTTAAGCAAGTAATTAACGCCCAACATAGTCTGGGTCTCAGTGGCTCAACTTATTATAATAGCTGTGTTTATATTTTTGGAGGATATACAGTAACTGATCATGCAAATAATGCCTTTAAATATTGTTTATTAGAAAACAAATGAGAAAATTTAAATCTTTTGCCCATTAAATCAACATTTGTATCATGCATTGCTAAAAATAATAAAATTTTACTATCTGGTAGAGAGCACTCAAAGATCTATTGCTATGATATTATTCAAAATAATTACATTGAGATGCATAACATTCAACCAGGAAAAAGAAAAATTGTATGTGAAAATTATAAAAATGCTTATGTAATCGAAACAGGTGGATATATTTATGAAGGAAATCATGAATGAAAAGTCTGAAACACAATAGGTAGCTCAGGATCTGAAAATACCGAATTAATTGGATGCAAAGTTTTATGGAAAAATAAAGTTTATTTTGCTTTTCTTGGTTATAATTTATATGAATTTGATATGAAAGAAAAGAAATGCCAAAAAATCAAAATAATTTAAAAGAGTCTTTATTAGAGATTAATAATAAAATAAAGCTTAGGCATAATTAGCTAGCAATATTTCAAATCTTGGACAATGCCACTTATTATATATCATATATAGTATTTATTATTTAATGCGCAAATTATCGGGCTTGATATAATTAGATCTTAATTTTAATTAAAATTATTTGTTATGTATGTGAAAATTTAGTGTATAAGTAGGTGCGAATCTTCTAGTGAATATTGCTCCGTTTACTGCAATTAGTAGGTAAAAGTGGTAATTTTATCCCTGGATATCTTTATTCTAATCTTACTTTAGTTATTGGCTTAGGTTAACCAAAATGTTTAAAGACCTCTTAAGATGTATAAAATGAAGTGGAACACTTAATGTCTCTCTAAAATTAAGGTTCATCCCTGATAAATGTAGCTGTATTTTAATTCAAATTATATATTTGCCCTTAAGCTCCATTGAGGATGCTAAAAATCTTGGAAAAAGTATTAAAATTTGGGAAGAGATTTTATGATAAAACACTATTTTACTAGATTTTGTAATAAATATAATAAAATTGGACATTACTCTGATAGATGCACAAATATAAACAATGCTGAGCTTTATAAAAGGAAATTAAATGAATTATGAGTGAAATTAATAGACATATGAGTACCTAAGCTTATTATAGCAAAATTATTCATTTTCCACAAGCACTTATTAAAATTACGAATGAAAATGAAGATGTAGTTAGTAGAAGTTTTATTGAAAAAGGCAAGAAAGAGGAAAATTTCTCATTAACTTCTGTTATATGGTCAAACGAACATTTAATTCGTAAATTCTGTGAAGAGAGAAACTGAGATTGCATTTGATTTGATATTAAAACAGATGGTCCTTTAAGCAGAAAATTCAAATCGCTGATTATTTATGATATTAAAGAACTGTTTGGGGATAAACCAGAAATAGAAATGAAGAAAGATAAAAATATATTGAAATCAGATAAAGACTGTATTAAAGTTGCTTGCATAAACATTTAGAATAATAAACTAGGGATAAAAAATTACTCAATAAAAGAAATTGAATAATCAAACTGTGACCTGATAGGAATTCTAAAAAGTGGATTTGGAGAACTTATAAGTAAAAATTTTAATAAAATCCTCAAACTGGATAGTTGAGGATTGCAAATATATGATAGAGATTCTGAAAATTGAAAAATTCTAGAAAAAGATAGCAACAATGAATATCAATTTGCAATTGCTGAAGGATTAGGATTCAAAACCTGCTTTATCTATGCAAGACCTAAATGTAAAACAGAGGAATTTATGAAACTTTTACGAAACATTGAAAAATATCAATGTGATATAATTACTGAGATTTCAATTTACATATTAAAGGCTATCTATCAAATAAAAATGACAAGATTAGCAAAATACTTCTTGACTACCTTGAAGAATGTGACTATAAAATCAAAAACTCTACTAATAATCCAACTTTAAAAATATAAACTGCCAAAAAATTATTGATTATACATTTAGCAAATTTCCCATCGATTTATTCCTTTATGAAACAGAAAAAACTTCACATATGATACAATTTATTAAGATGAGCAGAAAGAGCAGGTGTTTAGACTTTCAGATTAATAAGAATATTAAAATTGACTATGCTAATTATGAAAATATGAAGAATATATTGTGGAATCTTGCTAAAATAGATATTAGCAATTGAATATGAGCATTTCAAAGTTCTTTAAGATGAGCATATGGAAGAAGAAACAGAAGAACCACCAATATAAAAATTTTAGAAAAGAATGAGATTATTAGTATGCATATGAATAAAATACTAGATATCATTAATATGAGAGATGATAAATATCTAGTGAATAGGAGATTAAAATTTATAAAGAGAAGTTGTATTCGTGGTGATGATGGTATGTACAATACGTGAAAAGTATTTTATTCAAATTTGTATGAGAGTAGTAATAGAATTGTTTATGATATTGAAAATGAAGGCTATAAAAATCTTGCTGAAAACTACCAATTGAACTAATAAACTTTTTAGTTAAATTGTATGAAAGTTCCATATTCAAAAAATATCGAAAAATTTTAACAGAAAAGATAAAAAGTTATTAATTTGGATTTATAAAGAAAAAATCAGCTAAAATTCAATACGAAATACTAAATTCATGAATTGATGAGAAATTTAATGTCAACAAAGTAGGCAATATTTTTCTTCTTTTTATAGATTTCAAAAAAAGCATATAAATTTGTTAATAGACAAATTTTGATTGAAAAACTAAAAAATTATAAGATGCCAGCTGAGCTAATTAACGCTGTAAAATTAATCTTCGAAGATCAAACTTTAAGAGTCTTGGGCTCTAAAATGCCATGAATGAAAATTAACAGAGGAGCTAGACAAGGTTCTCCATTAAGTCCTATTTTATTTAACCTTTATATTAACGACTTGTTTGATATACTAGAAAATGATAAAAGACTATTTATTAGAGATTATGCTGATGATATTTTAATTGCAAGTGATAATTATGAATCTATTCTTAAAGCTTGTGATGAAGTAATTAGATGATGTAACAATAATAATATGGAAATCAATAAAGGAATTGATAAAACAGCTATTATGATTCTATCAAGGAAAAAGGAAATTTATTTAGACAAATACAGAGAAAATGAATATGCATGCTTAACGACATCTTATAAATATTTAGGTAATACTATGAAATTAAGGAAAGACGGAAAATTTTTTATTAATAGCTATTCTATTGAACAATGCAGAATAAGACTACCCAAATTCAAATTTTCTTTGAACAATATAGGAAGATGTATAAGACAAGATTGCTTTAATTATAAATCATTAAAATTCTTATCGAAAGCTGTATCAGAGGAAATTTATAAGGGATGGGCAATACTGTAGATAAAAATGAGAACAAAATTTTTTTATCAGGAGAGAAAGGAAAATTTGAGACTTGCATAAGAAAAACACTAAGGAAAGTATCATACGCTCCTCAATGATGTCCTATACCGATATTGCATCTTATTACCAAAATACCATCTTACTACTTAATTCTGAGGGAAATCAAAGCTAACAGATTAAAAGAGCTATGAAAAAACTATAACAGTGAACAATTTGATAAAAGTGATAGAGAGCTTTTAAGAAATCAATTTACAAAATGCTCAAAAAAGATATTTGATTCATTCCCTACAGTTAAAAATTTAATAAGATCTCCTGAAATAATAGACTGAAAAAAATTAAAAAACCAGGAAAAATCAAGATTTAGAAGTAAAATTAAAGAGAATTCATTAAAATGAATCGATGAAGAGCTAATTTCACTAATTTTCAGATTTAGGCCAATATCGAATAAAAGCTTACAATTTTTTACCTCAGCATGTTTAAGTTATTTAGTGAATGAATATAATAAACAATTTATTAGCGAAGAATAAATGGAAAAATATAAACAATTTACCAGCTTCATGTGCATTTACATCTTACATTTGCAGGAAAAACAAAATTTTACTATTAGGAAGGGGCATTAAAAAATCTATTCCTATGATATCAGTCAAAATAGTTACGCTGAATTGCATATGTTCAGGCAGGTTATGGAAAAATTATATACGAAAATAAAAGAGCTATTATTTGATAAAATAGTTTGCAATATTGACGAAAGCAATCGTAAATGGAAAGTCTGGTGTAAAATAGGAAGTTCGAGTATGGAGCATGATAATTTTATTGGATTTACAGCATCGTGGCAAAATAAAATTTATTTTGCTATTTAGGGTTATAATTTTGCATGAGTTTGATTTAAAAGAAAAGAAAATTCGAAAGATTAAAACAATTTAGCACACTTTTATATTAATTATATAATTTATCTATAAATTAAGCTAAAATTTCAGGCGTACAGAATTTTGGCTATCTATTAACTATTTCCTGACTATTAGATCGAAAATTGCTTTCGCTTGAGATAAATGCTCTCATTAACTTTTTAAGTTATAGTCCATTGGGACATTAAAGCACACATTATTGTAAATATGTTTTTGTTTCAAAAGCATTGAAAAGGATTCAAGTTTCATAGACAAGATTTTAAAGGTTAATAATCTTTTCAAATAATTATGATTCGAGGAAATTAGTATTGGAATCAGCCAATTATTTAGGATATTAATTTTTAGATATTCATTATAAAATGAGATGCTGAAAAGACCACTGCAAGAATAAGTTTGAATTTACTTGCCCATGCGCAAATCCTCCTATTTATTCATGTGCCTTACATATTGGCGATCATATGAAAATTGCATCTAGATCTAGGCACCTTACAGATCGCTTAATAACTTCACCAAATGATGAAGCTAAAAAAGTTCTTATTGATTGTCTTTACAAATCGCTATCAGATTTATATGAATTAAGGAGAAAAACTGTTTTAGATTTTTCAATCCAAATCAAGCAAATTACTGAGAAAATGAAAATTATATTGGAATCGTTCGATGAATTTATAAAAAAGCAACGCAAAATAATATCTGAAATAATGATACCAGAAATCGTATCAAATTTCAGAAAAACAGAAATAGATAAAATGCTCGTTTCAGAGCCAGAAGAAGCAATTAAATGTCTTAAAGATTCTTTTGGTATTTTTGATGAGTCAAGCTTCTTTATAGATGAGACATGGAAATTAACAAAAATAGCGTCTTCCTTAATTGAATCAAATAGATTTACTATTTTTCGTGATAATTCCACAGAAATTGTGCAAACAGATCTAAATAATAATTATTCATCAACTAAATTCAATATCTCATTGGATTGCCCAAGAAGCCAATTTATAACGATGTGTCTAATTCCTCAAAAGTCCATTTTTTGCTATGGAAATTATCCATTTCCTACAAGTGCTGCATTTATTATTGAATCGAATAATAATGTAAAGCAAGTAGTTAATGCTCCATTTAGTATGGGGCTGTCTGGCTCTATTTATTATAATGACAATATTTATATTTTTGGAGGATGTGTAGAAAGGGGATATGTAAGTCACGCATTTAGATATAATTTATTAGCAAACAAATGAGAAAATTTAAATCCTTTGCCAGCTCCATCCTTATATGTGTCATGCATGGCTAAAAATTATAAAATATTACTATCTGGTAGAGAACACTCAAAGATCTATTACTATGATATTATTCAAAATAGTTACATTGAGTTGCATAACATTCAATTAGGAAAAACAAAAATTGTATGTGGAAATAATAAAAATGCTTATGTAATAGAAGCAGGCGGCTATATTTATGAAGGAAATCATGAATGAAAAGTCTGGAACACAATAGGTAGCTCAGGTACTGAAAACAGCGCTTTAATAGGATGTAGTGTTGCATGACAAAATAAAGTTTATTTTGCTTTAACAATTATAATTTATATGAATTTGACATAATGGAAAAGAAATGCAAAAAAATCAAAAAAATTTAAAAGATTTTTCATTTTAAATCAAAAACTAAAGTTAAGTTTAGCGCATAATTAGGAATATTTTTAAATCTTAGATTGCTACCACTGATCTTGAAATTTTTATATTTGTTGCGAGATTATATCAGTTGATAATGCATAGACAACTAGGATTAGCGGATAAGCATTAATATGGTTTGGTGAATTTACCCACGCTCTTATACCTGTAGCTGATGTCATACTAGGTAGGGAACCTTGAACTAGTGAGTGGAGAGGCCAATGTGGCCGACTAGATTTTATTTAGTGCAGTCTAAGTGGTGATGCTGGCTGATCAGCCAAAACACAATTCTTTAGAAGGTTTTTCTCATGGAGCACGAAGAGGAAAGGGATCTTCCAGAAATATATAAAATGAGATGCTGAAAAGATAACTGCGAAAATAAGTTAGAATTTGCTTGTCCATGCGCAAATCCTCCTATTTATTTGTACGACTTGAATATTGGTGCTCATATGAAAGCTGATCTAGATCTAGGCGCCTTCCAGATCCCTTAGATAAACAACATTAAAAGAGGCTTTGAAATACCCTCAAAGCAAAACTTCGACATGAATTAAAATTTCGTAGAGAAGATTTTGGAAGATTCACAACTATTCAAATAATAAATATAAATAATTAAAAGATATTAAACATTAAAATCATAATTATTAGGTTATTGATTGTTGCATAAATTTATAAAATGAAATGCTGAAAAGACCACTGCGAAAATAAATTGGAATTTGCTTGCCCATGCACAAATCCTCCTGTTTATTCATGCGATATACATATTGCAGCTCATATGAAAACTGCATCTAAATCTAGGCATATTCCAGATTCCTTAACAATTTCACCAAATCCAGAAACAAAAAAAGTTCTTATTGCTTATCTTCACAAATCGCTATCAGATTTGTATGAGTTAAGGAAGAAAACTGTGTTAGATTTTTCAATGCAAATTAAGCAAATTAATGAGAAAATGAAAATTGCATTGGAATCATTTGACGAATTTATAAAAAAGCAACGAAAGATAATTTCTGAAATCAAAATGACAGAAGTCATATCAAATGTCAGCAAGAATAAAATAGATGAAATACTTGTTTCAGGACCAGAAGAAGCAATTAAGTGCCTTAAAGGTTTTTTTGATATTTTTGATGAGTCAAGCTTCTTTATAGATAATGAGGGAAAATTAACAAAAAAAGAGCCTTTCATAAATGAATCAAATAGATTTATTATTTTTCGTGATAATTCAACAAAAATTGTGCAAGTAGCTTTAAATAATAATTACTCATCAACTGAATTCAATATCTTATTGGATGGTCAAAAGAGCCAATATATAACTATGTGTTTGATTCCTGGAAACTCAATCTTTTGCTATGGAAACTATCCATTTGGAAATACTGCATTTATTATTGAATCGAATTATATGGTTAAGCAAGTAATTAATGCAGAGCATAGTCTGGGTATCAGCGGCTCTATATATTATAATAACAGTGTTTATATTTTTGGAGGATTTACAGGAAGTGCATATGTAAGTAATGCATTTAGATATTATTTAATCGAAAACAAATGAGAAAATTTACATCCTTTGCCAATTGAATCCTCGTTTGTGTCATGCATAGCTAAAAATAATAAAATATTACTATCTGGTAGAGAACACTCAAAGATCTATTGCTATGATATTATTCAAAATAGTTACATTGAGTTGCATAGCGTTCAATCAGGAATGTGAAGAAAAATTGTATGTGAAAATGATAAAAATGCTTATGTAATAGAAGCAGGCGGATATATTTATGAAGGAAGCCTTGACTGAAAAGTCTGGAGCACAATAGGCAGCTCAGGAACTGAAAATAACGCATTAATTGGATGCAGTGTTTTATGGCAAAATAAAGTTTATTTTGCTTTTCTTGGTTATAATTTATATGAATTTGATATGAAAGAAAAGAAATGCCAAAAAATCAAGACAATTTAAAAGATTTGAGATTAATAACTAAAGTTTAGCTTAATGCATAATTAGCAATATTTAATCTTGAATTTCATGCACTAATTATGCCATATATAATAATTATAATTTTAGTACAAAATCATGAATCTTGGCATAATAATTATGAAAGCATCTGTATTTAAATACAATTATTTGTTATGAATGTGAAAATTCGTATAAGTAAATGCGAATCTACTTCCAGAAAATATTGATCTGCTTAATGTAGTTAGCAGGCGAGAGCGGATTATTTTGTGCCAGGGTATCATTTTTCTAATTTTATTCTAGGCATTACTTGTAGTAATGGTTTTTAACTTTACATTTGGATTATTATTAGTTTAAATAGCGATAAAGACTAGAATTAGTGATATAAAGGCGATTTATTTTTACCCTAACGCGTTTTATTCAGATCTTATTCTAGGTATTGATTTGAAACATATCATAAATATCAAAGATCTCTTGGATCATAAAATGAATTGAAATAACTAGGCACCAAAAATTGATGGATCTCAATTAAAATTCATCCTAGATAGTGCTGCTGATAATGACACAAACTCTGTATTTATTTTTCCCACTTTAATTTTGAGAAAAACTTTTAATTATCATCATTCTTGTTTATTGTTTCAATTCATACTTTATTTGTAAATATATTTTGGATAGCACATAATATTTTACAGTTGCTATTTTGCTAAAGAAAATACATTTTCACTATAGAACACGCATTTGAGGAAAATCTCTCTTTTAAAATAGTTAAAGATATTAGAATAGAATTTAAAATTTGCTACTCTTGGCACTTGAGCATCCTTTTTATCTTTTCTAGAATTCTGAGCTGTCAGCTTGGACTTTAATATTGTTTGCTCAATTTTAGGATTGTGAAGTTCATAGTCAATTAGCAAGACTAATACTGTTTTATGAGTGATTGCTGTAGTTTATTTAGACTATTAATTTGTAGATTAACTTATAAAATGAAGTGTTGAAAAGATCACTGTGAAAATAAGTTGGAATTTGTTTGCCCATGCACAAATCCTCCTGTTTATTCGTGTGATACGCATCTCACAACTCATCTAAAAACTGCACCTAAATCTAGGCATCTTCCAGATTACTTAATAATTTCACCAAATCCAGAAACGAAAAGAGTTCTTATTGATTGTCTTCACAAATCGTTATCAGATTTGTATGAGCTAAAGAGAAAAGTTATTTCAGATTTTTCAATGCAAATTAAGCAAATTAATGAGAAAATGAAAATTACATTGGAATCATTTGACGAATTTATAGAAAAAGAACGCAAAATAATTTCTGAAATAAAGATAGTAGAAGTCATATCAAATTTTAACAAGAATAAAATAGATGAGATGCTAACTTCACAGCCGGAAGAAGCAATAAATAGCCTTAAAGATTCTTTTGACATTTTTGATAAATCAAGCTTCTTTATAGATAATGAGGGAAAATTAACAAAAAAAGAGCCTTTCATAAATGAATCAAATAGATTTATTCTTTTTCGTAATAATACCCAAAAAATTGTGCAAGTGGATCTAAATAATAATTACTCATCAACTGAATTCAATATTTTATTGGATGGCCAAAAGAGCCAATATATAACTATGTGTTTGATTCCTGGAAACTCAATCTTTTGCTATGGAAATTGTCCAATTGAAAATACTGCTTTTATTATTGAATCCAATAATAATGTTAAGCAAGTAATTAATGCAGAACATAGTCTGTATGCCAACGGATCTATATATTATAATAGCTGTGTTTATATTTTTGGAGGATATACAGATTTTGTATATGTAAGTAATGCATTTAGATATTATTTAATCGAAAACAAATGAGAAAATTTATCTCCTTTGCCAATTCAATCCACATTTGTGTCATGCATAGCTAAAAATAATAAAATATTATTATCTGGTAGAGAACACTCAAAGATTTATTGCTACCATATTATTCAAAATAATTACATTGAGTTGCATAGCGTTCAATCAGGAATGTGAAGAAAAATTGTATGTGAAAATGATAAAAATGCTTATGTAATAGAAGCAGGCGGATATATTTATGAAGGAAGCCATGACTGAAAAGTCTGGAGCACAATAGGTAGCTCAAGAACTGAAAATAATGAATTAATTGGATGCAGTGTTTTATGGCAAAATAAAGTTTATTTTGCTTTTGAAGGTTATAATTTATATGAATTTGATATGAAAGAAAAGAAATGCAAAAAGATCAAAACAATTTAAAAGATTCGAAATTAATAGCTAAAGTTAAGTTTACGCCTTTCAGATGAGAGGCTGCACTCGCTAAGATCATTTTTCTAATTTTATTCTAGGCATTACTTGCAGCATATCATAATTTTTAAAATAGGAGGGATATCCCAATTTGACGTACAACCGTTAGTTGGGTTTTTGGGACATACCAGATGTTGTGCTCTAGATTAAGACTTTCCATTTTGTTAAAAGGTGGCGAGAAAGTTCGTTTTTCAAATTTTCAAAGCCGAGAATTCACGTTAGGTGCACACAGTTATCTGGATCGCTTTATTATAGATATAATAAAGTCCACCCTTAGATTGTGCTAGAAAGGGAATACAGAATATTGGTTTTTAAATTTACATTTGCATTATTATTAGTTTACATAGCAATAAAGACTAGAATTCGTGATATAAAAGCGATTTATTTTTACCCTAACGCGTCTTTTTTTCAAATCTTATTCTAGGTATTGATTTGAAACATATCATAAATTTCAAAGATCTCTTGGATCTTAAAAATGAATTGAAATAACTAGGCACCACAATCGATGGCTCTCAATTAAAATTCATCCTGGATAGTGCTGCTGATAATGACACAAACTCTGTATTTATTTTTCCAACTTTAATTTTGAAGAAAACTTTTAATTATCATCATTCTTGTTTATTGTTTCAATTCATACTTTATTTGTAAATATATTTTGGATAGCACATAATATTTTACAGTTGCTATTTTGCTAAAGAAAATCCATTTTCACTACAGAACACGCATTTGAGGAAAATCTCTCTTTTAAAATAGTTAAAGATATTAGAATAGGATTTAAAATTTGTTACTTTTGTCAGTTGAACATCCTTTTTATCTTTTCTAGAATTATGAACTGTCATCTTGGACACTAATGTTGTTTGCTCAATTTCAGGATTGTGAAATTAATAATCAATTAGCGAGGCTTACACGGGTTTATGAGTGATTGCTGTAGCTTTTAGACTATTAATTTTGCACATTGACTTATAAAATGAAGTGTTGAAAAGATCACTGTGAAAATAAGTTGGAATTTGAATGCCCATACACAAATCCTCCTGTTTATTCATGCGATACGCATCTCACAACTCATCTAAAAACTGCATCTAAATCTAGGCATCTTCCAGATTACTTAATAATTTCACCAAATCCAGAAACGAAAAGAGTTCTTATTGATTGTCTTCACAAATCGTTATCAGATTTGTATGAGCTAAGGAAAAAAGTTATTTTAGATTTTTCAATGCAAATTAAGCAAATTAATGAGAAAATGAAAATTACATTGGAATCATTTGACGAATTTATAAAAAAACAACAAAAAATAACTTATGAAATAAAGATAGTAGAAGTTATATCAAACTTCAACAAGAATAAAATAGATGAGATGCTAACTTCAGAGCCGGAAGAAGCAATTAATTGCCTTAAAGATTCTTTTGATATTTTTGAAGAGTCAAGCTTCTTTATAGATAATGCAGGAAAATTAACAAAAAAAGACCCATTCGTAAATGAATCAAATAGATTTATTATTTTTCGTAATTATACCACAAAAATTGTGCAAGTAGATCTAAATAATAATTACTCATCAACTGAATTCAATATATCATTGGATAGTCTAAAAAGCACGTATATAACTACGTGTTTAATTCCTGGAAACTCAATCTTTTGCTATGGAAATTATCCAACTCCTACAAATGTTGCATTTATTATTGAATCGAATAATAATGTCAAGCAAGTAATTAATGCAGAACATAGTCTAGATCTCAATGGCTCTATATATTATAATAGCTGTGTTTATATTTTTGGAGGATATACAGGAAGTGTATATGTAAATAATGCATTTAGATATTATTTAATCGAAAACAAATGAGAAAATTTACATCCTTTGCCAATTCAATCCTCATTTGTGTCTTGCATGGCTAAAAATAATAAAATATTATTATCTGGTAGAGAACACTCAAAGATCTATTGCTATCATATTATTCAAAATAGTTACATTGAGTTGCATAGCATTCAATCAGGACAGTGAAGAAAAATTGTATGCGGAAATGATAAAAATGCTTATGTAATAGAAGCAGGCGGATATATTTATGAAGGAAGTCTTGAATGAAAAGTCTGGAGCACAATAGGTAGCTCAGGCACTGAAAATACCGATTTAATTGGATGTAGTGTTTCATGGCAAAATAAAGCTTATTTTGCTTTTTATGGAAATAATTTATATGAATTTGACATGAAAGAAAAGAAATGCAAAAAAATCAAAACAATTTAAAAGATTCGAGATTAATAATTAATTTTGAATTTCATGCCATTAATTATGCCATATATAATGTTTATTATTTTTGGCACAGAAATCATGAATCTTAGCATAATAATTATGAAAGCATCTATATTTAAATACAATTATTTGCTATGAATGTGAAAATTTGTCTAAGTAAATGCGAATCTTCTTCCAGAAAATATTGCTCTGCTTAATGTAGTTAGCAGGTGAGAGCGGATTATTTTGCTTGGGGGCATCATTTTTCTAATTTTATTCTAGGCATTACTTGCAGTGCATCATAATTTTTAAAGATTTCCTAGGATCTATAGGATAAAATAGATCATTTGATATCACTTAGATAAACAATATTAATATTGTTGTACCCTTCAAAGATGCATTGAATTTCCTTAAAGCAAAGTATTGGCATGTATTCAAATTTCAAAGACAAGACTTTTGAACATTCAGGATTATTTCAATAAATAATTAAAGCAAATTAAGTATTGAAATCAGGCAATTATTAGACTATTGATTGTTGCATTAATTTATAAAATGAAATGCTGAAAAGACCACTGCGAAAA
This sequence comes from Blepharisma japonicum, assembly GCA_949751835.1. NCBI lineage: Eukaryota > Ciliophora > Heterotrichea > Heterotrichida > Blepharismidae > Blepharisma > Blepharisma japonicum. Next base: position 194,436 of record CATKHK010000077.1, on the reverse strand, counting down.
TAAGTTGGAATTTGCTTGCCCATGCACAAATCCTCCTGTTTATTCATGTGATACGCATCTTGGTGCTCACGTGAAAACTGCATCTAAATCTAGGCATATTCCAGATCCCTTAGCAATTTCGCCAAATCCTGAAACAAAAAGAGCTCTTATTGATTTTCTTAACAAATCGCTATCAGATTTATATGAGGTAAGGAGAAAAATTGTTTCCGATTTTTCAATGCAAATTAAGAAACTTAATGAGAAAATGAAAATTACATTGGAATCATTTGATGATTATATAAAAAATCAACGAAAAATAATATCTGAAATAAAGCTAACAGAAATTATATCAAATGTCAGCAAGAATAAAATAGATGGTATGCTGGCTTCAAAACCAGAAGAAGCAATAAAGCAGCTTAAAGATTCTTTTGATATTTTTGATGAGTCAGAGTTCTTTATAGATGATGAAGGAAAATTAGCAAAAATAGAACCTTTCATAAATAAATCAAATAGATTTATTATTTTTCGAGATAATTCTAGAAAAATTGTGCAAACAGATTTAAATAATTTTACATGAACTGAGCTCAATATCTCATTGGATAGTTCAAAAAGCATGTATACAACAATGTGCTTAATTCCTGGAAACTCAATCTTTTGCTATGGAAATTATCCAACTCCTACGAGTGCTGCATTTATTATTGAATCAAATAATAATGTAAAGCAAGTAATTAATGCGGAGCATAGTCTGGGTCTCAGTGGGTCTATTTATTATAATAACAGTGTTTATATTTTTGGAGGATGTACAGTAAGGGAGCATGTAAGCAATGCGTTTAGATATAATTTATTAGAAAACAAATGAGAAAACTTAAACTCTTTGCCCACTGAATCCTTGTTTGTTTCATGCATGGCTAAAAATAATAAAATATTACTATCTGGTAGGCAGCACTCAAAGATCTATTGTTATGATATTATTCAAAATAGTTACATTGAGTTGCATAACATTCAATCAGGAATTTGAAGGAAAATTGTTGTGGAAATGATAAAAATGCTTATGTAATAGAAGCAGGTGGGTATATTTATGAAGGAAGCCATGAATGAAGAACCTGGAGTATGATAGGTAGCTCAGGAACTGAAAATACCGACTTAATTGGATGCAGTGTTTCATGACAAAATAAAGTTTATTTTGCTTTTTACACTTATAATTTATATGAATTTGATATGAAGAAAAAGAAATGCAAAATTATCAAAAAAATTTAAAATATTTTTATTAGAGATTATTAACTAAAGTTAAAAGCTTGGCATATAATTCGCAATAGTTTTAAATCTTGGATTATTGTTTTGATTATATATCATATATAAATAGATTTTGCTATAATTAAAGAAAATTCGCTTTAGAGTCAAATAATTCTTAATGGGGATTGTACGTGCTCAATTTTTTTAAAATCAGTTTTCACTGAGTTTTTAAAAAATATATAAAATCACTGTACCTACAAATCTAAATTTATCTCTTATCCCTCTGCTCTAGCAGACAAAAGAAAAAAAATATTCTGGGTCTGGCATATTAAATATCTCTATCATTTGTCCTCTTTCACATATATCTGCTGAGCCTTCTAATCCGCAGTAGCAATGTCTTTTATGTGAGCAATAAGCTTCAATTATGTCTAGCATCTGTGAAAAATCAAAACCTGTCAGCCATTTTCTTTTATTTCAAAAAATCTGTCCTAATAGTTTCATTTTTCTGAATACGCAATTAGTCCTTCATAATAATTTGTAGCATTTTGATCTTCAATGCCTAGAAAAAAGGAATGGGCTATTGCAGGCTTTTTTAAGTTGCATGATGAACTTAAATAATGGCTTTTACTATCAAACTTCACTAGTTCATTTGCTAATTTATTTTATATAAATCTCTTTTGTAAAGCAGTTATTTTTTTGTGTCACTAATATTTCTTTTCTGGCTTGGATTCCTTTTTCTACTTCAGATTATGATCTTCTCAATATAAAAGACTTAAGAATTTTTATGAAAGATGCTGCACAAATATTATTCTCGATTTCTTCAGTCTTGAGACCTTTTAGATTAAACCATTCATGAATTCTGATGACGAAGATAATAAATCAGGACCAAAAAGTTCATCATGCTTAAAAGCTGGTGCAAATTATTCTGTGATTAAAATGAGATGGCCACTGTGCAGCTGTCTCAAAAATTGAGCGAGATTGGATTTGTCTTTTTTTATTTTATGAGCTTCATCTATAATAAAAAGTTTCCACTTGCATTTTTTATATAATTTTAGGAATAAAGATTCCTTCATATGAAGTGAGACAAAAATCAAATTTTCCTGGAATAAGCTCATTTTTGAGGATTTCTTCTCGATTAGGCTTGGCAGAAATTAATTTACAGTGTGAAATGATAGGAAATATTTAGAAAATTCAGTCTTCCAGAAAGGGAAGTGGCTGCAATAGCTGTGTTAAAATAATTTATAAGAATTTGACACAGCGAGATAGCTTTGCAGGCTTTTTTTGAAATTTTGTAATTACTTAAGGAATTCTAACTTTATTTAACCATAATTTCTATTGCATTGTGCTATGTGCAATTCACCAATATATAATAATTCTTCATTACTTTAAACAAAATATAATAAACCTTCTAATTTTTACCTAATTGAGTTTTCTTTTTTCATGGATAACTCTGCATCTTATTAAAGCTATCAACATTCTTTTCTTTTGATTCTTTTTCAAAATTAACTAGTTAATATTTTCATTCCTGATTTCTTTATGAACTTGGATTGCCAGTTCTTCTACTAATTTGTATGAGAGCTTTTCCTTTTCGCCGATTTGTTAAAAAATTGATTTGCAAATCATTTGGATCTTGTGCTTGACAAAAGTATTTTTCATTCAGTTACAATCAAATTTTCTGGTTCTCATATTGCAGGGATTGACTTTGAATTAAATGAATGCAGTAAATCTATGCTAATATCTTCTATCACAATTAATTTATTTTGATGAGGCAATATCATATTTGTTTGACTCGGTTAACATAATTAAATACTTTTTACTAAGAAATAAAATAAATTTTTAATATAACATATGTATGTGAAAGACAAAGATCTCTTTTAAAATAGTTAAAAATATTAGAAATAATTAAAATTTTGTTAGGCTATTAATTTTTGTAGATTAGCTTATAAAATGAAGTGCTGAAATGGCAACTGCCAAAATAAATTGGAGTTTGCTTGCCCATGCAGAAATCCGCCTGTTTATTCATGTGATATCCATCTCGCAGCTCATATGAGAACCGCATCTAAATCTAGGCATCTTCCTGATCCCTTAACAACTTCACCAAATCCAGAAACAAAAAGAGCTCTTATTGATTTTCTTAACAAATCGCTATCAGATTTGTATGAGCTAAAGAGAAAGGTTGTTTCAGATTTTTCAATACAAATTAAGCAACTTAACGACAAAATGCAAATTACATTGGAATCATTCGACGAATCTATAAAAAAGCAGCGCAAAATAATATCTGAAATAAAGCTAACAGAAGCCATATCAAATTTTAACAAGACTAAAATAGATGAAATGCTTGCTTCAGAACCAGAAGAAGCCATTAGTCTCCTTAAAGATTCTTTTGATATTTTTGATGGGCCTAACTTCTTTATAGATGATGAAGGGAAATTAACAAAAACAGAGTGTTTTATAAAAGAATCAAATAGATTTATACTTTTTCGTAATAATTCCACAAAAATTGTGCAAACAGATTTAAATAATTACTCATCAAATGAATTAAATATCCCATTGGATAGCCCAAAACACAATTACATAGCAATGTGCTTAATTCCTGAAAACTCAATTTTTTGCTATGGAAATCATCCAATTACAAATACTGCATTTATTATTGAATCGAATAATAATGTTAAACAAGTGAGAAATGCAGAGCATAGTCTTTGTTCCAGTGGCTCTATTTATTATAATAGCTGTGTTTATATTTTTGGAGGACATAATGGAAGAGCGCAAGTAAATAATGCATTTAGATATAATTTATTAGAAAACAAATGGGAAAACTTGAATCCTTTATCAATTTCGTCCTCACTTGTGTCATGCATGGCTAAAAATAATAAAATATTACTATCTGGCTACAAACACTCAAAGATCTATTGTTATGATATTATTCAAAATAGTTACATTGAGCTGCATAACATTCAATCAGGAAAGGCAAAAATTGTATGTGGAAATGATAAAAATGCTTATGTAATAGAAACAGATGGATATATTTATGAAGGAAGTCATGAATGAAGAGCTTGGAATACGATAGGTAGCTCAGGAACTGAAAATCACGAATTAATTGGATGTAGTGTTTCATGGCAAAATAAAGTTTATTTTGCTTTCTGAAATTATAATTTATATGAATTTGATATGAAAGAAAAGAAATGCAAAAAGATCAAAACAATTTAATAGATTAATAACTAAAGTAAGCTTAGCGCATTATTAGCGATATTTTTAAATCTTAGATTTTATGCCACATATTATAACTTTATCATGATTCTCAAGGCCTATTAATTTTATTCATTAAGTTATAAAATGAAGTGCTGAAAAGACCACTGCCAAAATAAGGTAGAGATTGTTTGCCCATGCACAAATCCTCCTATTTATTCATGTGATACCCATCTCGCAGCTCATATAAAAACCGCATCTAAATCTAGGCATCTTCCAGATCCCTTAACAACTTCACCAAATCCAGAAACAAAAAGAGCTCTTATTGATTGTCTTCACAAATCGCTATCAGATTTGTATGAGCTAAGGAGAAAGATTGTTTCAGATTTTTCAATGCAAATTAAGAAACTTAACGAGAAAATGCAAATTACATTGGAATCATTCGACGAATCTATAAAAAAGCAGCGCAAAATAATATCTGAAATAAAGCTAGCAGAAGCCATATCAAATTTTAACAAGACTAAAATAGATGAGATGCTTGCTTCAGAACCAGAAGAAGCCATTAGTCTCCTTAAATATTCTTTTGATATTTTTGATGGGTCTAACTTCTTTATAGATGACGAAGGGAAATTAAAAATAGAGCCTTTTATAAAAGAATCAAATAGATTTATTCTTTTTTGTGATAATTCCACAAAAATTGTGCAAACTGATTTAAATAATTACTCATCAACTGAATTCAATATCTCATTGGATAGCCCAAAAAGCAATTACGTAGTAATGTGCTTAATTCCTGAAAACTCAATTTTTTGCTATGGAAATGACCCAATTGCAAATACTGCATTTATTATTGAATCGAATAATAATGTTAAACAAGTGAGAAATGCAGAGCATAGTCTGTATGCCAGTGGCTCTATTTATTATAATAGCTGTGTTTATATTTTTGGAGGATATAATGGAAGTGCGCATGTAAATAATGCATTTAGATATAATTTATTAGAAAACAAATGAAAAAACTTAAATCCTTTGCCAGTTCCTTCCTATAATGTATCATGTATGGCTAAAAATAATAAAATATTACTATCTGGTAGGCAGCACTCAGAGATTTATTGTTATGATATTATTCAAAATAGCTACATTGAGTTGCATAGCATTCAATCAGGAAAAAGAAAAATTGTATGCGAAAATAATAAAAATTCTTATGTAATAGAATCACACGGATATATTTATGAAGGAAGCCATGAATGAAGAGCCTGGAGTACGATAGGTAGCTCAGAAACTGAAAATTCAGACTTAATTGGATGTAGTGTTTCATGGCAAAATAAAGTTTATTTTGCTTTTAGCAGTTATAATTTATATGAATTTGATATGAAAGAAAAGAAATGCAAAAAGATCAAAACAATTTAATAGATTAATAACTTAAGCTAAGCTTAGCGTATAACTAGCAATATTTTAAAATTTGGATTTATGCCACAGATTATATGCCATATCTAATATTTTAAATCTAAATCGTTGATATTGACTTAATTAGTTGCCAAATAGGCCATAATTTGTAAATGGAGCTAGAACTGACATCAGCGGCTCACAAAATAGCATAGAAGACGATATACTGCAAGGGCATTTCTAGAGATCTAAAGCTGAGAGTTAAATTCAATCGTAACAGACATTATTTATGCTAAATGTGCTATTGAAGAAAGCACTGTAATAATTGTACAATCTGCTAATAAAAATGATTGAATCTCTTTTAGACTCTAATTTTCAACAAAGGAGATATGTGTGAATTTTCCTCAATTGAATTCCTGAATTGTGTCTATTTAAGTGCATTGAAGAATTTTTAAAAATATCCAGGAATTATTTTCAAACAGCAAGCAGAGTGGAAGGAATGCATGCAAAGTTGAAAGGAATTATAAAGAAAATTAGAATAGATATCGATATTCAGCTTTTACTGCTTTTGAAAGTATTTTGAGTAGGCAAGACGAAAAAAAATATTTAAAGAGTATGAGCAAACAAAGAAAACAACTTTTCAATTAATACGATATAGAGCTTTTCTGAGGATGGCGCCATTCCGCGCCATCGCTATCAGAACTCTATTAATGGTATTAAAGCAAATTATTTAGAAGATAATAGGGATGATGGATTAATTATGCTTCGTAATGGCCTAAGAGCACTAAGTGATGGAAGAACGCTATTTGAATAGCATAAAAACAATATTTCTGCTAAATTTGCTCAAGTTTTGAATCTTAGTGTTAAGAAGACTCCTTCTATTTCTCCTGATCTTTCATTATATAGTGAACGCAATAAATCATTTGATTCAATTCATATGAAGTTCCGTTTTTAAGTCCTTAGAAGATAGTTATCCTTTTGCAACTAAAAGAGACAGAGAATACGTGAAATTGCTAAAAATTAATAGCAGATCTTTATTCGTTGAGAAATTTTTATAAAATTTTAGTAAATGATAAATCCGCATAGGTGAATAGTATTAGACTGAATAAATCTATGGATAAATTGATTGATGAAAATCTGTGACTATTAGACAAAAAACTTAAAGGAGAATTATATTGCAAAATAGAGGGACTTTGTGAGAGCATTTACCGATGTTTAATAAACAGGTTTATACTAAAAAAATTCAAAATATATTGTAAGTAATCCGATTTCTCTTGAAAATAAACTATTTCCGGAGGTAAATATTAATGGAGAGTTGATCAGAAAACTCCATATTTTACCCATTAAAAATCTGTTCTGACATTGAAATTGAGTTTGGTAATATGTTGATGAACTTGACACAGCGAGATAGCTTTGCAGGCTTTTATTTTAAATCTTGTAATTTAGAATAAGAAATTCTTACATTAGTGCAACCATAGTTTCTATTACATTACTATGTGAAATTCATCAGTATTAATAATATCTTCATTTCTTTTCTAAATATAAAGCTTTTACTTACTAAGATAAGCCTTTAATTTTGGCCTAATTGAGTTATCTTTTTTGCATCTAACTAAAGCTGTACCCACCATTCTTTTGATTTTTTTTAAAAATAACTAGCTAATATTTTCTTCCTGAATTTTGACTGCCAATTCTTCTCCTAATTCATATGAAAGCTTTCATCCTTTTCTCTTTTTGTTGAGAAATTGGCTTTCAAAATAATTTGGATATTATGATGCATTTTTTGATATCAAAAATATTTTCTATTCAGCTGCCATTAAATTTTATGGGTCTCATATTACAGCGATTTGGAATTAAAGGGAATGCTGATAAATTTATGTTTGCATATTTTATCAAAGGAAATTCATATTAAGAGACAATATTATATCTGTTTGAATCGCTAACAAATTCATTATTTATAAATACTTTTACTAGTTAAAGTAAATAAAATAAATTTTCATGATAGCATAAGCATGTGAAAGACAAAAATCTCTTTGAAAATAGTTAAAGTATTAGAAATAATTAAAATTTTGTTATCTTGGTAATTAAATAATTTTAATTTCTTTTTCTAGAGTTCTGAGCTGTCATTGTTGACTGTAAATTTCTTTTCTTAGTTTCTTTCCATGTGAAATTTATAGTCAATTGTCAATAATTATACTGATACCATAAATGATATCGGTAGCTTACTTAGGCTATTGATTGTTGCATTAATTTATAAAATGAAGTGCTGAAAAGGCCACTGCCAAAATGAGTTAGGATTTGCATGCCCATGCACAAATCCACCTGTTTATTCGTGTGATATGCATCTCGTAGCTCATCTAAAAACTGCAACTAAATCTCAGCATATTCCAGCTCCCTTAACAATTTCACCTAATCCAGAAACAAAAAGAGCTCTTATTGCTTGTCTTAACAAATCGCTATCAGATTTGTATGAGCTAAGGAGAAAAATTGTTTCAGATTTTTCAATGCAAATTAAGCAACTTAATGAGAAAATGCAAATTACATTGGAATCGTTCGACGAATCTATAAAAAAGCAGCTCAAAATAATATCTGAAATAAAGCTAACAGAAGCCATATCAAAATTTAACAAGACTAAAATAGATGAGATGCTGGCTTCAGAGCCAGAAAAAGCCATTAGTCTCCTTAAAGATTCTTTTGATATTTTTGATGGGTCTAATTTCTTTATAGATGATGAAGGGAAATTAACAATAGAGTCTTTTATAAAAGAATCAAATAGATTTATACTTTTTCGTAATAATTCCACAAAAATTGTGCAAACTGATTTAAATGATTACTCATCAACTGAATTCAATATATCATTGGATAGTCCAAAAAGTCATTACATAGCAATGTGCTTAATTCCTGGAAACTCAATTTTTTGCTATGGAAATAAACCAATTACAAATACTGCATTTATTATTGAATCGAATAATAATGTTAAACAAGTAGTTAATGCAGAGCATAGTCTGTATCTCAGTGGCTCTATTTATTATAATAGCTGTGTTTATATTTTTGGAGGATTCACTGGAAGTGCTTGTGTAAATAATGCATTTAGATATAATTTATTAGAAAACAAATGAAAAAACTTAAATCCTTTGCCAGTTCCGTCCTCAAGTGTGTCATGCATGGCTAAAAATAATAAAATATTACTATCTGGTTATCAGCACTCAAAGATCTATTGCTATGAAATTATTCAAAATATTTACATTGAGTTGCATAACATTCAATCAGAAAAAATAAAAATTGTATGTGGAAATGATAAAAATACTTATTTAATAGAATTATGCGGATATATTTATGAAGGAAGCCATGAATGAAGAGCCTGGGGTACGATAGGTAGCTCAGAAACTGAAGTTAGAGACTTAATTGGATGCAGAGTTTCATGGCAAAATAAAATTTATTTTGCTTTTAGAAGTTATAATTTATATGAATTTGATATGAAGAAAAAGAAATGCAAAAAGATCAAAACAATTTAAAAGATAAACAACTAAAGTTATAAAGAATAATTAGCAATATTTTTAAATCTTAGATTTCATGTCACTGATTATATGCCATATCTAATATTTATTTTTTTAAGTGTACAAATCAATAGCTTGCTATAATCAAAGAAATAATTACTTTAGATTTAAATAAATCTGGCTAAATTGCTGATCAGATTTTTAATGACTATCTCAGAGTGCTATCAATAAGAGAAAATCAATTGCTAATTTATTGCCAGATTAGCTTTCATAAGACTGATATGACTTCTAGTTCAGTTTATGATTTATAAGTAACCAAATGTTGATAACAAAAGATTCAATGAAATATTGGCAGCCGCTTGATATGCTTGCATGTGATAATTTAAACACTTTACCCGAATCAAATTTAAGAATCAATTCTATTGATCTCAAAAAAGTTAAATGTGATTTGAAATAGCAAGAGTTAAGGAAATATGAAGAAATTAATTATCTAATCGATTTCTTCTAATTTTTCGTTATTTTCTTTCAAATTTACACAAATTAAAAAAATTGTATATATAAATTAATATAAATAAAAAATATATCTAAACAAAAACACTTGTTTTTCTCAAAGTTGAGGGGATGAAGGTATTTAAAAACGTTTTAATGTCATAAATATAAATGGAATGTTGAAAATAAAATTGTGAGAACAAGTTGGAATATGTATGCCCATGGACAACCCCTCAGTTTACTCATGTGATTTATATTTTAGCGGGCATCTTAAAATCTCTTCTATACTTTGTCATAAGCCTGAGTCTTTATCAATTATACCAAATCCGATAACTAAAAAAGCATTTACTGACTATCTTCACATGTCACTATCAAAACTTTACGAATTAAGGCGAAAAATTATTTCAGATTTATCAATGCAAATCAAATTTCTCAAAAAGAAAATAAAAATTACACTGAATTCATTTAAAGAAATCATTCAAAGCCACTATGAGATGATTTCTCTAATAAACTCATTAGAAGTTATGTCGAAACTAAATAATAGCAAGATCAATAGAATTTTGACACTAAAGCCAGAAGAATCAATGAAAAGGTTCAAGAATTTTTTGACATTTTCGATGAGTCAAAATTTTTTATCAATGACGAAGGAAAAATAATTAAAAAACGTATTAGAGATGAATCAGATCAATTTACGGTATTTAGAGATCGCACAATGAAGATTGCAAAACGGATTACTCCCAAAGCCAGTGTATATCAATGTGTTTAATCCCTGGAAATTCGATTTTTTGCTTTGGAAATTACGTTCTATTTCCTAGTGCTGCATTTATTATTGATGAAAATAACATTGTAAGCCAGGTAATGAATGCTCCAGTTAGCTGGTAGCTTCTAGTTCGATTTGTTATAAAGAATCGCGTCTATATTTATGGAGGATGAATAGCCATGCCTACAACCTCGGCATTCAGTTATGGTTTGGCAAATAAAAAATGAAAAAATTTAAACTCTTTGCCAGCACCTTCTTCATTTGTATCTTGTATTTGCAGAAAAAATAAAATTTTATTATCTGGAAGGGAGCACTAAAAGATATATTATTAGATATAATTCAAAATAATTACACTGAATTTCAAAATGTTCAAGCAAACTATAACAAAATATTATGTGGAAATAAGGAAAACTATTATTTGATAGTAGCAGGTGGAAATATTTATGAAAGTAATTATGAATGGAAGATCTGGAGGGTATTAGGAAGCTCAGAAAATGAAAATAGTCCAGCTATGGAGTGCAGAGTGCTATGACACAATAAGGTCTATTTTGCTTTAAGCAATTATAATTTGTATGAGTTTGATTTTAGAGGAAAGAAAATTCAGAAAATTAAAATAATTTAACAAACTTTTACTATGTAATTTTAAACCATTTTAACTCTTTAAGTTCAAATGTAATTTTAAAGTTCAGCATTAATTTATCTAATATGCAGCAGATAAGCATCTATTAACATTCCCGCTGTACTAATTTTTAGAGCTAAAATTATATTTCGTAACGATAAGGGAGCACTTAATATTCATAATCATTCTTATCATTTAATGCCATTATTTCAATCTTCAATTTCTATTCAAGCAATAATTTATAAGAATTTGACACAGCGAGATAGCTTTGCAGGCTTTTTTTGAAATTTTGTAATTACTTAAGGAATTCTAACTTTATTTAACCATAATTTCTATTGCATTGTGCTATGTGCAATTCACCAATATATAATAATTCTTCATTAATTTCAACTAAATATAATAAGCCTTCTATTTTTTACCTAATTGAGTTTTTTTTTTTAATGGATAGCTCTGCATCTTATTTAATCTATCAACATTCTTTTCTTTTGATTCTTTTTAAAAACTAACTAGTTAATATTTTCATTCCTGATTTCTTTATGAACTTGGATTGCCAGTTCTTCTACTAATTCGTATGAGAGCTCCTTTTCGCCGATTTGTTAAAAATTGATTTGAAATAATTTGGATCTTATGCTTGGCAAAAGTATTTTCCATTCAATTGCAATCAAATTTTCTGGTTCTCATATTGCAGGGATTGACTTTGAATTAAACGAATGTGGCAAATCTATGCTAATATCTTCCATCACAATTAATTTATTAAATGAGACAATATCATATTTGCTTGAGTCGGCTAACATAATTAAATACTTTTTACTAAATAAAATAAATATTTAATATAACATATGTATGTGAAAGACAAAGATCTCTTTTAAAATAGTTAAAAATATTAGAAATAATAAAAATTTTGTTAATCTTGGTAATTGAACATCTTTAATTTCTTTTCTCGAATTCTGAGTTGTCATCTTGTAACTGTAAATTTATTTTCTCGGTTTCTTGATGTGTAGTCAATTGCCAAGACTTATACTATTAACCATGAATGATATCAGTAGTTTAATTAGGCTTTTAATTTTTGTAGATTACTTATAAAAATGGAGTGCTGAAACGACCACTGCGAAAATAAGGTGGAAATTGTTTGCCCATGCACAAATCCTCCTGTTTATTCATGTGATATCCATCTCTCAGCTCATATGAAAACCGCATCTGAATCTGGGCATCTTCCTGGCCCCTTAACAACTTCACCAAATCCAGAAAACAAATCGCTATCAGATTTGTATGAGCTAAGAGAACAGCTAGAAGAAAATGAGAAATTTTCATCTGCACAAAGAATAAGCTGGAAGCAGCAAAGAGATACTGTTAAAGAAGAATTTGAACCAGAAATTGATAGGTCTGGCCCTCATCTTACGAATCTTAATGAAGATTATTTGCTTTCTGGCAAAGTTGTCCATAATTTTGATAGTGTGCCATTAGTTGTGGGTAGAAAAGTTGGAATTCCCAAACCGGATATAATTATTGCGAATTGTAGTATTAGGCCAAGACATTGCATTTTTGATAAAGATAAAAATGAAAATATCACGTTAGAACCTATAGATCCTTCTTGCAGTGAATATTTATATGTAAACGGTCAAAAAGTTATTGAAAAAATAATTCTTAAGAACTTGGACAGAATCATCATAGGGACTAACCAAATTTATTTATTCAAAAGACCTGGAGAAGACTCAAAATACAAAGAAAAAGACATTGACTATGAATTTGCAATGGAAGAGAAATACGAAGCCCAAATATTAGGGCTAGAAAAAGATTTACGGCAGCTACCTTGGCAGCCTCCAACCCCACTTTTAACAAAAACAGCTTCAATTCCTCCTCAAGAAGAGCCTAAAAATGATATTGTAGCTGAACCTGAAACACACCTTGAAAATCAAGAAAATTCAGCTGAGCCTCCACAAGAACCTGTTTCAGCCGCTGAAGTCCCTCCAGAGCCTGAGCCAATAAGCAAAAAACGCCAGCTTCATTCGCGACTTGCAAAACTTTTCCCACTTGTGAACGAAGCCAATTTAATAACAACCGATTTAAACCGACATGTAAAATTCAATGTAAAAATCATCAATATTCTTCCTGATGAGGTCGAAAAAGAAGAAGACCTGGAGCCTGATTATTGGGAAAAAGAGCTCAAAGTAGAAGTACAAAACCAAGATTATGGCTTAATTTGGCTATGAGATGTAGAAAAATTCGAAGATAGGCTTTGTATGCTCAGAGAAATGCTAGACGAACAAACTGATCCGTCCCCTGAAGAAGACCCACTATGGGATCCTCCAGAAGAAAATTTACTTGGGAAAGGCTATTATTCTTTAAAACCCCTAGGGCTACTTTTTGATAACCCTTTTAACATCCTCATAATCAGCACAAGTGGAGGAGACGCAGGGCTTCTTAAAATGAATATTGTCCCTACTGACGAAGACGGCAACTACCTAGACGAAGGCCCAGAAACCCCTGAAGAACTTATAGGATCCCTCATAAATTTCCGAGTCGAAATCCATGATGCTTGAAATATTCCTTTGTCCCATGCAAATGATGTATATTGTGAGTACCATTTCCCAGGCCTTGGGATTCGAAGAACCAATGTATTTCCTGGCTATTCAGAACGTCCTAATTTTAACTATAAGGAGCAATTTACTAGTGTGCTTGTAGATGATTTCTTATGCAACCATATGCAGACTAAAAAATTAGCAATTTCGGTGTTCGGGACTGGAATGGCTATGAAGGTAGAAACATATAAAATTCTGAAGAAGAAGCCTACGTATGAGAGCGCGCCTGCAAAAGTACCATGTTTAGAAAATGTTATAGAAAATGTTATAGAAAATGTTATAGAAAATATGATACAAAGAGCAGTGACTATCGGGAGCACAAGCAATTTGCATAAAAATGAAGGTGAAGTTGGTCTTCAAAGGATTGCGATAACTGGGAGTCATCAAAAAAATTTTAAAAGATATGAAAAAAAGGCTAAAGGTGAAAAGGATAAAGAAAAATGCTTTATATTTTAGAAAGCGTAACTTAATATCAATTGTTTCAAGAATAATTTTTCTAAAAAATTTTGCTTTCTCTTGAACTTCTATTACTTTCTTCCATAAAAGTGCTAAAAATGGGTGGCAAAGGCAAAAAGAAGCGAGATACTCTAGAATCCTTCAAAGAAAAAGGTAACTCTGATTTCAGCATGCACGATTTTCAAGGGCTCTTGAATTATACACAAAAGGTCTTGAATTAGACCCGGCGCATGTCATACTTTTGACTAATCGAGCATCAGCTTATATAGAGCTTCGCCACTATGAAGACGCAATCATAGATTCTGCCAAAGCTATAGAAACTGACCCAGCTGAAATAAAGGCTATACAAATTGCCCGAGGATGGCGCAAGATAGCGTCATCCTCGGGCAATTTCTATACTATCGTATGGCAGTTACTCACAGGGAATTATGCAGATTCCAAGAAGCACTTGATTATGCACATCGTGGGTTTGCAATTAACCCTGAGTTTCCAGAGTTATTAGTATTAAAAAAAGAAATCGAAGCTGATATGGAGATTGAGACAGCACTTCCTTTGGACCATCCAGAAAGGAAAAAGTTCGAAAACCTGTTTAATTGGCTGATTGAAGGTGGAGCAAAATTTCCGAAAATAAAGTTAAGGTTTTATTCGAAAGATTATAGAGGAGTCCCCACACAACTTTTATGGCTAAAAATGAGTGTATTGTGGTTATTCCAAGATCTCATATAATTACATTGTAAATGACAAAAACGACTCCAATTGGCCAAAATATGGTTGCGGTAATTTAAATTTGTTGTCTCCTAAACATTCCTTTTTATCTTCGTTTATATTGCAGGAAAAAGCAAAAGAAGAAAGCAGGTGGAAGCCTTATTTAGATATTTTGCCTGAAAGCTATTCTAATTTTCCAATATTTTATTTTTCAAAACAAATTAAGCAACTTAACGAGAAAATGCAAATTGCATTGGAATCGTTCGACGAATCTATAAAAAGTAGCGCAAAATAATATCTGAAATAAAGCTAGCAGAAGCCATATCAAATTTTAACAAGACTAAAATAGATGAGATGCTGGCATCAGAGCCAGAAAAAGCCATTAGTCTCCTTAAAGATTCTTTTGAGATTTTTGATGGGTCTAACTTCTTTATAGATGATGAAGGGAAATTAACAACAGAGCCTTTAATAAAAGAATCAAATAGATTTTTTCTTTTTCGTGATAATTCCACAAAAATTGTGCAAACAGATTTAAATAATTACTTATCAACTGAATTCAATATCTCATTAGATAGTCCAAAACATTATTACATAGTAGTGTGTTTAATTCCTGAAAACTCAATTTTTTGCTATGGAAATTATCCAATTGCAAATACTGCATTTATTATTGAATCGAATAATAATGTTAAATAAGTAGTTAATGCAGAGCATAGTCTGTATGCCAATGGCTCTATTTATTATAATGGCTGTGTTTATATTTTTGGAGGAGGAAATGGAAGTGCGCCTGTAAATAATGCATTTAGATATAATTTATTAGAAAACAAATGAAAAAACTTAAATCCTTTGCCAGTTCCTCCTCACTTGTGTCATGCATGGCTAAAAATAATAAAATATTACTATCTGGTAGGCAGCACTCAAAGATCTATTGTTATGATATTATTCAAAATAGTTACATTGAGTTGCATAATATTCAACCAAGAAAGTCAAAATTGTATGTGGAAATAATAAAAATGCTTATGTAATAGAATCAGGAGGATATATTTATGAAGGAAGCCATGAATGAAGAGCATGGAGTACGATAGGTAGTTCAGGAATTGAAAATCACGACTTAATTGGATGCAAAATTTCATGGTAAAATAAAGTTTATTTTGCTTTTGATACTTATAATTTATATGAATTTGATATGAAAGAAAAGAAATGCAAAAAGATCAAAACAATTTAATAGATTAATAACTAAAGTAAGCTTAGCGCATTATTAGCGATATTTTTAAATCTTGGATTTTATGCCACAGATTATAACTTTATCATGATTCGCAAAGCCTATTAATTTTGTTCATTAAATTATAAAATGATGTGCTGAAAAGACCACTGCCAAAATAAGGTAGAGATTGCTTGCCCATGCACAAATCCTCCTATTTATTCATGTGATACCCATCTCGCAGCTCATATAAAAACCGCATCTAAATATAGGCATCTTCCAGATCCCTTAACAACTTCACCAAATCCAGAAACAAAAAGAGCTCTTATTGATTGTCTTCACAAATCGCTATCAGATTTGTATGAGCTAAGGAGAAAGATTGTTTCAGATTTTTCAATACAAATTAAGCAACTTAATGAGAAAATGCAAATTACATTGGAATCATTCGACGAATCTATAAAAAAGCAGCGCAAAATAATATCTGAAATAAAGCTAACAGAAGCCCTATCAAATTTTAACAAGACTAAAATAGATGAGATGCTGGCTTCAGAACCAGAAAAAGCCATTAGTCTCCTTAAAGATTCTTTTGAGATTTTTGATGGGTCAGTCTTCTTTATAGATGATACAGGAAAATTAACAAAAACAGAGCCTTTAATAAAAGAATCAAATAGATTTATTCTTTTTCGTAATAAATCCACAAAAATTGTGCAAACGGATTTAAATAATTACTCATCAACTGAATTCAATATCTCATTGGATAGTCCAAAAAACCATTACATAGTAATGTGCTTAATTCCTGAAAACTCAATTTTTTGCTATGGAAATTATCCAATTGCAAATACTGCATTTATTATTGAATCGAATAATAATGTTAAACAAGTAGTTAATGCAGAGCATAGTCTGTATGCCAGTGGCTCTATTTATTATGATAGCTGTGTTTATATTTTTGGAGGAACCAATGGAAGTGGTTGTGTAAATAATGCATTTAGATATAATTTATTAGAAAACAAATGAGAAAACTTAAATCCTTTGCCAGTTCCATCCTATATTGTGTCATGCATAGCTAAAAATAATAAAATATTACTATCTGGTAGGCAGCACTCAAAGATCTATTGCTATGATATTATTCAAAATAACTACATTGAGTTGCATAACATTCAATCAGGAAAGTGAAAAATTGTATGTGGAAATTATAAAAATGCTTATGTAATTGAATGTGAATATATTTATGAAGGAAGCAATGAATGAAGAGCCTGGAGTACGATAGGTAGCTCAGGAATTGAAAATAACGACTTAATTGGATGTAGTGTTTCATGGCAAAATAAAGTTTATTTTGCTTTCTGAAATTATAATTTATATGAATTTGATATGAAAGAAAAGAAATGCAAAAAGATCAAAAGAATTTAATAGATTAATAACTTAAGCTAAGCTTAACGTATAACTCGCAATATTTTAAAATTTGGATTTTATGCCACAGATTATATGCCATATCTAATATTTTAATTGTAAATCGTTGATATTGACTTAATTAGTTGCCAAATAGGCCATAATTTGTAAATGGAGCTAGAACTGACATCAAGAGGCTCTCAAAATAGCATAGAAGACGATATACTGCAAGGGTATTGCTATAGATCTAGCAGCTGAGAGTTAAATTCAATCGTAACAGACATTGTTTATGCTAAATGTGCTATTGGAGAAAACACTGTAATAATTGTTCAATCTGCTAATAAAAATGATTGAATTTCTTTTAGACGCTAATTTTTAACAAAGAGAGATATGCGCGAATTTCCCTCAATTGAATTGGCTGAATTGTGTCCATTTAAGAAACATTGAAGAATCTTTAAAAATAGCCAGAAATCATTTTCAAAGCAAGTAGTGTTGAAGTAATGCATACAAAGTTGAAAGGAATCATGAAGAAGATTAAAATAGATATCGATTTTCAGTTTTTACTGCTTTTGAAAGTATTTTGAGTAGGCAAGACGAAAAAAAATATTTAAAGAGTATGAGCAAACAAAGAAAACAACTTTTCAATTAATACGATAAGAGCAATTAGCAAATTATATATGACTTATGTTTAAATCACTATCAGAACTCTTATAATGGTATTAAAGCAAATTATTTAGAAGATAATAGGGATGATGGATTAATTATGCTTCGTAATGGCCTAAAAGCACTAAGTGACGGAAAAATGTTATTTGAATACCATAAAATAATATTTCTGCGTAATTTGCTCAAGTTTTGAATCTTAGTGTTAAGAAGACTCCTTCTATTTCTCCTGATCTTTCATTATATAGTGAACGCAACAAATCATTTGATTCAATTCATCTGAAGTTCCGTTTTTACGTCTTTAGAAGATAGTTATCCTTTTGCAAGTAAAAGAGACAGAGAATATGTGAAATTGCTAAAAATTAATAGCAGATCTTTATTCGTTGAGAAATTTTCATAAAATTTTATTTACCGATGCTTAATAAACAGGTTTATACTAAAAGAATTCAAAAAATATTGTAAGTAGTCCGATTTCTCTTGAAAATAAACTATTTCCGGAGGTAAATATTAATGGAGTTTGATCAGAAAACTCTATATTTACCCATTAAAAGTCTGTTCTGACATTGAAATTGAGTTTGGTAATATGTTGATGAACTTGACACAGCGAGATAGCTTTGCAGGCTTTTATTTTAAATCTTGTAATTTAGAATAAGAAATTCTAACGTTAATGAAACCATAGTTTCTATTACATTTCTATGTGAAATTCATCAGTATTAATAATATCTTCATTTCTTTTCTAAATATAAAGCTTTTACATACTAAGATAAGCCTTTAATTTTGGCCTAATTGAGTTATCTTTTTTGCATTTTACTAAAGCTGTACCCACCATTCTTTTGATTTTTTTTAAAAATAACTAGCTAATATTTTCTTCCTGAATTTTGACTGCCAATCCTTCTCCTAATTCATATGAAAGCTTTCATCCTTCTCTCTTTTTGTTGAGAAATTGGCTTTCAAAATAATTTGGATATTATGATGCATTTTTTGATATCAAAAATATTTTCTATTCAGCTGCCATTAAATTTTCTAGGTCTCATATTAAAGCGATTGACTTGGAATTAAAGGGAATGCTGATAAATCTATGTTTGCATATTTCATCAAAGGAAATTCATATTAAGAGACAATATTATATCTATTTGAATCGCTAACAAATTCATTATTTATAAATACTTTTACTAGTTAGCCTCCTGATTAGATATTTAAATTTCGAAATTTTCTAGCATACTAAAATGGTTTACGAATAAATAATCCTGTCAGATCTAGATAATACTCTCCAAGAAGCATTTATAATTTATAAAGAAAATAAATTTTAATTATAACACACGCATGTGAAAGACAAAAAGCTCTTTGAAAATAGTTAAAGTACTAGAAATAATTAAAATTTTGTTACTCTTGATAATTAAACAATTTTAATTTCTTTTTCTAGAGTTCTGAGCTGTCATCATTGACTGTAAATTTCTTTTCTTAGTTTCTTGCCATGTGAAATTTATAGTCAATCGTCAAAAATTGAACTGTTAGGCTATTGATTGTTGCATTAATTTATAAAATGAAGTGCTGAAAAGACCACTGCCAAAATAAGTTAGAATTTGCATGCCCATGCAAAAATCCACCTGTTTATTCGTGTGATATGCATCTCATAGCTCATCTAAAAACTGCATCTAAATCTAGGCATATTCCAGATCCCTTAACAATTTCTCCAAATCCAGAAACAAAAAGAGCTCTTATTGATTGTCTTCACAAATCGCTATCAGATTTGTATGAGCTAAGGAGAAAAATTGTTTCAGATTTTTCAATACAAATTAAGCAACTTAATGAGAAAATGCAAGTTACATTGGAATCAGTCGACGAATCTATAAAAAAGCAGCGCAAAATAATATCTGAAATAAAACTAGTAGAAGCCATATCAAATTTTAACAAGACTAAAATAGATGAGATGCTGGCTTCAGAACCAGAAGAAGTCATTAGTCTCCTTAAAGATTCTTTTGATATTTTTGATGAGTCTAACTTCTTTATAGATAATGAAGGGAAATTAATAATTGGGTCTTTGATAAAAGAATCAAATAGATTTATTCTTTTTCGTAATAAATCCACAAAAATTGTGCAAACGGATTTAAATGATTACTCATCAACTGAATTCAATATCTCATTGGATATGCAAAAAAGCCATTACATAGTAATGTGCTTAATTCCGGGAAACTCAATTTTTTGCTATGGAAATGATCCAAGAACAAATACTGCATTTATTATTGGATCGAATAATAATGTTAAATGAGTAGTTAATGCAGAGCATAGTCTGTATGCCAGTGGCTCTATTTATTATAATAGCTGTGTTTATATTTTTGGAGGACATAATTGAAGTACGTCTGTAAATAATGCATTTAGATATAATTTATTAGAAAACAAATGAAAAAACTTAAATACTTTGCCAGTTCCATCATATCTTGTGTCATGCATGGCTAAAAATAATAAAATATTACTATCTGGTAAAGAACACTCAAAGATTTATTGCTATGATGTTATTCAAAATAGTTACATTGAGTTGCATAACATTCAATCAGGAAAGTCAAAAATTGTATGTGGAAATAATAAAAATGCTTATGTAATAGAATCAGGCGGATATATTTATGAAGGAAGTCATGAATGAAGAGCCTGGAGTACGATAGGTAGCTCAGAAACTGAAAATACAGACTTAATTGGATATAGTGTTTCATTGCAAAATAAAGTTTATTTTGCTTTAGGTTATAATTTATATGAATTTGATATGAAAGAAAAGAAATGCAAAAAGATCAAAACAATTTAATAGATTAATAACTAAAGCTAAGCTTAGCGCATAACTAGCAATATTTTAAAATTTGGATTTATGTCACTGATTATATGCCATATCTAATATTTATTTTTTTGAGTGTACAAATCAATAGCTTGCTATAATCAAAAAAATAATTACTTTAGATTTAAATAAATCTGACTAAATTACTGATCAGATTCTTAATGACTATCTCAGAGTGCTATCAATAAGAGAAATCAATTGCTGATTTATTGCCAGATAAGCTTCAATAAGACTAAGATGACTTCTAATTCAATTTATGATTTATAAGTAACCAAAATGGTGATCAAAAATTTGAATGAAATATTGGCAGACGCTTGATATACTTGTATATGGTAATTTAAAGACTTTATCAGAATTAAATTTAAGAATCAATTCTATTGATCTTAAAATTTTTAAATGTGATTTGAAATAGCAAGGCTTAAGGAAATATGAAGAAATTAATTATCTAATCGACTTCCCCCAATTTTTCGTTATTTTCTTTCAAATTTACACAAATTTAAAAAATTGTATATTAAATTAATATAAAAAAAAGAAATCAAAACAAATATACTTGATTTTCTCAAAGTTGAGGGGGTGAGATATTTAGAAACGTTTTAATGCTATAAATATAAATGAAGTGTTGAAAAGAAAATTGTTAGCACAAGTTAGAATATGTATACTAATGCACAACCCCTCCAGTTTATTCATGTGATTTACATTTTAGCGGGCATCTTAAAATCTCTTCTATACTTGGCCATAAGCCTGAATCTTTATCAATTATACCAAATCCAATAACTAAAAAAGTACTTGCTGGCTATCTTCAAATTATACTAAATTCATTTAAAGAAATCATTCAAAGCCACTGTGAGATGATTTCTCTGAGGGTTTTCACTACTACCCCATTATTTCAATCTTCAATTTCTATTCAAGCAATAATTCATAAGAATTTGACACAGCGAGATAACTTTGCAGGCTTTTATTTGAAATCTTGTAATTTAGCATAAGTAATTCTAACTTTATTCAACCATAATTTCTATTGCATTGTGCTATGTGGAATTCACCAATATATAATAATTTTTCATTACTTTCAACAAAATATAATAAGCCTTATAATTTTTGGTCTAATTGAATTTTCTTTTTTCATGGATAACTCTGTATCTTATTAAAGCTATAAACATTCTTTTCTTTTGATTCTTTTTAAAAACTAACTAGTTATTATTTTCATTCGGGTTTCTTTATGAACTTTGATTACCGGTTCTTCTACTAATTCGTATGAGAGCTTTTCCTTTTTGCTGATTTGTTAAATAATTGATTTGCTAATCATATAGATTCTTGTGCTTGACAAAAGTATTTCCCATTCTGTTGCAATCAAATTTTCTGGTTCTCATATTGCAGGGATTGACTTTGAATTAAACAAATGTGGCAAATATATGCTAATATCTTCCATAACATTTAATTTATTTTGATGAGACAATATCATATTTGTTTGAGTTGGCTAACATAATTAAATACTTTTTACTAAATAAAATAAATATTTAATATAATATATGTATGTGGAAGACAAAGATCTCTTTTAAAATAGTTAAAAATATTAGAAATAATTAAAATTTTGTTAATCTTGGTAATTGAACATTTTTAATTTCTTTTTCTAGAATTCTGAGCTGTTATCTTGGACTGTAAATTTATTTTCTCGGTTTCTTGACATGTAAAATTCATAGTCAATTGCCAAGACTTATACTATTAACTATGAATGATATCGGTAGTTTACTTAGGCTATTAATTTTTGTAGATTAGCTTATAAAATGAAGTGCTGAAATGATCACTGCCAAAATAAGTTGGAGTTTGCTTGCCCATGCAGAAATCCGCCTGTTTATTCATGTGCTATCCATCTCGCAGCTCATATGAGAACCGCATCTAAATCTAGGCATCTTCCTGATCCCTTAGCAACTTCACCAAATCCAGAAACAAAAAGAGCTCTTATTGATTGTCTTAACAAATCGCTATCAGATTTGTATGAGCTAAGGAGAAAGATTGTTTCAGATTTTTCAATACAAATTAAGCAACTTAATGAGAAAATGCAAGTTACATTGGAATCATTCGACGAATCTATAAAAAAGCAGCGCAAAATAATATCTGAAATAAAGCTAACAGAAGCCATATCAAATTTTAACAAGACTAAAATAGATGAGATGCTGGCTTTAGAACCAGAAAAAGCAATTAGTCTCCTCAAAAATTCTTTTGATATTTTTGATGGGTCTAACTTCTTTATAGATGATGAAGGGAAATTAACAACAGAGCCTCTTATAAAAGAATCAAATAGATTTATTCTTTTTCGTAATGATTCCACAAAAATTGTGCAAACTGATTTAAATAATTACTCATCAACTGAATTCAATATCTCATTGGATAGCCCAAAAAGCAATTACATAGTAATGTGCTTAATTCCTGAAAACGCAATCTTTTGCTATGGAAATCATCAACCAATTACAAATACTGCATTTATTATTGAATCGAATAATAATGTTAAACAAGTAGTTAATGCAGAGCATAGTCTGGGATTAAGTGGCTCTATTTATTATAATAGCTGTGTTTATATTTTTGGAGGACATAATGGAAATGCGTCTGTAAATAATACATTTAGACATAATTTATTAGAAAACAAATGAGAAAACTTAAATCCTTTGCCAGTTCCATCCTATAATGTGTCATGCATGGCTAAAAATAATAAAATATTACTATCTGGTAGGCAGCACTCAAAGATCTATTGCTATGATATTATTCAAAATAACTACATTGAGTTGCATAACATTCAATCAGAAAAGTCAAAAATTGTATGTGGAAATAATAAAAATGCTTATGTAATTGAATCAGACGGATATATTTATGAAGGAAGCCATGAATGAAGAGCCTGGAGTACGATAGGTAGCTCAGGAATTAAAAATGCAGACTTAATTGGATGTAGTGTTTCATGGCAAAATAAAGTTTATTTTGCTTTTAGAGGTTATAATTTATGTGAATTTGATATGAAAGAAAAGAAATGCAAAAAGATCAAAAGAATAATAGATTAATAACTAAAGCTAAGCTTAGCGTATAACTAGCAATATTTTAAAATTTGGATTTTATGCCGCAAATTATATGCTATATCTAATATTTTAATTGTAAATCGTTGATATTGACTTAATTAGTTGCCAAATAGGCCATAATTTGTAAATAGAGCTAGAACTGACATCAAGAGGCTCTCAAAATAGCATAGAAGACGATATACTGCAAGGGTATTGCTATAGATCTAGCATCTGAGAGTTAAATTCAATCGTAACAGACATTGTTTATGCTAAATGTGCTATTGGAGAAAACACTGTAATAATTGTTCAATCTGCTAATAAAAATGATTGAATTTCTTTTAGACGCTAATTTTTAACAAAGAGAGATATGCGCGAATTTTCCTCAATTGAATTGGCTGAATTGTGTCCATTTAAGAAACATTGAAGAATCTTTAAAAATAGCCAGAAATTATTTTCAAAGCAAGCAGTGTTGAAGGAATGCATACAAAGTTGAAAGGAATTATGAAGAAGATTAAAATAGATATCGATTTTCAGTTTTTACTGCTTTTGAAAGCATTTTGAATAGGCAAGACGAAACAAAAATATTTAAAGAGTATGAGCAAACAAAGAAAACAACTTTTCAATTAATTCGATAAGAGCAATTAGCAAATTATATATGACTTATTGTTTAAATCACTATCAGAACTCTATTAATGGTATTAAAGCAAATTATTTAGAAGATAATAGGGATGATGGATTAATTATGCTTCGTAATGGCCTAAGAGCTCTAAGTGATGGAAGAACGCTATTTGAATACCACAAAAAAATATTTCTGCATAATTTGCTCAAGTTTTGAATCTTAGTGTTAAAAAAACTCCTTCTATTTCTCCTGATCTTTCATTATATAGTGAACGCAATAAATCATTTGATTCAATTCATCTGAAGTTCCGTTTTTACGTCTTTAGAAGATAGTTATCCTTCTGCAAGTAAAAGAGACAGAGAATACGTGAAGTTGCTAAAATTTAATAGCAAATCCTTATTCACCGAGAAATTTTTATAAAATTTTAGTAAATGAAAAGTCCATATATATGAATAGTATTAGACTGAATAAATCTATGGATAAATTGATTGATGAAAATCTGTGACTATTAGACCAAAAACTTAAAAGGAGAATTATATTGCAAAAATAGAGGGACTTCGTTAGAGCATTTACCGATGTTTAATAAACAGGTTTATACTAAAAGAATTCAAAATATATTTTGTAAGTAGTCCGATTTCTCTTGAAAATAAACTATTTCCAGAGGTAAATATTAATGGAGTTTGATTAGAAAACTTCATATTTTACCCATTAAAAATCTGTTCTGAATTTGAAATTGAGTTTGGCAATATTTTAATAAACTTGACACAGCGAGATAGCTTTGCAGGCTTTTATTTTAAATCTTGTAACTTAGCATAAGAAATTCTTACATTAATTCAACCATAGTTTCTACTACATTTCTATGTGAAATTCATCAATATTAAAAATATCTTCAGTTCTTTTCTCAATCTAAAGCTTTTATTTACTAAGATAAGCCTTTAATTTTGGCCTATTGAGTTTTCTTTTTCATGGATTAACTCTGCATCTCACTAAAGCTATACTCATCATTTTTTTTAAAATAACTAGTTAATATCTTCTTCCTGAATTTTGACTGCCAATTCTTCTCCTAATTCATATGAAAGCTTTCATCCATTTCTCTTTTTGTTGAGAAATTGGCTTGCAAAATAATTTGGATATTATACTGCATTTTTTGATATCAAAAGTATTTTCTATTCAGCTGCAATTAAATTTTCTGGTTCTCATATTACAGCGATTGACTTGGAATTAAAGGGAATGCTGATAAATCTATGTTTGCATATTTCATCATAGGAAATTCATATTAAGAGACAATATTATATCTGTTTGAATCGCTAATAAATTCATTATTTATAAATACTTTTACTAGTTAGCTGCCTGATTAGATATTTAAATTTCGAAATTTTTTAGCATACTAAAATGGTTTACGAATAAATAATCCTGTCAGATCTAGATAATACTCTCCAAGAAGCATTTATAACTTAGATAAGCTTTTACTCGACCATAGAGGAGGGAGGAAAGTAAAGAAAATAAATTTTCATTATAGCACACGCATGTGAAAGACAAAAATCTCTTTGAAAATAGTTAAAGTATTAGAAATAATTAAAATTTTGTTACTCTTGGTAATTAAACAATTTTAATTTCTTTTTCTAGAGTTCTGAGCTGTCATCGTTGACTGTAAATTTCTTTTCTTAGTATCTTGCCATGTGAAATTTATAGTCAACTGTCAAAAATTGAACTTTACCCGTGAATTATATCGGTAGCTTACTTAGGCTATTGATTGTTGCATTAATTTATAAAATGAAGTGCTGAAAAGACGACTGCGAAAATAAGTTAGAATTTGGATGCCTATGCACAAATCCACCTGTTTATTCGTGTGATATGCATCTCATAGCTCATCTAAAAACTGCATCTAAATCTAAGCATATTCCAGATTCCTTAACAATTTCATCAAATCCAGAAACAAAAAGAGCTCTTATTGATTATCTTCACAAATCGCTATCAGATTTGTATGAGCTAAGGAGAAAAATTGTTTCAGATTTTTCAATGCAAATTAAGCAACTTAACGAGAAAATGCAAATTACATTGGAATCATTCGACGAATCTATAAAAAAGCAGCGCAAAATAATATCTGAAATAATGCTTACAGAAGCCATATCAAATTTTAACAAGACTAGAATAGATGAGATGCTGACTTCAGAATCAGAAGAAGCCATTAGTCTCCTTAAAAATTTTTATGATATTTTTGATGGGTCTAACTTCTTTATAGATGGTGAAGGGAAATTAATAATCGAGTCTTCGATAAAAGAATCAAATAGATTTATTCTTTTTCGTGATAATTCCACAAAAATTGTGCAAACGGATTTAAATAATTACTCATCAACTGAACGCAATATATCATTGGATAGTCCAAAAAGTCATTACATAGCAATGTGCTTAATTCCTGAAAACTCAATTTTTGTTATGGAAATAAACCAATTACAAATACTGCATTTATTATTGAATCGAATAATAATGTTAAACCAGTAGTTAATGCAGAGCATAGTCTGTATCTCAGTGGCTCTATTTATTATAATGGCTGTGTTTATATTTTTGGAGGATCCAATGAAAAAGTGAATGCAAATAATGCATTTAGATATAGTTTATTAGAAAACAAATGGGAAAACTTAAATCCTTTGCCAGTTCGGTCCTCACTTGTGTCATGCATGGCTAAAAATAATAAAATATTACTATCTGGTAGGGAACACTCAAAGATTTATTGTTATGATATAATTCAAAATAGCTACACTGAGTTGCATCGCATTCAATCAGGACAGTGAAGAAAAATTGTATGTGGAAATTATAAAAATGCTTATATAATAGAAGCAGGCGGATATATTTATGAAGGAAGTCATGAATGAAGAGCTTGGAGCACGATAGTTTTCTCAGAAACTGAAAATTACGACTTAATTGGATGTAGTGTTTCATGGCAAAATAAAGTTTATTTTGCTTTTCAAACTTATAATTTATATGAATTTGATATGAAAGAAAAGAAATGCAAAAAGATCAAAACAATTTAATAGATTAATAACTAAAGCTAAGCTTAGCGTATAGCTAGCAATATTTTTAAATCTTAGATTTTATGACACTGATTATATGCCATATCTAATATTTATTTTTTTGAGTGTACAAATCAATAGCTTGTTATAATCAAAGAAATATTACTTTAGATTTAAATAAATCTGGGCTAAATTATTGATCAGATTCTTAATGACTATCTCAGAGTGATATCAATAAGAGAAAATCAATTGCTGATTTATTAAGAGATTAGCTTCCATAAGACTAATATGACTTCTAATTCAATTTATGATATATAAGTAATCAAAATGGTGATAACAAAAGATTGAATGAAATATTGGCAGACACTTGATATACTTGTATGTGATATTATAAAGATTTTATCAGAATCAAATTTAAGAATCAATTCTATTATTCTTAAAATTGTTAAATGTGATTTGAAATTGCAAGGCTTAAGGAAATATGAAGAAATTAATCATCTAATCGATTTCTTCTAATTTTTGTTATTTTCTTTTCAAATTTACACAAATTAAAAAAATTGTATATATAATTTAATATAAATAAAAAATTTATCGAAATAAAAACACTTGTTTTTCTCAAAATTGAGGGGGTGAGATATTTAGAACGTTTTAATGCTATAAATATAAATGGAGTGTTGAAAAGAAAATTGTGAGAACAAGTTGGAATATGTATGCCCATGCACAACTCCTCCAGTTTACTCATGTGATTTACATTTTAGCGAGCATCTTAAAATCTCTTCTATACTTGGCCATAAGCCTGAGTCTTTATCAATTATACCAAATCCGATAACTAAAAAAGCACTTGCTAGCTATCTTCACATTTCACTATCAAAACTATACGAATTCAGGCGAAAAATTATTTCAGATCTATCAATGCAAATCAAGTTTCTCAACGAGAAAAATAAAAATTACACTGAATTCATTTAAAGAAATCATTCAAAGCCACTGTGAGATGATTTCTCTAATAAACTCATTAGAAGTTATATCACAACTAAATAATAGCAATATCAATAGAATTTTGACACTAAATTATTAAAAGGATTTAAATATTGGAATAAGGTAATTATTAGGCAATATATTAATTTATAAAATGAAATGCTGAAAAGACAACTGCGAAAACAAGTTGGAGTTTGCTTGCCCATGCACAAATCCTCCTGTTTACTCATGTGATATTCATCTCGTAGCTCACATGAAAACTGCATCTAAATCTAGGCATCTTCCTGGTCCCTTAGCAATATCACCAAACCCAGAAACAAAAAGAGTTCTTATTGATTATCTTCTCAAATCGCTACCTTGATCTTAGCAGAACAGATGCTGAAGACCTCCTATTTTAATTATTCAAAATCGCTGTCAGATTTATATGAGTTAAGGAGAAATGCTGTTTTAGATTTTTCAATGCAAGTTAAGCAGATTAATGAGAAAATGAAAATTACATTGGAAGGATTCGATCTGTCTATAGAAAAGCAACAGAAAATAATTTCTGAAATAATGATAATAGAAGTCATATCAAATGTCAATAAGACCGAAATAGATGAAATACTGATTTCAGAACCAGAAGAATCAATTAAGCGTCTTAAAAATTCTTTTGGTATTTTTGATGGATCAAATTACTTTATGAATGATGCAGATGCAGCAAAACAAGAGCCATTCATTAATGAATCAAATAGATTTATTATTTTTCGCGATAATTCCACAAAAATTGTCCAAATGGATTTACATAATTACTCATCAACTGAATTCAATATCTCATTAGATAGTCCAAAAGGCATATTTTTAACAATGTGTCTAATTCCTGGAAATTCAATCTTTTGCTATGGAAATTATCCAACACCTACAAATGCTGCATTTATTATTGATTCGAATAGTAATGTCAAGCAAGTAATTAATGCACAGCATAGTCTGAGTCTCAGCGGCTCAACTTATTATAATAACAATGTTTATATTTTTGGAGGACTAGCATGAAAGGCATATTTAAGTAATGCTTTTAGATATAATTTATTAGAAAATAAATGAGAAAACTTAAATCCTTTGCCAGCTCGATCTTCATTTGTGTCATGTATGGGTAAAAATAATAAAATATTACTCTCTGGTAGGGATCACTCAAAGATATATTGCTATAATATTATTGAAAATATTTACATCGAGTTACATAACATTCAATCAGGAATGTGAAGAAAAATTGTATGTGGAAATGATGAAAATGCTTATGTAATAGAAGCAGGCGGATACATTTATGAAGGAAGCCATGATTGAAAAGTCTGGAACTCAATTGGTAGCTCAGGAACTGAAAAAAACGACTTAATTGGATGCAAAGTTTCATGGCAAAATAAAGTTTATTTTGCTTTTCACGGGAATAATTTGTATGAATTTGATATGGAGGAAAAGAAATGCAAAAAGATTAGAAAAATTTAAAAAAGTTTTATTCGGGATTTATAACTAAAGTTAAGTAAAGCAAATGATTATAAATATTTTTAAAATCTTATTTGCAGCAACTGATTATGTACCATATATAATATTAATATTTTGCCATATTTAAACAGAAAATATCTTAATTTTATTTAAATATACTGCTAAGGATGTGGAAATTCGTATAACGGTAGGCGCTATTCTTCCAGTTAGCAACTCGAATTAGTGGATTATTATTATTAAAAATGTGGGTTACATTCACTACCTTCTTAATTCCTGTAGATGATGCCATGTGGGGTAGGGACCCTAGATGTCGATTAAATATCATGGTAGATTTTACTAGCATAGAGTAGCGGCAATAACAGCTGACCAACCAAAATTTAACCCTGCAGATTTTCTCATGGAGAAATAGAACACGAAGTTGGAAACATTTTATGCTATAAATATAAAATGGAGTGTTGAAAAGAAAATTGTGAGAACAAGTTGGAATATGTATGCCAATGCTCAACTCCTCCAGTTTACTCATGCGATTTGCATATTAGCGGGCATCTTAAAATCTCATCTAAACTTAGCCATAAGCCTATTCCTTTATCGATTATACCAAATCCAATAACTAAAAAAGCACTTGCTGGCTATCTTCACATGTCACTATCAAAACTCTATGAATTTAGGCGAAAAATTATTTCAGACTTATCAATGCAGATCAAATTTCTCAATGAAAAAATAAAAATTACACTGAATTCATTTAAAGAAATCATTCAAAGCCACTGTGAGATGATTTCTCTAATAAACTCATTAGAAGTTATATCGAAACTAAATAATAACAAAATCAATAGAATTTTGACACTAGAGCCAGAAGAATCAATAAAAAGGCTTCAAGATTTTTTTGACATTTTCGATGAGTCAAAGTTCTTTATCAATGATGAAGGAAAAATAATTAAAAAATGTATTAGAGATGAATCAAATCAATTTACGGTATTTAGAGATTGCACAATGAAAATTGCAAAAACAGACTTAAATAATTACTCATCAGCTGAATATAATATCTCATTAGATAATCCACAAAGCCAGCTTTCATCAATGTGTTTAATCCCTGGAAATTCGATTTTTTGCTTTGGAAATCAAGCTAGATTTCCCAATACTGCATTTATTATTGATGAAAATAACAATGTAAGCCAGGTAATGAATGCTCCAGCTAGTTTGTTAGCTTCTGGCTCAATTTATTATAAGAACCGCGTCTATATTTATGGAGGATGAATAACTATGCCTACAACCTCTGCATTCAGTTATGGCTTGGCAAATAAAAAATGAAAAAATTTAAACTCTTTGCCAGCACCTTCTTCATTTGTATCTTGCATTTGCAGAAAAAATAAAATTTTATTATCTGGAAGGGAGCACTCAAAGATATATTATTATGATATAATTCAAAATAATTACACTGAACTGCAAAATGTTCAAGCAAACTATAACAAAATATTATGTGGAAATAAGGAGAACTATTATTTGATAGAAGCAGGTGGAAATATTTATGAAAGCAATTATGAATGGAAGATCTGGAGGGTATTATGAAGCTCAGAAATTGAAAATGGTCCAGTTATTGGGTGCAGAGTGCTATGACACAATAAGGTTTATTTTGCTTTAAGCAATTATAATTTGTATGAGTTTGATTTTAGAGAAAAGAAAATTCAGAAAATTAAAACAATTTAACAAACTTTAAATTCAAATGTAATTTTAAGTTCAACATTTATTATTAAGCCATATGCAGCAGATAAGCAATTAATTTTTAAAGCCGCAATTATTCATTAAAATTTACTCATAAAATGAAATGTTGAAGAGATCATTGTGAACATAAGCTAGAGTATATATGTGCATGCACAGACCCTCCAGCTTATTTATGTGATTCTCACATTGTGGAGCATCTTAAAATTCACTCAAAGTTCGAGCAACTTCCTGAGCCATTAACTATAACACCAAATCCTGAAACGAAAATAACTCTTATTAGTCATCTTCACAAAAAAATTTCAAATTTATATGAATCTAGAATAAAAACTGTTAAAGACTTGTCAGCACAAATTAAGCAGCTTAATTACGAAATGGAAATTACCTTAAAATCATTTGACAAAGCTATAAAAGGGCTACGCCAAATGATTTCTAAAGTTATTTCAACAGAAATTATATCAAATCAAAATAAAACTGAACTTGATGAAATTTTGGTCTCAGCACCACTAGAAATAAGTGAAAAACTAAAAATAATTGATGCATCAAACTTACTTATTGAAGAAAATAATCCTAAAGAAAATTCTAATCAAATTGTTTTATTTAGAGAATTTTCCCAAAAGATTGTGAGGATAAATTTATCTAACTTTTCTCCAACTGAATTTAGCCTTCAAATGGATAGTCCCAAAAGCATGCACATAGCTATGTGTTTAATGCCTGAAAATTCAATTTTTTGTTATGGAAACTATCCAACTTTTACAGACTCAGCTTTTATTATTGGACCCCATAATACTATAAGAGAAGTAAAAAATGCACCTCATAAAATTTCATGCCCAGGCTTAATTTATTATAAAAATTGTGTCTATATATTAGGAGGATGAAATGGCAGCTTTGCATCCAATGTATTTAAATATGATACATTGGTGCAAAAATGAGAAAATTTGGAGTCTCTGCCAATCCCATCTTCACATATATCTTGTATTGCGAGAAAAAACAAAATTTTACTATCAGGAAGGGAACACTCAAAGATATATTGCTATGATATTATTGAGCAAATCTGCATTGAGTTGTATAATATGGAGCCAGGAACGTTTAGAAAAATTGTATGTGAAAATGATACTAATGCTTATGTGATAGAAACAGGAAGAAATGTCTACGAGAGCAATCATGAATGAAAAAGTTGGAGCATTATAGCTAGCTCATTAAGCATTGAAAATAATGAGCTAATTGGATATAAAGTAATTTGGCAAAATAAAGTGTATTTCACTTCTCGCAAATTTGAGTTATATGAATTTGATATGAAGGAAAAAACGACTAAAATGATTAAAACTGTTTAAAAATATTATTTATAGCTCATTTATTAAATTTATCAATATTCTCAAGCTATAGGCAAATTTCTATTTTCGCTCTACATTAAATTGATTAATTATTTTCTTAAACTTAAAGGAGGAGTCAGCAGTATTGCTAAAATTCTTAATAAACTTCGCATCAACAATAAATTGTTTAAATTCAATATTAAGATCTTTTAAGATTTTAATTTCATATATATAGATAAATTTTTGATTAATTTATGAAAGATTCTCAAAAACTATGTCTTTGTATTAAAATGAAATGTTGAAAAGAAGAATGCGATAAAAAATTGGAATTTATATGCCCGTGCATGGATTCTCCTATTTATTCCTGTGATCTGCACATCGGCGAGCACCTTAAAATCGGGTCTAAATTAGAGCACCACCCTGAAGTACTAAAAATTTTCCCAAATCCTGAAACTAAAAGGGATCTTATTAGAATCTTAAGCAAGTCCCTTTCAAATTTATATGATTTTAAACGAAGCGCCATTCTAGACTTCACAAACCAAATTAAGCAGCTTAATGACAAAATGCAAAATACATTAAAATCCTTTGAAAAAGTTATCAAGCAGCATCGCCAATTAATTTCTAAAATAAACTCGACAAATGCTATATCAAGCGATAGTAAAGCCAAGCTCGATGAAATTTTATTAATGCAGCCTGAAGATTCACTTGAAAATCTTGAAGGTTTTATTGATATTTTTGATAAATCAAATTTTTTTATAGATGACTGAGGAATTATAGGAAAAAAAGAAAGCATAAATGATGAGTCAAATCAAATAGTTTTATTCAAAGATGAATCTATGAGAATTGCTAAAACAGATTTAAGCAATTTTTCGTCGACTTTTTTTGATATTTCTATAGCCGAGCCAAAAAGCAGGTATATTACTATGTGTTTAATTCCTGAAAATTCAATATTTTGCTATGGAAATTATGCTAAACCAGTTAGCTCAGCATTTATTATTGAGAAGAGTAATGATATTAAGCAAGTAATTGATGCACCGTATAGCTTAGGACTTTCTGGAGCAATTTATTGTAAGAACAGTGTCTATATTTTTGGAGGCTATACCGGAAGTGGATATGTCAATAATGCATTTAAATATAATTTCCTCGAAAATAAATGAAAAACTTTGAAGTCTATGGCGATTTCATCTTCATTTGTATCCTGTATTGCTAGAAAAAGCAAAGTCTTATTATCTGGTAGAGAACACCCCAAAATCTATGTCTATGATACCATAGAAAATTACTATACTGAGGTGCATGATACCCAAGTAATGTTTAGAAAAATAATATGTGGAAATGGTAAAAAATATTTTGTAATAGAAACAGGAGGCAATATTTATGAAAGTAATCATGAATGGGAGATTTGGAATACAATAGGATGCACAGAAATTGAAAATACAGATTTAATGGGATATAGAGTTCTGTGGCAGGATAAAGTTTATTTTGCTTATCATACCCATGATCTATATGAATTTGATTTGAAGCTTAAAACCATGAGAAACGTTAAGAGAATTAATGGTTTTTAAATTATTATGGATGTAACAGTAATTTATCACTATTGCTGCATTTCGAAATTCTTCTCTCATTTATCGATTTAAAAGCTAGCATTTGAGTTTTTGTCATCTCGTTAAGATTTTTCTTATATTTCACAATTTCTTCTTTTTGCCATATTTTTAGCCTCAATTTTTCACTTGCATTTTCTTGGTTCAAGCGTTTGAATTTATTTACAATTGATACACCTTCTTGTTTAAACCCTTTTACAAATGATTTATTAATGAAATGCTCTTTTTCACAGGTTTCTATAATGTAATTATAGCTTTTATTGACATCATTTGAATTGTTTGTTGGCTGTGTAGCTCTCATTTCACTTGAGCTTCTGTGTGCTTTGCCAGTTTTTAATTTTTCACTTAATTTAACTAGTCCTAAAGAATCGAAAATTTTGTGAACTGGAGGAGCTGTGGTGTTTCTGCAAAATTTTTTTGGCTTTTTAGTTTTTTCCTTTGGTTTGGTTTTTTTAATACCAGTATTATCTGAAGTTTCCCAAGAACAATACTCTGTAAAAGACATTTTGCAAAGTTGGTTTGCTATGGTAGTAAATGGCCTGATTAATGCCATAATCTTTTGTTCATATTTTACATTTGGGCAAGAAAAAGGTTCTTGTGCTATTTGAGTTGTTTTTTTCTTCTTTTTTAAGTCCCCAGTTTTATAATTTATCAGCTCTTTATAAGATATAGTATTTCTCATGTCTTCTATTACATTTTCTTTTCATTTCAATACTGATTTTCCTTCTGTTTTTGGCTTGTCTTCTTGTGTATTTTCAGTTGGTATAGACTCTGCTCCATCATAAATTTCATAATGATTTTCTATTTTACAATTTTTATTTGCATTAAGAGTGTCTTTTATTGCAATCTTAATTGAGGCAAGATCTTCTGGTTTAAATTTTATCGCACACTCATTTTTGGTTATTTTATATTTTGGAAGTGAATTTATTGATTTTGAAACGAAATGCAATTTAAGCCTTTGTTGGTTTCGAATTGGTTCTGTTGTGTCGAAACTTTTTGATTTAAAATGACTTGGATTAATATTGCACTTGTCTAATAAATGCTTAAATGCAGGGTTGATGCTTAAAATTTGATCATTTTCCATTTGAAAGTTTTTTTTATTACTAATATCATTAATGTATATAATTGCTTAAATTATTTGAAACCTCGCAATCCAAAATTGATTTATTCATTAAGATCTATAGTTTTCTCACTGTGAATTATTTCTTCCTTATAAGATACTTTAATTATAAAATTTAAAGATCATATGAATTTTCCTATTTTATTTTCTAATTAATTGTTTCGATTTTTTGCGTTGCTGAATAGTATATCTATGTATCTGCAGAAATTTGCTAATTTTCCGCGATTAATAATCATCAGAAACAATTTCCATTTTTATTTCAAATTTCTAGTTCTTAATTGCTCTCCAAATTAAAAGAATTTATAAAATTCATATTTAGCCTATTTTAGATGATTTTATTATAAATTTATTCTATTGGAACTTTTATTCGCATTTACATTTATAAAAATGATTATATTTTTATATTAGCTCGAATGCAATATTCATATAAGAAAAATTAATAATAAAATATTTCTTTGAAAAATATAATCAAATTTTTGCATATTTCTTTAAATTTAATTTGATAATCCTTTAGGTTATATAAAATGGAAAGAACAGTTACTCACAAAAATCCAGTTTTTTCTAATGCCTTTCCAAATCCAAAAATCATATTTCTCCACGGTCCTTCATCTTCTGGGAAAAAAACTCAAGCAGAAAGGTTAAGCTCTGAGCAAGGCTGCTACCACATCTCAATGAAAGCTCTAATGCAGGCAGAAATCAAGCGAGGAAGCGAAGAAGGCCAACAAATAGAAAAAATGCTTAAAGGTGGCCATGTTCCTTCTAAAGATATTAGAGTAAGCTTACTTTCAAGAGAAATTTCTATTAACCCAAGCCACTCATACATAATTTCAGGATTTTTGAAAAGCCTAGATGAAGCTTTGGAGTTCGAGAAAAGAATCGCTGAAATAAAACTTATTGTTCATTTTGTCATTAATGATAAGCAAGCTTATTTTGAACAGCTGCAAGGTAGAAATAAAAATTTAGAACAAATTGAGCATTATTTAAACCAAAAGCACGAAATCATTGAATTTTATAAACAATTTGGAGCTGTCAAAGAAACAGAAGCAATTGGAACCCCAGAAATTTCTTTCAAGAAATTCAAACTCGCAATAAGACCAGAAGTCTTCTTGATAATCGGTGCTCCTGGCTGTGGGAAAACCACAATTGGCTCCAAAATGGCCGAAAAATACAACTTACACTTCATTGATTTAGAAAGCATCGTTTGGGACAGAGATGTCAGTGGAAGACCTGTAAGGATCACAGACGACAACTCTATATCATCTAGAGTTATGCAAACAATGGAAAGGACAAGCTCTATGAGATTTCTAATTGAAGGTTTCCCAACTACTCTTTACAATTTAAAACAATTTGAGCTTGCTTATGCAAAACCTAAGAAAATTTTTTACATTGCTCTATATAAAGAAGAATTAATGCAGAGGTCTACAAACCCAAATATAAATGTTGAGTATTTAAGCTATATGAAAAAAATGTCCCCAGTCATAGACGCATTAGAAAAAAAGCCAAATTTCGCGAAAATTAATGCAAATTTGACTGTAGAAAATTCAATGAAACAGATTTCAGGTCATATGGAGCCAGAAGTAGTAATTATTAGAAAAGACCAAGATGGGAGTTTTTCTAATTATCTGCATGGGCTAGGGTTCACTGATGTAAATTTACAAGAATCAATGACTTTGATATGCAAAAGACAAACCCCCAAAGGCAAAAATATTATGCAGTATATAGAAAACGGAAAAATAGTCCCTAAAAAGATGCTGGTCAGCTTAATTCAAGACTCCTTATACAACGGTTCCAGCTTCGGCAAAAAATTCATCATAAAAGGCAAATTCCCAGCCAGCGTAAAAGAGTTAAAATTCTTCGAAAAAGACTGTGCAAAAATCAGCAAAATTTACCATATAATTAACAACCCCAGTGATTTCTCTATGTCAGAGCTCGACAAAGAAGAAATCGACACCTTCCTTGCCAAAGACAATAGAGTAAGCAAAATTTACTATAATCCAGCCTTATCAGAAGAAGAAAGATTAAAGTATTTTGAACACGATCTCCAAGAGCGAATTAATAGAAAAAAAGGAAAATGGATTGTAGTATTAGGGCAATATTTAACCGGAAAATCCACTATAGCTAAATACCTCGCTGAGCACCACAAATATAAGCTTATTAATTATGAAGAGCTCCCAGAGCAGATTAAAGCTAAAAAGAGTACCGAAGAAGAACCATATGAAAACGTAACCTGGCATGATATAATTGAAGAATTAGTTTTCCAAGCTTCTAAGCCAAATGCAGTTATTTTATTAGACGGATTTCCACCAGATACTATGGTTTTAGAAGCAGAAGAAGAAAAAAAAGAGGAAAATGAAGAAGATGAAGAAGTGGTCGAAAAAGATAAAAATGTGGAATATTTCAATAAAATTAAAGAGGAATTTATAGCAGCTATGGGGACACCTTATGCGGTTTTGCATACTGTGACTGATCTTCCTATTTTAGAAAAAAGACTGTTTGTCAGCTTAGAGTTGGGGGAAGAGGATGAACTGACAGAAGAACATCATGAACTATTTAAAGATTCAGCGGCAAAAGAAAATCCGTTTTTAGGATGGCTGGACTCGTTAAAAGTGCATTATGATCATGAATTGGATCCAGATAGCTGGAAAACTAAAATTTATTATCAGATTGATACCTCGAAAACCATTTCTAGGACAAAAGAATACCTAAACTCAATTTTCAGTAAAAAGTTTATTATTGTTGAGGGGGATAGCCACAAACACTATGAAACTTATATAGAAAATTTGTGCATAAATTATGATATTTTCCATGTCAATATGGAAATTGTGATTGCTGAAGAAATTAATACACTGTCTGAACGTGGAAATTTGATACAGACTATGAGATCTCAGCATATTCAGCTTCCACTATCATTGAAATTTTCACTAATCCAGGATTATTTAAACAAATATCTCCCCTACAGATCTCAGTTAATCCTCCTATCCCATTTCAGCTCAACCGAAGACCCTTACGAATACCCTCGAGGCATGGACACATTCCTTACCCTCGAAGAAAAACTTGGCGAGATCATCAGTGTAATTCGAATTTGTAGCAGAAAATCCGCCCAAAACGTCGAAATTGAGTACATCCCAGTCGTCCATTATCCTCCCCCTAAGCCTGCTAATGGTGAAGAAGAAGAGGTTGAAGAGAAAAAAAGTGACGAAGAAAACGAAGAAATCCATAACTCCCAAATAGTAAAAAATGAGCCTGTAGAGCTCCCTCCCAGATCTGAACCTAGAGAGCCTGTAGGACTGAGCAAGCTTTTCCAGCTTTATAAGAGGAATACGCCTTATTTCGAGAGTTTTGAAGAACTTGAATGCCTTGATGAGTGTTTTAGGAAAATTATTGGATATATGAGGGAGGAAGCTTATATTAGCCCACAAGACAGCATAAGATTGAGATGCCCGAACCTACAGGTTTTAGCTTAATTATAAGAAATTATGATAGTAAATTGGTTTATTTTTATAAATAATGAAAATATATTTAAAATAATTTTGGGCTGTTTATTAATTTTGTATAAAAATGACTGATATTACACCTCAGCTTCTTCTTATTACTCAAACTTATAAAGCTCCTCTCAAGTCTGCTTATCAAGAGCGCTTTCAGCCTTCTGAAATTTCAGCAAGTGACAGCCACTTTATGAACGAAGCTGGAAAATTGCATTTTTCTTTAGTCGAAACCCACAAAATGCTCAATTCTTTATTCAAACTAACAAAGCAAAACACTCTTTTCAATAACCAAAGTTCTCGTATCCACCAGCTCAGCGAACAAATTGAAGATAGCATAAAAGTTTCCCAAATCAAGCTTGAAGAAGTCCGAGGGGTCCAAATAGATGGTGACTGTGCCGAAATTATCAAAGAAATCCTGCAGCAACGCTTATTATCTCTCATCAAAGATTTCCAAAAACTTCTCCAAACTAGAACCAAGCTTCTTAAAGACAATAAACTTAAGCAAAAAGAAATTTCCTCTGTAAACGAAGTAGAGCTATCTAGAAAAGATATCCCAAGCTTTTTAGAAGTAAAGTAAGAATACTATAGGTGGTAATGTGCAAGAACAAATTGATGATTTATCAGAACTCCAAGCCAGGGCTGATAGCGTCGAACAAGTAGAAAAACAAATGGCAGAAGTCTCCCAGATGGTCCAAAGATTAGCTTTAATTGTACACGAGCAGCAGCTTATGGTAGAAAGAATTGACCAGAATACTGATCAAGCTTTATTAAATTTAGAAAAAGGAAAACAGGAAATAGAAAAATACCACCAAAATGTCACCAGCAACAGGAACTTAGGCATCAAAGTTTTCATGATTTTTGTGATTTTCTTTGTGTTTTACGTTATTTTCTTAGTTTAATTGACGATTCTTATGATAAGTTATATATTTCTTATAAAGAAATGGCTAGTGCTTTATTATTTCTAAATTCTCGTGGAGAAGTCTTGATTTATAGGTCATATCGTGACGACGTCAGCCGGACTGAAGTTTCCCAGTTCTGTACCCAAGTAGTCGCAGCTAAAGAAGCATCAGAACAGCCGATCGTCTATTTAAATGGCGTCCATTATATCCATACAGTTCAAAACAACATCTTTGTGGTAGCTGCAGCGGCTTCTAATATCAACGTCG
Source organism: Blepharisma japonicum (assembly GCA_949751835.1). Taxonomy (NCBI): domain Eukaryota; phylum Ciliophora; class Heterotrichea; order Heterotrichida; family Blepharismidae; genus Blepharisma; species Blepharisma japonicum. The sequence continues at coordinate 153,971 of CATKHK010000077.1, read as the reverse complement.
CCATGATCCTTCAATTCCTATATAAAGCTGTTGAGGTTTTCAAAGCTTATTTTAATGGGGAATTTGATGAAAATGCAATCAAAAAAAATTATGTGCTTATTTATGAGCTATTGGACGAAATTATGGATTTCGGCTTGCCCCAGCTGACTGAGACCGAGGTGTTAAAACAATTCATCACCCAAGGCGGGTTAAGGAAGTCTATTAGGGATGATCAGATCCAAGGAGCTTTAATTCAAGCTACAGGAATTACTAGTTGGCGTCCTGATAATATTAGGCACAAAAATAATGAAGTTTATATAGACGTTATTGAAAGTCTCCATGTCCTCGTGTCATCCCAAGGCACTGTTTTGCGTAGTGAAGTCCAAGGCCAAATCATGGTAAAAAGCCTGCTTTCTTTTATGCCAGAATGCAAGTTTGGTATGAATGATAAGCTAGCAATGGCTGGGGATGGAAATAGTGTCCTTGGAGATAAAGGAATAGCTATTGATGATATAAAATTCCACCAATGTGTAAGACTAGGGAAATTTGATAGAGACAGATCAATTACTTTTATCCCACCTGATGGTGTTTTTGAATTAATGACTTATAGGGTCACTGAAAACGTGAATCTTCCTTTCAAGCTTATTCCTATAGTGCACGAGTATGATAAAAACAAGATAGAAATCTCGCTGAAAATTAAAGCACTTTTTGAGAGGAATGTTTTTGCGTCTAATGTGGTAATAAAAATCCCAGTCCCAAAAAATTCAGGAAAAACCAATATATATGCAGTCACTGGAAAAGCTAGACTTGAGCCAGAACAAGGTGCAGTTGTATGGAGAATCAGAAGATTCCCTGGAGACAGTGAATACACGTTAAGAGGCTCAGTCAATTTAGTTCCCACTACAAATGATAAACCATGGTCTCGGCCTCCCGTAACAATTGATTTCCAAGTCCCTATGTTTACCTCTTCAGGCCTCCGAGTCAGATTTTTAAGAGTTATAGAAAAAAGCAATTATAAGCCTACTAAGTGGATCCGCTACATAACTAAAGCTGGATCATATCAGCACAGAATATAAAAATAATCATAATATTTTCTAACAATTATTCAAATCATGAGATCAAAATCTTTAGACTTCAGAGCCCATCAACCACGGCTTTATAATCAAGAACTTATTATGAAAATCCAAGCCGACCGACAAGTGTCTCCTTTAAAAGAACAAAAAGACTCCCAAGAAGAATTTCAGCAGACTGAAAGGCATATTCTGAACAAACTTATTATAGCTGATAATTTTTCACAACAAATACCGAAACCTGCAAACTGGGAAATCGCAAATTTTTATAGTCACTCGTCTGAAGGACTTTCTGAGGTCAGGGGGAATTTTCGACCTTTTGAAATTCAGCCGAATAATTTTGGAATTCCGATACAAAATTTAGTATTAAGATCAAAACCGACTATTTCGCTTAAAAGCATCGCCTGCGAATTAAATTTGACTTTTAGACTGATCGGCGACTCTGCATTTTTTATCATAACAAGAGGAAGCGGGGTCAAAGATCCCGACGCCATGATTTGTAAATTTAAAAAAGACTCGGACTCTCAAAGAGTCTTCGTCATCTTCGGTGCAAATATTGGCCCTGGAAACGAATTTAAATTTTTTAAAAAACAAGAAATCCCTGAACTTGAAGAAATAAACGAAATCCAAGACTACGTTGACATCAAAGTGAATTTGATTGACAATGGCGACGATAAAGTATTTATCACTGCAGTTACCACAAATAAAAGGTGTATGAATTCTTGTTGTAATAAATTTATACCTTGTTTTAGGGACACACATATTTTGTTGGCTGGAAATGGAGATGGGGTGTTGCTGAAAAATGTAGCTGTGAGGCAGGTGGAAAGGGTAGAAAGCAACCATCAGCAGCCTGTACATCATGAATGCTGTGAGATATTTTAAGTTTTACTAACTATTAGTCTTTAACTTACCTTTATTTAAGAGTTTGAGGGCAAGCTCTTAGCCTATATAAGAAAATACAATTTTAAACCTATCTTTTAGCATAAGAAATGATAAGCTGGCAGTTTTCTGTGATTTTGTACCCATTTAAGCCTTCTAAAGCTTTAGCAGCTTGGAAATCTTCGTCGAATTCTATAAAAGCTACTCTTTTTTCAGGAATCATTCTTACTTCTTTATATCCTTCGTATAGAGAAAATAGAGAAGCAATCACGTTTTCAGGGATGCTGGAATCAATTCTTTCAATAAATAAAATATGGTTTGCCCCTGCATGGCCATTGCTGGGCATTTCTATCTGCATTCCTTGTCTTTTGGCTTGTTTTTCTTCAAGTTTTCTGAAAAAGTGCTGGCGTTTGAAGGTGGATTCTGTATGATCACGGGGTATATATGTTCCTTCACGTTTTGTGATTATATCAGATTTTACCTTTGAGTAAGAAATTCTCTAGGTGAAACTTACCAATGTTTTTCCATGAAAACTGTAGCCTTGTAATAGTCTCATAGCATTTGTAGCATCCTCTTTAGAGTCATAAACTACGAATGCTTGGCCTCTCATACGGTATTGTTTTTGGGTTTGGACTTCTAAGACTGTGCCGTATTGTGCGAATAGTTGATAGAGTAAAACCCTCATTTCTATATAAAATTTACCATCAGATTTGATTTTTTCATTGAGATTTTGGATGTAGAGAGTCTCGTTTGGATCCACAGTCTCCATTTTATTACAATTTAGCAATATGTGATTTAAATAATAAATTAAATATTAAAGATTTATTTCAAAACGTATAAATTTAAATAATTTGTAATTAGTCTTATGAAAATAAATCATCAAAGGCTGATTTTTCTTCTTTTTTGCTAGTTGACTGTGATGAATTCATTAAACTTTCTGTATTTTTATTAGGGTTTTGCTGAATGCGAAAAAGCTCCGGCTGCGCACTTGTGCTAGTCACACTTTTTGCTTGAGTTTTCATTGTATCCAGACTAAATAGCGAGTCTAAAGGATTTGAGCTGCTAGCCGGCTGCGGTTTTGCGCCTGCAAATAAGTCCTTATTGCTATTCGCAAAATCAAATGACGAAGGATTGGCCTGCTTATTTGTTATATTTACCGCTGGCTTACTAAAAATATCCCCAGTAAAGCTTGCTGACTTCGGCATATCTGCAAAAAGATCCATATTGAGTGAACTCCCAGCTGGTTTAGTTTTATTATCAGTTTTCTGAATATCTGCAAAAAGATCTAAATCTGTAGCAGCTTTATTAGCAGGTTTTGGCTTATTATCAAAAATAGTATCAAATGCATTTTCGCTCGCTTTTATATCTAAACCTTCCAAACTTAATAAATCCGAGTCTTTATTTTCTTCTGCGCCGAGCTCTAAAAAATCATCTTTCAGCTTAGCCCTGGCAGGCTTCACATTTCCTGGTAATAAATCAAACTCAATTTTATTTGGTAAATCTTCAAGTAAATCCATTTCTTTAGCCATTTTAATTTCATTTTTTGGTTTTTGCCCAATTTCGTGGGCTTTTTTGGCCTGAATGTTAGGCTCTTCTCCAGCCTTTTTAAAGGTTTCTGTAGGGTACTCGTGGACTTGGTCTTTATGGGGCTGTCTTGAGGCGGAGTCTTTTCCATACATTCTTTCCCATATCTTCTGCCCATAAAGATCATTAAAAGATAAGCCATCTACTAATAAATCTGCGTCTGCACCTGGGTTGTCAATTGTAATTACATGCTTCATATGGAAAAATCTGTACTGGAATACCCCACCAATAGGCTTATAGCCTGTAAACATTAGGGTCCCGTCAAAAGTGACCCTTCGTTTATTAGTCAAATATGAGCATTCGAGCTCGGCGGCGTGCTTTTCATTGTCTAATTCAAAATGCCAAATAATATGCTTTTTAGAACTATGTTGAATTTACCTCCTAAATCTTTCACCTACATCTTCCATAGTCACTTGTGTAGGTTTAAATGTGGATTCCATTTTAGTATTATTATGTATTTTAGTTAAAAATCAATTAATTTAATTTATAAAGCATTTTATTAAGAAATGTTATAAGAAGGAGCCTAATTGTCAAAAGCTCTTATTATTTACATAAATTTTCTACAAAATCAGCATGAAAAAACTGCCCGAAAAAATATTATGCTATTATGGCTGTGGAATACAGAATAGCCAAAAACCAATTAAAACCAGTTTAAAGTCTTAAATGACTATTTATTTACTAAATGATGATAATAGCAATAATCCCCAAAAGATGCAGACTATATAATAAGTTCCAATTAGCATTTGCTTATGCTAATTCTTAAAACTACATGAAAGTTCAATATAAAATTTTTTAATATGATCTATACTTAAAGAAAATACTCTAATCAGGATTGCATACCACTCTTATCAATTTCATTAAGCACACAAACTTAAAAATATAAAAACTGCAAAAAAGCAATATCGAAATACACATTAAGGTTTTTGCTAGTAAAATAGCAATCTTTTATGAAAAATAGTTTCTTGGAAAATTTCTGGATACGCCAAATATATTTTAATTTTTATTATGGTATAAGCGAGGCCAAAGCTTATAAAAAATTTTTATATGAAGTTTTTTCTCCTGTATTCGCTGTAAGAACAGCATGAAAGTTTTTCCACCATTTCAAAATTTTTTAATTTTTAATATGGTGTAAAAATATGACTTCATAGAAGTTTTTACTCTTTACCTCATTTTCTTGATAGATTTTCAAAAATATAAAGAAATACTCTATAAAAAACAATTAAAATTATATGAAGAAATTATTTTTAAATTTTTAAAATGGATATCGGCGAACTCAAAAGTTCACTACAAGCCTGTCAAGAAATTCTTGATGAACTTCCTCTTACCATCCACAACTCAATCGTAGAAACTGAAGAAAACTTAAAATTCCTCGGCAACAAACTTGACGATGAAAAAGTGAAGGTTGAAGAACAAATTATAAATTACCAAGAGGCCAAGCAAGACGCTGCAAACGAAAAAAGTGAACTAAAAAAGCATTTAATGGAAATGGAAAAGCTAAAAAGCCAAAAAGAAGTCGAAAAATACACAAGAGAAGCCTTAAAAGAAAAAGACGGCAACATCGTTGACGAAGAATACGAATTAGAAGAAGAACTAAAATATCATGAAAAAATGCTATCCTATTTAAAAAGCAAAATAAACTTATATAGAATGTTCGCAAAAATCGAATGAAATGCTTCTGACACTCAAAATATCAGTGGAAATTATATAAAAGGAGATGAAGAAGTTCCTTTTAAAATTCAAAATTCGTCAGCATATGATTCTGTTAATAGAATGTGGGAAATTATAGATTAATTTTATTGTTCTTCATAGGTAATGTGCTCTTCTAATACTAATTTCCCATCATTATTTAATTTTACCTGTCTTTTTATGTCAGAAATGGACAGTTCAGAGTTTGGTTTAACTCGCTTTGGAGGGTTAAAATAAAAATCGAGGGAATTTCTTTTTAATTTTTTGCCTGTTGTGATTGCAGGGGTGCCGTCTTTTTGTATACGATTTTCAATTTTTACGACTGGGAGGGTGCTAATTATGACTCCTTTTTTATGATTTCCAAGAGGAGGGTCATACCTTAATTTATTGCAATTTGTGAGGAGAATTTTTTTATCATAGTTTTCACGGACGATACCATAGACTTCAATTTCGCACATGCTGCAATCAAACATTTGCTCTTCTGTTATTAGTGAAAATTTTCTATTTGAAGGATCAAAAGATGAATAAATACAGTTGAAATTACTTTGATAATTTTGTATATAATAAAACAGCATTTTTCTAGCCTCGCCTATCGCCACCCCAAAATCTTTCGAAATTTCTGTCGCAGTCACTGCAATTTTACTATTCAAATACTCAATTAGTCCATCCATATAAATTTATAAATGTCAAGCGAAAGTTCTGACGAAGACTCATATGATGAATCCAGTGAAGATGAAGATTTTGACATCAAAGAAGAAACCTCTCGTAAGCGGCCCAAAAAATCTTCTTCGAAAGGCACAAAACACCAAAAAAATAGTGCGAAATTCGCCAAAAACAAATTTCTTGAAATTGCTGCAGATGAAGGTGAAGAAGACGAAGAAAGCGACATTGATCCTGAATATGAGCACGAGCGTCGCGAAGCTGAAAGACTTCAAAGTTTACTACCTAAGCGCCGAGATTATTTGTCAGAAGAAAAGCCTGAAGATATCGCAAGAAGATTTGAACATCGGGCCACTTTACAAATGACTGATATTCCTAAAGATCTTTCTCAGGTCTCCCAGCAGAGAAATTTACCATCAATTCAAGACCCGAAATTATGGCTCGTAGGGTGTAGAAATGGGAAAGAAAAAGAAGCGGCCATGAATTTGATGCAAAAAGCCTTATTTAAGATGAGAGAAGGGGAGCCATTAGAAATTTTTTCAGCATTTGCGTCAAATCATGTAAGGGATTATATATATGTGGAAGCCTATAAGAAGGTGCATGTGGTTACTGCAATTAAAGGGATTCATTTGTTACTGGAATATAAAATTTCTATTGTGCCGATTGAAGAAATGGTTGACGTTTTTTCAATGGATAAGGCTAAAAAGCTTACCATTGAGCCTGGAAAATTCGTCAGGATCAAATCAGGAGACTACAAAGGAGACATCGCCCAAATTGTAATGGTCGAAGAACACAGAGACCGTGCACAAGTAAGAGTCGTCCCACGTCTTGAAAAAACTAGCAACCGCAAAGTCCGGCCACCAGCCAAACTTTTTAACCCAAAAGACTACCCTGATTGTGAAACCAAAAGAGACGTCATGTCCCGAGACATATTTTTCTTATGAAATGGCTTACAATTCCGCAACGGTCTGCTTCACAAATCAATGGCAATTCGCAGCCTCCAGACTGAAAATGTTGCGCCAACCTTGACAGAAATCCAAATTTTCCAAACTTCTTCACAAGAAGAAGAAAATAAGCCTTCACAATTTCAAGGCAGAAAAATCCATTATTCGCAGGGTGACCGTGTCAAAGTAATTAAAGGAGATGCCAGAGGACTTACAGGATCTGTAATGAGGGCTGCTGAAGGGATGGTAACAATCCTTCCGAGTATATCAGAGCTCGCCAATCAGCAGCTGAATTTCCCTGAGTCTGAAGTCAGCAAGTTTTTTGAGGTCGGCGACCATGTAAAGGTTTCTGGAGGGAGATATTCAGGAGTCACCGGGATGATTGCAGCTACCAAAGAAACGACTGCAGATTTAATGTGTGATGTCTCCAAAGACGTGATTTCAGTTCTTTTTAATGACTTAAAGTTAACTGATGAAATAAGCTCAGGTGTCCAGCACACTGAAGCTTATAAAGTCTATGACATCATCACATTAAATAATGATAAAGCCTTTGGTATAGTTGTTAAGGTGGATAATGACTGTGTAAAAGCTGTCATGGATAATGGGGAAACTAAAAATGTATGGTATCATGAGGTAGCTAAGAAATATATCGCAAGAAGAGCAGCTGCAGTTGATAGAGATGGTAATTCATTAGTTGCAGGGGACATGGTAAAAATCAGTTATTTCAAGCATGATTTGCATGACAAAATTGGAGCGATAAAGAATTCATTAAGAGGTGTGCTATTTTTAAATATCCCTGACTCAGTGGCGACTGCAAATATAGTCCCTATAAAGGCAAGCTATTGCTTATTATTAGGAGGCGAAAGAAAAGAGGTAGCAGCTCCTGAGCCTTCTCCAAAAGATGTTGTTGGAAAATACGTAAGAATCACTGAAGGCCCATATCGTGGGTATACAGGGAAAATCATTAAATTGATGGACAGAAGAGCTATGATTGAATTAAACACCAAAAACAAAATCATAACAATTGACCTAAGCGCTTGTGCTGAAGTAAAATCTGTAGCAAATGGCATGGCTATTCAATCTGCACAGGACGTAATGAAAACTCCTGCACAGTCACCTGGGTATCCTATGCAAACGCCAGCACCTCATGATATTGCATCTCCATGGGAAACCCCTAGAAATGATCCATTTAAAGCTGATTATATGCGCTCGCCTAGTGCTTCGCGTAGATACTAAATTACTATTTATCACAATTAATTATTCTTTAAATCTTGCATAGTTAGGGGCAAACATTTTTAGCTGAAATGATAATTCAGTAAAAAATTTTGATATTTCTTTTGATGGGGTTTTACAGGCGAATACTAATATAGTATATGTGTCTATTTTATTAAAAAGAAAATTCATAAAAGTTGATGGACAAGTGGCAGTTATAGCTCTATGTGAAGAGTGCAATAAAGATTGCTCTTCAGATTCCAAAGAGACATATAAAGCATTTTCCATTTCATCAGGCAGGCTTTCTAAAGTATGTTTGAAAATCACAATAAATCGCTCTGTGCTTATTTCGTTTATCACTTTAGGCTTTCTTCTGCACTTATAAGAGTATTCTTGCAAGTTTAAGTTTTCATCATTATTAAGTAATAATGATATATAACTAATGCCGAGCTCAGCGGATTTACTGCGGATTCTTATCAAAAATTCTTCTCCGTACTCCAAAAATTCACTTCCTGCCATATTTTCAAAATTCGGCCCAAAAATCAGCTTGGCTTTTGCCATAATTACATGCAAAGTGCTCAACAGAAACTTATATATCATATTATACTCTTCAAGCGAATTATTTGAGTAAGCAGGGGAGTATTTCTTAAACACAAAAATCTTTTCCCATTCTTGGATATTTGAATGCGCCTGAGTCAAGGCTAAAATTGTGCTCATATAATTAAGATTTGATATGCTTCTTGACGCAACAATTAAATTTTTAATAATATTCAGCTCAATTATAATAGTCTCATAAAAAGGCTCAAGTAATTCATTATTTGCAGCTCCAAGTGCTTTTATCAAGCTTTCACAAGTAGCCAGCTGGTCACTTAAATTATAGTCAGCCTGCGCTAATTCTTTATAAAGTCCACACAAATTTACTTGTATATCTAAAACATGTAAAAGTTCAGCATAAATCTCATCGTCAATTTCTTCGAATTCATTTTTTATATCAGTATAAATTTCTCTGATAGCTCTTTCTCTATTTGGATCTCTATAAATTACGTATGCAAAATTATAATATTGAATTTCAAAAATAATTGCACCTTGTAGACCTTGTTTAATTGAAGGATTTTCATTGAATTCTTCTAGTAAGTCATTGCATTCTTCATAGTTCTGCTGAGAGAGATGACAAATGAATTTTTCCATTTAAAAAATATTTTTAATAAAATTTTAAATATTAAGATTATATCTAAATTAAGCAGCCACAAGCCCTGCAGGCATTGTAGAAGTCATTGATTCAATAGGCTGGAAGCCAAGTTCTTCAGGTGGGATTCCAAACTCTACAAGTTTGGCTTCGTAAACTCTTATAGCGTCATTATAAGCTTTAATAGCATGTGATAGCGAATACTTCAAGTTCTTTAGAATTGTGTTTTTTGCTTCTAAAGAGTCTTCAATCCTCTTATTGATTTCGACTATAAATGCTTGATCAATATTAGCTTTGGCGAGGACTTCTTGTAACTGAGTTTCTTTTCTTTGTAAATTGTCTTCATGCTCTTTAAGCTTATTTTCTAAGAAAACGTTCTTATAGTCTGCTTTTTGTTTGACTCTATCTATAGAGTTCTCAAATCTCTTATAAAGCTCATCTCTTTCTTGCAAGGTTTGACGGTATTTGGTTTCAAGCTCGTTTTTATCATATTTGCATTTTTCTAGTCTTGATATTAAAGTTTTCAAGTGTTTTTTGGCGTTAAATAAGCTGACTTTATCTAAATTATAATTGGTAAGCTTATCTTCTAATAAAGCTAGCTGTTCTTTTGCATCTTCTAATGGCTTTTTAAGCTCAGCGTTTTTCTTTCTAAGTTCTTCTATAAGTTGTTTATTTTCAATTTGATTTCTTTCGAGCTGCGCTTTTTCGTCTTTTAAGTCTCTTATTTTTTCAAGGTTGCCTCTAGTGATATCATTATAATAGTCTTTTATAGTCCTAAATGCTTTTTCATGCTTCATCATTAAAGTGTTTCTGTGCTTGTTTTTCCTTTCTTCGACCTCATGGATTTCTACTTTTAGCCTAAGTTCTAAGTTTTCTTTTAAGGTTTGGAATTTGGTGTTATAAGTTTCCTCAATTCTGGCTAATTCTTGGTCATAACTTCTTTTAAGGAAATCCAAATTTGACTTATAAGTCTCCATTTCTTTGCCAACCCTGTTAACATATGCCAATTCTTGCTCGTTTAATTCTTTTTTAAGCTCAATTTTGGCAAGTTTCATCTGGTTTTCTGTTTTAAAGTGATAGTTGACCTCGTCTTTTTGGTTGGATTTTGTATCGTCTTCAAGCTTTTTCAAAGCATTTTGGTGGTCGTACTCAAGATGGTGGATTTTTTGCATATAAACTTTTACTTCAACTCGATGGTCGTCTTCAAGCCTCTCCATCTCTGAGTCTTTGTTTTTTATGCTGGCAGTGATGTCTTCTGTATTCTTTTTGGTTACTTCGTAAAACTGTTTAATTAGGTCTTTTTCATTCTGAAATTTGTTCCTAAGAATTTTTGTGTCCAAAACCTTTTGTCTTCAGCTTTCGATTTCCCTTTGAAGAGTAGCTATATCCATCGCTTTTATCTCTTCAGGCAAGGCTTCTCGTGGGTCCTTCTGCTTTTTCTTCTTTCCTTTCTTTACTTTCTTGCCTTTTCCTTTGCCTTTCCCACCCATTTATTATTATAATAACTGCTAATCATTTATCCCAATATCATTATACTTGAAATTTGAGGTCTTCATAAAAATAATCCAGTCCTTTTAAGGAATCGTATTAAAATCAATTAATAATAAGGTAATTAATAATCATCTATATTTATTTTAAACATCAAAGTAAACCTTATATATTCAAATCAAGATATATTAAAAAATTAAATGTAAAATAAAAGCGAGGATTTTCTCTAAACCTATTAATTTAATTATAAGATAATGGCTTTAAGCTCTCACACGCATCTCTAAATAATAACTCATTCCCCCAATCCCTAATTTCACTTGGCAAGCTCAATGCAATTAAAATTAATATTTTGGCGTACCCAGGCACAAAAACTTCTTCCCTTTTTTCACAAATTCCATTATAAATTGATTTAGCGACATTAGTTGGGTTTTGGCTTGGCAATAGATACTTTACAGGCCCAAATTTCATATCGTCGAACATTTTTGTACAAATATGATGAGGATACACAATAGTGACCTTTATTGGGCTTTTTCTTACCTTAAGCTCAATTCTCAACGATGAAAAATATGAATTTATTGCTGCCTTGCTTGCACAGTAATCAGATTCTTTTAAAGCATGAATATAAGAAAGCACTGAAGCGATAACCGTTATATGTCTGACATAGGGCAAAAATGCTAAAGTTACCCATACATGTCCTAGATAGTTAATTTCATTAAGCTTTCTGAAGTGATTTTCTTTAATTTCGTCATGCTGCAAATGTGTTGCTATAGCAGCATTGTTAATTAAAATATCAATTTTACCCATATCATCTAATGTCCGTCGTGCTGTATTTTCTACTTCTTGCCTATCAGAAATATCACATTTATAGCAATATGCGATTCCTCCAGCTTTAGTAATTTCAGATTTTACTTTATCAAGGAGATCATATCTTATATCCCATATAGCGATTTTGCATTTTTTCTGAGCATAAATTAAAGCTGTTTCTCTTCCAAGACCTTGAGCGCCTCCTGTGATTAAAATTGTTGTGCTTTGAGTTGGTTCTTCTCTGATAATCCATCTTCTATATATCCAATTTATAAGCTTATAGAAAGCTATCAAAATGATAAAATAGATGAAACACCAAAACATATTTTAATTTAGGAGAAATCATAAAAATCAGCCATTTAATTGAAATAAAAAATTAAAATATTTATATAATTAGAGGTAAGAAAGTTTATGAAAAATAAATTGTAAGAAAGAATTAATAATTATTTTTAGAAAAGATTGATAAGCTTATGACTTTAATATATAAATAATTTTACTTTTAATTTAGCATAAATTTATGTAATTAAATTAATTTATACTATTTGAGATACAAAATATAATGCAGTTTTTACAATGAAACACTAAAGGTAAGAAAATCTGATTTATAGAATTGGTCTTATTTTCATATCTGCCATAATTAATTTTTTTGGATAATAAAATTAAAAACATAAATCGTATGCTCAGTTAATCATAAATATTATATTTGCGGTTGACAATTACTTTGGGTTAATATATTAGTTATCTGAACTAGACACTACCTTCAATACTTGATTTACCTATAAAAATTATGTACAACTTACAATATTATATTATTCTTTAGAATAATTTCTTATTAATTTTTTTTCAAGATTTTAACTTAATGAAACTAAGCTAAAATCTTTTGGTAGTAGATTTCTTGAGGATTTTCTTTCTTTTGCTTGTATGAGCAATAGATAAATCCTGATAGGAAGACAAACAAGATGACAGAGATTGCCCAATAAAAAGGAATAGTAGTAGAACTTTGAGACTTGTACTTCATAACTTTTTCCTCGGCTTGAGCTTCATTTTGAATATTTTTTATTTTCTCTTCATCATTTAAGTTTGCCTCAGTTCCTAGAAAGTCAATGAATTTAGTTGTTTTTCTATTTTTTGCAAGTGCAAAGCCTATCTGAAGATATTCCGCATCAAAAATCGTATAATATTTCCTAAAAAAAGGTTGTCCAATAAGCCAATAATCCCCATAATTATAAAAAAGGAATGTGCAAGATTTACCAACTTTATAAAAATAATGCTCAGGCTCCAAACTAAAAGTATATTTCCAGCCAAATACAAAACTGATCGATGGATAAGTACCTATTGCATAGTTATAGCAATCGCATACAATAAAACCATTATCTAGCCAACAGCTTCCAGCTATTGAAAGCTGATTATAGAAGCCATCAAACACAACTTTTGGGGTAGCTATAATAAATGCTCCAATGTCAAGACATGCGGTATACGCGCGACTTGGGATTGGAACGTTATTTGCTTTGATATTGGAGATCTGAAGATTCCAAAATCCATCATTCTGAAGTATATCAATATATTTTATTTCTGTGCTTTGCGCATAGCTTGCAAGATCATAGCCTCCAAGTATTAATGAAGAGCTATCATAATAGCTGGCAACAAAATCATTATCATAAAGATAGACAGAAAATATTTTCTGTGAAATTTTCCCTTGAATTTTCAAGTTGTCAAGGAATGTTGGATATCCTAATGCTCCTCCAAAACTCAATCCTAAAAACCCATCAGTGTCCCATTCTATTCCACTATCTTGATGAACTAAAGTGAACACTTGATCTGTAATAGTCAAATAGTAGATATAGCCAATTGTAAGTGATTTTTTACCTTTATTAGTAGAAGGTGGGCTATCACCAAAATAAAATGTTTCTTTGCTTAAATCACCTTGAGCAAAGCTCGAATCTGCATAGGTTATTCTGTTATATTGGCCAAGATTTTTATAAGTTGAGCTGCTATAAGGGTCAAAATAGTTAGAAGCTGGGTGGCATACGTTTTGGCATCTTTTAGAAGGAATCCAAAGATAGGGAGATGCAGTTCCAATTCTAACAGTAAATAATTCCCAAGGCGAGCCAACATGTATTTGAGCTGAATAGCCAAAATTGTAAAAATTATTGAGATATGATGTAGTCAAAAATTCAGTCATATTCGGAATCGTTGAATTTGAGGCTTCTAATTGATCTTTATAAAATCTCTTAAGTGGAATTTTTACAAAAGCAAGCGATAAACAAATAAATAGTGCTAAAATAGTTGAGGATTGCATTTTATTTAATATTCCTACTCATCTATAATTTCTTTTCTATATTCCAAAATGGAGTATGTTATAAAAATTCTAATCAATTTACTGTTAGGAGATATTTGGCTTGACAAAAATTTTTATGAGCTTAAGAATTGATTTTGCTTACCAAATCATTAATTTGGAATTGCCAGTAGTTCAAAACAGAAAATTTCATGAATCTTACAACAAAATGAGAAATCTGATAAATTTTTCCTACTTTACTCTAATAAGACAAAAACTTTAATTATTAAAATTTTCAAATCTTAAGTTTATACCCGGAATTCACTATATGACTTTTAAGAATGGGCATTTTTAAATTGGCACACCAAATCCATCTTAAAAACTGGTTCTTACCTTATATCTAAAACTGTATAGCCATTTTGGAAGAATAGCAAAAATTTTTTTAAACAGTTTTGAAATTATTTCTAAGTTGCATAAATTTTAAAATGGCTTCTTCTGGATTTCTCTATGACATCTCTTAAATTTTATTATAATAATTATTTTATAAATGGTCATAGCTCATCAGTCATATCACCCTAGTAATTTTCAACGGGTTTTATTGACTTTGATTGGGTTATCCCCTCTATGTAGCATTGCTCTAGGGCTGTTTTATTTCAGTAGCATCTGACTTACAACGACCCTTATGCATGCAATCATGATAATCCTTCCAATTCTCTATAAACTTTGTTTCAACTCCTCTACCTTTGAGTACACACGAGGAGAACTCAAAAACGCTTTTCATCAAGGATTGATCGGTTTAATATTTTGCTCAATTATTGTCATAGGACTCATGGCTCCAGGATCAGTGATTATTTATTTTTTTAAGTCCTTTGCCCTATGACTCACAGGCTTTAGTGGATTAACTTGCAATGATTTTGCGATTGATTGCAGTAACTTCCTAAATCCACTGATTTTTGCCTATTATTTTACAGTAGTAAATCCAGGTGTTGAAGAGTGGTTCTGGAGGGTGTTTTTGGTTAAAAGTTTCCCGGAAAGTTGGAAATGGTTCGTAGCCTTATTATATTCTGAGTATCATTTTGTAAATTTTTACATAGTTTATAATCCTTAGATTTACAGGGATAATTCAAGCCATTTTTGGATTTTCCTTTATCGTAGGAGTAGGAATCTCATTACAACTGATAAAAGAAAGATATGGATTATTATCTGCAGTTTCAGCTCATATGGGCTTCGATTTGTGCGCAATGGTAAAGAATATGTAGATTGCATGGGGACTGCTTTTGAATTAGGATCGACAAGAATTATCTATATTATTTATAACACTTTTTATGCATAATTTGTTGATGGAAGTTTAATAAAAAAGATTTTTCAATAAATTTTTAATCTTATTCTAGTTATTTTATTCAGAGCTATATTAATTTTAAATAAGGAAATATTAAGAATACTCTACCAAGATATTTAAGCTTACAGTAAAGTAGAGCAAACTATATTAAACATGCTTCAATCGGCTTTTTTAATATAAAATTAGCTATAAATGTAACCTATAAATGAAAAAATTATACAAATCTCTAAAAGATGTCTTAAAATAACTATTAAAGAGTTAAAATAATGATTTTTTTAGCCAATTTACTCTCTATTCTACGATTTTATCTCTAAAAACTTTCTACTTAATTATTATCCTAAACTAAAAAATGTAAAATTATAAAAGCTGATTTAAATATGTTAAAAGAAGTACGATCATTAGAACCCAGCCTGTCGATTTCACCACTTTCATTATATGCCCCAAGTTTATTAAGTCCAGAACACACAGAAATATTTAAATCTTTTGGAACTGGGAGAACTCCATCTGTGCCAGTCCTTGGCCGTCGAATTACAAGTGAATCAGTCGTTTCTCCTTCAAATGAAAGTACAAGCCGATTTCCGATTCCTGTAGTAATACAATCTCCCAAATTGAAATTTTTGTCCCCTCAGCCAACTAAAAAGATTATTAATTATTTTCAGGATACTCATAAACCAAAAAAAGTAATCCAGAGAAAGGCTGTGTCAAAAACCCCAGAGCCTGTAAAAATCAGCAAGCCAGCTACTATACCTTTGTCGAAACAGCAATCAATTACACTAAAACAAAAAATCCCGAGGAAGTCTTCAGCTACACCCCAGCCTACATCAACTACTCATAAAGAAGAAGTAAAAATAGACAAGCCAATTATTGAAGAAAATCCTCAAAAAGGATCAATTGAGAAAATTATTAGCAAAACTTTGAGAAAACAAAAACTTAGCAAAGATTTAGCAGAAAAAAGAAAATATGATGAGATGGTTAAGCAACAGAAAAATAAGCGAGAATTAGAACAGTTAAATAAGCAAACGAGGCTTGAAAATAAACAGAGATTTAAAAAAAATGAATTTAAGCCAAAAGTGCCATGGGGAGCTGATGAAAGAAGAATCATGGGGGAAACTGATGAAAAAACGAGGAGAGAAGCAGAAGAAATGAGGAAAAAGCAGAGGGAAAGCAGAGAAAAAAACAAGCAGATGGGAAAAGCAAGGATTGGGATGGATAATATGAATTGAAAATCTCCTGAAAGAGCAAAAACAGCAAGAAATAATGATGAAGAAAAGCATGCTGAAAAGAAATCAGCGAAACAGCCGAATCCAGATATTGTCGAATTTATGAGGTATCAAAAAAAGTTAAGAAAACTCCAAAAAGAACTTGACTGTGAAAAAATTCGTGAAGAAGAAACCAAGCGAATTTCTCAACTAAATCATCTCGAATCTCAAATAAAATCAAATTTAAATAAATTCAAGAAAAAAAAGCAAAAAGAGAAGAAAAAAGAAAAAGTCAGGAAAAAAATCCTCAAGAAAAAACCTGCAAAGCCATGGGTTGAAGAAAGCGACACAAACTACCCAGAAGATGAAGAAGTTAAAGGCATTATGTATGGAATGCCTCCAGAGACCTCAAGCAGCTATAACAGAGAAGGCCGAGAATGCCAAGTTTTTGGGCATTATCCAGACCAACAAGATATCGAAGAACGAGGAAACGCTACACAGCTCGTTAACGATATAGTAGAACGGCGAGTCCATCAAGAATCAACTTTACCTATAGGTAGTGTCACAATGCCCATTTTAGAAGTAAAAGAAACAACGCCTACCTACACAGAAGACGTCAGTGAAGAGCTAAAACTCCAAGAACTTCAGTCTTCAGACCTTTCTCGTCGAAAAGATGAAATTCGCAAAAAATTAGCTGAGCTTAAAAACCGTGTAGACAGGGCCAGAGAAATCGCAAAAGATTCCACAAATGAAGAAGAAATAAAAAATCAGGCTGCAGTAAAAATTCAGGCATGAACAAGAGGGTGGCTTACAAGGGAGGCTTTAAGAAGGTTTTTTGAAAATTTGGAAAGCTCAGATGATACATGGCTTTATAAAAGACTGTATGGCAGTGATGGGCAGGTTTCTTTTGAAGATGAAGACGAAGAAGTACAAAAAATATTGAGAAAAATAGGAAAACCAGATAACGCCACAAATGGGAGTAGCTGAGAAGAATCTGACCATATAAGTCCAAGAATTTTTAATAAACTGTCTAATGGACAAAAATGGGAAGAATCAAACGCAGAATCTCAGTTCGCTAGACTATCCCCTGTGCCTGTAAAAAAAGACTGAGAAGACTCAGCAGGGCTTGACTTAGACTCTCATTTTCGAAAGTTTTCCCCAGTCCCAGCTGCGATTTCTTCACATGAATTAGAAAGATTAAGAGATGAAGGAATTAAAACTGAAATAAATAAAGAAAAACAAAAAGAAATCCAAGAAATTTTAGAGTCACAAATGCAATGAAGAATCCATCAAAAACAAAAACTTAAAGAACTTAAGGAAAAAGATATGCAAGATATAGAAAAAATTGCTAAAAAAGTAGGGAATGATAAAGAAACCATGAAATTTTTCCAAGATATAATAGAAAGGCGATACTCCCACATAAACAAAATTTTTGACGAAAATATAGAAGCTGTCAAATCAGCACTTTCTGATAACCTAGAAAATGCAGATGAGGAATCTTTAATTAAAACTTTTGAGCAGCGAAAAAAGCTAGCCGACAAATTAATAGAACAGCAAAAAAATAATGGAGACTTAGAAAAAGCTTTAGAAAATGCTATAAATTCCCAAGAAAAAGAGTGGGATAATTATTCTGATTCAGCTGCCGACAAAAGTGCAAGGGAAAGTGAACTTGATATTGAAAATAATGAGACAGGAGAAAATAAAGAAGAAAAAAAATCAATTGATATTGATGAACTTTCGCCTTGCCAAAGTAAAAAGCCGATTGATATTTCAAATAGCTTTATTGAGCAAATAAAAGCATTGCAATTTCCTATACCTGATAAATCTCCTTTTGGGCAGGATTCGAGGTTTGCTGATTCTATATTCAATGAAATAAAAAATGTAATAGCAGAAGAAAGGGATTCGCCAGAATTTAATGCATTACAAGTAGAAAAATTTCCAAGCCCTGAGTTTGGTAATAATATCTCTATAGACTCAGAACCATTTATTTGCGAATTTTTTGAAGAAAGCTCACAATCTTTCAAATCTTTCCAAGGAGATGCTGAAATCCAATCTTCAGCTGAAAAAAATGCTCAAGAAATCTCCAAAAGTTTTGAAGAAGGCTTAGATTTAAACACAGAAAACTCAAAAGAATCATCAAGTGAAAAAAATGACAGTTCAAGCTTAATTGAATATGAAGCAAGCCCTAGGCCTAATTTAATAGTAGAACCATATGGAGCTTATTTATTAAGCGATAATGAACCTCATTCAAAAAACAGTTCTCCTACTAATAAAAATTCAGCAATTTTGATACAAGAATGAAGCTCACCTGAAAATTCGAATTGTAATATCCCAGAAGAGCCATCAATAGAAAACCCAGACCTTGAAAATTTAATTGATATGGAAAAATTTCAAGAAAAAATCGCAAAACCATTTGATGAAGCTCAATGTGAAGAAATGCTAATTTCTGACGCGCTGGAAAATATGCTTAATAGTATTTTATCTGAATTTGTGTATGAAGCTATAAAACAGCTGATGATTTCTCCTGAATTTCTCGTAAAAATAACGGATTTTATTATTTTTGATTTAATTGTAGAAGAAGTAAAGTTTAGCAGACCACATGAAGTGCCAAATCCTAATATTTCTGTGGAAAGTCAAATAATGATATCAAGTACAGATGAAAATGCTGTTAGGCAATACACAGAAAAATTATTAAATTTTGTACTGCAAAGCCCTGAAATAGCCCAAGGGAGCTTATTAGCACCTATATGAAGAAATCCTTTAGATCAACTTTCCAAGATGCAAGAAAATGAAATTGGGACTGCCATAATCCCTGATTCACCTGCAGATCCTGTTTTATTTCCTGAATTCTATTATAAATTTGAAAAAGAAATAAAGCTTGATGCCTTTGCAGAGGCTGAATCAATACACAATAAAATGATTTTTGATGCAATTAACGAAAATTTGCAAAAATACAGGAAAAATGGAGAAAAAGGTGTGCCCATGCCATGGAGTAGCCGAAGTCCTAGTACTTCAAATATATTAAATATATACGAAATATTTACCCAAGTAAGGGACAATATATTGGAGTGCAGCAAAATCCGAGCAGGCACAATCCCAGAATACGACCTAAACACTAGTGTCAGCATAGAAGAAGAAATTTTACGAAAAATCCGTGAAGAAAAGTTAGCTAAATTGCTGACATTAGAAGTCATGGAAAATGATCAACAGTGGGTTGATTATGAATTCGAAGAAACTCAAGTAAAGCTAGACCTTGCTGACATGATGCTTGAGCAGCTCGTAGCTGAGGTTGTTGAAATACTTTATGTGAACTAATAATAATTAATGAACTTATAAACATTTTAAATATGGAGACTAGCTGTAACATTGACAATTATAAAGACGGGGATCAGAGTTGAAACAAAAAGACATGCCTGTAGATTTTAGATGAAATTTTGGCTGAAGCTACTTCCTTTAGTTTAGATATAAATTTGAATGTCAAGGAAATATTATTATAGAAGAAAATAAAAAATTTAAATTGATTGAAAATTTAACGGCATTACAAAAGCCGTTAAGTCTATTGAAAAGTTAATATTTCACATCAAAGAGAAGCACCAAACATAAATCCTGATTTAATTTAATTTGTTATTACCTTAAACTGGATGACTTTCTTCAGATTGTTTTTCTATTATTTCTGCGAATTCTTTTTCCTCTTCTTCATCAACTTCGCCTCCTCTAGCCAAGGCTTGATTTTTAGCTAATGCTTCATTTAATTCCTAATTATCAATCTACCTCTTTATAGCTTTCGAAATCTTCTATTTGATTTCCAAATATTTGCAAATCAGTCAAGGTGTTATTATGTCTTCTTAATACCTCTAAAATAAGCTCAGCTGACTCTTGAGTTAACAAATTATTCCATATGTGTAATGATTCCAAGGTTTCATTTACACTTAAACAAGCTAATATCGGCTTAAAATTTTCATCAGTAATCCCACAGTTAGCCAAGCTTATAAACTTTAAGTTTCTATTCGCACATAAGGCTTCACTTAAATCGCCAAGGCCATCTCCTTCAAAATCGTTATCATTTAAGAACAATTTTACCAGAGAAGTGTCATTTTCAATGAACTCTGCCAAAATTTTTAAGCCGCTTGAAGTAAACTCGTTGTCTCCTAAATGTAAAGTCTCTAGATGGAATTTCTCGCTTGTTAAGGCAACTCTATATCAATATATACATCAAAGATAATAAGCCTTCGTCTCCAATCCTATTCCCATTTAGAAAAAGATAACGAAGAGAGCATGACTCCATCGCCATTAAAGAACTCGCCAAACTTGTACAGAGATTATCATCAATTTGTGCTCCACCTAAACTTAAGGTCTGCAAATTAATAAGATCAGGCATCACATTCGCAATTGCATTGAGTCCAGCCTCTCTAAACAAATTGCTTCCTAGATACAGATGTTTCAGTTCTGGATGCTTAGAAAGAGAATTTGCAATTGCGTCAAGTCCTTCATCTCCTATAGAATTTGAGCCTAAATAAATAGTTTCAATCTCATCGCTTCTTTTAAATATGCTAATTGCAACAGTAAGGGCATCTAAGTCATCTAAACCCATTGCGGTGAGATCAATCTTTTTAGATTGGCATTCTTTTTCAATATCAAGTCTTCGGCGCTCGATGGTTTCTTCAATATCTTCCATATTTACTACTGCTTTAATGTATTGAAAAGTAACTTCTCTTTTTATGAGCTGCAAGGTGGGATATAAAATAAATTGAAATTAATGAAATTTTTATTGTTTTTGTAAAAGAAAATTTTTGGGTAGAAAATTGGATTATTGATTAAAAAATGCAAAAACCTATTCTTGGCTATTGGGCTGTGAGAAGTTTAGGAGAGTCTATAAGAATGATGCTTCATCATCTAGAAGTTGATTTTGAAGATAAGCAGTATTTAATAGGAGAAGATTGGATTGTTAAAGATAAATATAATCTTGGCTTTGATTTTCCAAATCTTCCTTATTTGATTGATGAGGATATAAAATTAACTGAAAGCTATGCGATTTTTGTGTATATAGCTATGAAATACAACCCAGCTTATCTTGGAAATACAATAATTGAGCAAGCATATGTGAATATGATTTATGGAGTCCTTAGAGATATTTTTACACCAATTACAATTGCAGCCTATAATCCAGATGCAATTGTAAAAATTACTGAAGTTCTTGACAGCAAAAGAGAAGTTTTAGACAGAGTCGGCAGATTTTTAGAAGGGAAAAGGTTTTTCAATGGAGATCAGCCTACTTATGTAGATTTTTACGCACATGAGCTTTTAGAAAGAATTGAGGCTTTTAACCTAGACTACTTAGCAGCTATATCTCCTAACTTTGGAGCTTATAAATCCCACTTCAGAGAGTTAGCTCACATGGATGAATATCTTTCAAGGCCAAGATTGAAATTCAATGCAACAAAAGCTTACTGGGGAAATTAAAATAAGTTAAAAATTGCTTTTCATAATGAATTTTAAAATATTTTAAGTAGATTACAGCATATTTTAATTAAAATACTGATCTTTAAGGACCTGCAATACAAATTTCATACCAAAATTCTGTCATTGCTTCAAAAATCAATTTCAGAATTTCAACAGAAATTAAACTAGAAAAGTTTTACTTATAATAAATATGAGTGTGAAAGTTGCTGTCAGAGTCCGACCTTTCAATACTAGAGAAAAGGACTTAGGCGCTCAGCTTTGTATCAAAATGGATGGTCAAATGACTATAATTACTGACCCTAAAACTGGCAATCCAAGAGATTTTTCATTTGATTATTCCTTTTGGTCTCACGATGGCTTCACAGAAAGAGAAGATGGCTATCTGCTAAGAGCTGACGACCGATATGCTGACCAACAAATAGTGTATCGTGAGCTTGGAGAACAAGTTTTAAACAACGCTTGGGAAGGTTACAATTGTTGCCTTTTTGCATATGGACAAACTGGCTCAGGAAAATCCTATTCTATGGTAGGATATGGAGCGAATAAAGGCATCATCCCAGTAAGTTCAGAAGAAATCTTCGTCAGAATTAACCAAAATCCGAATCCGAATCTGATGTTTGAAGTTATGGTAAGTATGCTTGAAATTTATAATGAAAAAGTACAGGATTTGTTAATCCCTGTAAACCAAAGACCACAAGGAGGCCTCAAAATTAGAGAAAGCAAAGTCACTGGAGTTTTTGTAGAAAATTTATCAAAACACCCTGTCAGTTCATATGCGGAAATTGAAAAATTGATGGAAAAAGGAAACACAAATAGATCGATTGGGTCAACACAGATGAATGCTACAAGTAGTAGGGCTCATACAATTTTTACTATAGAGTTTAAGCAAATTATCATAAATGGTGATACAAAAACTGGAAAAGTTTCTGTTATTAATCTGGTTGATTTAGCAGGCAGTGAAAAAGCTGGTCAAACAGGAGCTACTGGAGAAAGGCTTAAAGAAGGTTGTGCTATTAATAAATCTTTGGTCGTATTAGGGTCAGTTATTGAAGCTTTAGCTGAAAAATCGTCAGGAAAAGACAATAAAAAAGGCATTGTGATTCCATACAGAGATTCAGCACTCACAAGAATCCTACAAAACGCCTTGGGAGGGAACAGTAAAACTGTCATGGTTTGTGCCCTTTCTCCTGCCACTGTAAATTATGAAGAAACTTTATCCACACTTAGATATGCTGATAGAGCAAAAAAAATAAAAAATCATGCAGTTGTTAATGAATCACCAGAAGAAAAAATCATTAGAGAACTTACAAAAGAAAATGATGAGCTAAAATCTTTAATTGAACAAGCAGGAGGAATTGAAAAATTAAGAGAACTAAGAGAGCAGCTAGAAGCAAATGAGAAATTTTCATCTGCACAAAGAATAAGCTGGCAGCAGCAAAGAGATGCTGTTAAAGAAGAATATGAACCAGAAATTGATAGGTCTGGCCCTCATCTTACGAATCTTAATGAAGATCATTTGCTTTCTGGAAAAGTTGTCTATAATTTTGATAGTGTGCCATTAGTTGTGGGTAGAAAAATTGGAAACCCCAAACCGGATATAATTATTGCGAATTCAAGTGTTAGGCCAAGACATTGCACTTTTGATAAAGATGAAAATGAAAATATCACGTTAGAACCTATAGATCCTTCTTGCAGTGAATATTTATATGTAAACGGTCAAAAAGTTAATGAAAAAATAATTCTTAAGAACTTGGACAGAATCATCATAGGGACTAACCAAATTTACTTATTCAAAAGACCTGGAGAAGACTCAAAATACAAAGAAAATGATATTGACTATGAATTTGCAATGGAAGAGAAAAATGAAGCCCAACAATTAGAGCTAGAAAAAGATTTGCCGCAGCTACCTCCACAGCCTCCAACCCCGCTTTTAACAAAAACAGCTTCAATTCCTCTTCAAGAAGAGCCTAAAAATGATATTGTAGCTGAACCTGAAACACACCCTGAAAATCATGAAAATTCAGCTGAGCCTCCACAAGAACCTGTTTCAGCCGCTGAAGTCCTTCCAGAGCCTGAGCCAATAAGCAAAAAACGCCAGCTTCATTCGCGGCTTGCAAAACTTTTCCCACTCGTGAACGAAGCCAATTTAATAGCAACCGATTTAAGCCGACATGTAAAATTCAATGTAAAAATCATCAATATTCTTCCTGATGAGGTCGAAAAAGAAGAAGACCTGGAGCCTGATTATTGGGAAAAAGAGCTCAAAGTTGAAGTACAAAACCAAGATTATGGCTTAATTTGGCTATGAGATGTAGAAAAATTCGAAGATAGGCTTTGTATGCTCAGAGAAATGCTAGACGAACAAACTGATCCGTCCCCTGAAGAAGACCCACTATGGGATCCTCCAGAAGAAAATTTACTTGGGAAAGGCTATTATTCTTTAAAACCCCTAGGTCTACTTTTTGATAACCCTTTTAACATCCTCATAATCAGCACAAGTGGAGGAGATGCAGGGCTTCTTAAAATGAATATTGTCCCTACTGACGAAGAAGGCAACAACCTAGACGAAGGCCCAGAAACACCTGAAGAACTTGTAGGATCCCTCATAAATTTCCGCGTCGAAATCCATGATGCTTGGAATATTCCTTTGTCCCACGCAAATAATGTATATTGTGAGTACCATTTCCCAGGCCTTGGGATTCGAAGAACCAATGTATTTCCTGGCTATTCAGAACATCCAAGTTTTAGCTATAAGGAGCAATTTACTAGTGTGCTTGTAGATGATTTCTTATGCAACTATATGCAGACTAAAAAATTAGCAATTTCGGTGTTCGGGACTGGAATGGCTATGAAGGTAGAAACACAAAAAAATCAAAAGCAGAAGCCTACGTATGAGAGCGCGCCTGCACAAGCGCCATGTGTAGAAAATGTTATGGAAAATAGGATACAAAGAGCAGTGACTATCGGGACCACAAGCAATTTGCATAAAAATGAAGGAGAAGTTGGTCTTCAAAGGGTTGCGACAACTGGGAGTCATCAAGGAAGCTCTAAAGGATCTGGAAGAAATGCTAAAGGTGGAAAAGATAAAGAAAAATGCTTTATATTTTAGAAAGCGTAACTTAATATCAAATGTTTCAAGAATAGTTTTTCTAAAAAAATTTGCTTTCTCTTGGACTTCTATAACTTTCTTCCATAAAAGTGCTAAAAATGGGTGGCAAAGGCAAAAAGAAGCGAGATACTCCAGAATCCTTCAAAGAAAAAGGTAACTCTGCTTTCAACATGCACGATTTTTCAAGGGCTCTTGAATTATACACAAAAGGTCTTGAATTAGACCCAGCGCATGTCATACTTTTGACTAATCGAGCATCAGCTTATATAGAGCTTCGCCGCTATGAAGACGCAATCACAGATTCTGCCAAAGCTATAGAAACTGACCCCAGCTGAATCAAAGGTTACTATCGTATGGCAGTTGCTCACAGGGAATTAAGCAGATTCCAAGAAGCACTTGATTATGCACATCGTGGGCTTGCAATTAACCCTGAGTTTCCAGAGCTATTAGCATTAAAAAAAGAAATCGAAGCTGATATTGAGATTGACACCGCACTTCCTTTGGACCACCCAGAAAGGAAAAAGTTCGAAAACCTGTTTAATTGGCTGATTGAAGGTGGAGCAAAATTTCCGAAAATAAAGCTGAGGTTTTATTCGAAGGATTATAGAGGAGTCCACAGCACAACTTTTATAGCTAAAAATGAGTGTATTGTGGTTATTCCAAGATCTCATATAATTACATTGGAAATGGCAAAAGCGACTCCGATTGGCCAAAAAATGGTTGCAGCGAATTTAAATTTGTTGTCTCCTAAACACTCATTTTTATCTTCTTTTATATTGCAGGAAAAAGCAAAAGAAGAAAGCTGGTGGAAGCCTTATTTAGATATTTTGCCTGAAAGCTATTCTAATTTTCCAATATTTTATACAGATGAAGATAAAGAGTGGCTGACGGGTTCTCCATTTTTGGAACAGGTAAATGAAAAAATACAAGATATTGAGGAGGATTATAATTGTATTGTAGACGCTGTCCCAGAATTCGCAAACTTTCCTCTTTTTGAATTTTCTAAAATCAGAATGGGTGTAAGCTCCAGAATTTTCGGCATGCAAATTGATGGAAATAAAACTGATGGCTTTGTCCCTCTTGCTGATATGCTAAATCATAGAAGGCCTAGACAAACTACATGGTCTTATGAAGAATCAAAAAATGGTTTTATTATTGAGGCTATGGAAGATATTGAAAGAGGAATTGAAGTATTAGACAGCTATGGTAAAAAATGCAACTCAAGGTTTTTATTAAATTATGGCTTTATTGTGAGAAATAATGATGCCAATGAATATCCATTTAAATGCAAATTAAGAGAAGATGACCCTAATTTAATGACAAAAAGAAGTTTAATTGATGGAAATTCATCACAAACTTTTAGAGTCCAAGCTGATGAAAAAGAAAACATTTTTAATGAATTTCTTGGATTTTTAAGGTTTTTGGAGCTAAATGACATCTCAATTTTGCCTAGAATAATGGAGGAATGCCAAGAAGAAGATCAGCCTGGGTTCAAGCCAAGCAAAGTTAAGCCAATTTCTTTGGCAAATGAAAGAAGAGTTCTTCAACATGTCAAAAAACTTGCGGAAAATGGGATAGCTTTATATCCAGAAACTTTAGAAGAAGATGGTCAAATTTTAGAAAGAACTGATCTAACTGAAAACCAAAGAAACTGTACCCTAATGAGACAAGGCGAAAAACAAATTTTGCATTGGTATTTGAAATTTGCTGATATAGCACTAGCTTTGTTAGATGCAGATAGAAAAGAGGTGAAAAAGGCAGCAAAAGGAAGCCCTTATGAGTCTTATTTAACACACTGCATAATACCTCTGATAGGAAAATAAAAAATAATTATGCATTTAAAAAATTAAGAATTATGTCAAACGTTTATATAACAACGGCATCGACGTCCCAGCAATACTTGCTCCATTTAAATTTTCGCATGCTGAGATCATATACATAGCTAGTCTCTATTCTTTTAATCGGAATTTTTTTAGGCATATTTAACCCTCCTGCAATTAAGTTAAGGACTCCAGGTTTTCTTCCGTATACTGCAAATCCATTTTCATTCGTTTCTTTAAAGACAACAATGAATCAGTTAGTTCAACTGACTTCTTCAATTTTTTGCCATAATTCTTCTCGCTTGGAGGTATTTGATTCGCCAGGTAAGCAAATACTTGATAAAATTGACTTTATTACATGTGAATTTCCTCCATGATTCCTAAGTAAATTCTACTTTTTAGATGGAGACATTGGCTCATCTGCTTGTGAAAGAGTATAAGAATTCACCTTTGCCTCATGATTTTCATTGTAGACGTTCAAGATTTGAGAAAATTCGCTGGATTCAGTTGGTTCTTCTATGTATCGACTGAACTTCTTTTTTCCAATTTTAGTTATTTCTTGAGAATTATTTTGGATAGTTGAAATATCTTGGGCTGATTTTACATGCTTTAATAGCTGCATTCTAATATTTTTTCTTTTTTTGTGAGACTCATTTTCTCTTTTGTTTTGTATTTCAATGATTTTATTCATGCATCCTTCAAGCTCTTCTATATTCATTATTGATATAAATTTATAATTTTTCTCGGATATCTGTATTTCAAAAATTAAAATTAAAATTCTGATAATAGATTAAATTTAAATTCTTTAATAAAACTGAGGAGAAAATTTAATTGTATATCTAGTGGCGGAAAGTTTGCTTAAGCTCAATAAATGAATTATTTTTTGAATAATTATGTGAGGATAAAATTATGGTATTATATTATCGAAATTCCATATTCATTTGTAAATATTCATTATGAATAAAAATATTTGCACCAAAACTTAAGTATCTTTGAACAAAAGCAAAGTAAAATGAAGAGTTTGTCATATTAAGTAATTTTATAGGTTTTTAAAGATATATAAATATTCATACTTAATTAATTATGAAAATTATACAAAAATTTTCATTCCACGATAGAAGTGCAAGTTTTGTTTTGCATTTTGCAAAAGATATAAAAGTTTAACCTGCAGGAAGTGCTTTTAAATAAAAATTAAAAACTTGGAATTTGTATTTTTAAATTTAAACAAGCATTGATTGGGAATTTAAAGATTGATAAAACAGTTATGAAATGAATTATATAGTAATCATTCTTTAGATAAATCAACAAATAATCTTTAAAAATTATAACTTATAACTAATAATCAAAATAATTACAAAAAATAAATAATTATAATAATCGTTACAAGAAATAATTAAAATTATTTATATAATAAAGCTTAGCATTTTTAAAAGTTTTATCTAATATATAAGGATTAAGCTCAGCTTAGCTAAATATTGAAGCCTATACTTAAACTAAATTTAGTCAAAGGGTTCTATGGTTTATTAATATAATTAATGTTTAAAGATTTTTATCAGATAATGAATTTTTTAGCCAAATTTGGCATGGAATCAAAAATAAATTAACAAAAAATTGACTATATCAATTTCTAAAAGATTGAAAATTTTTAGCCATTTTTCTATCAATAGTTACATATCTAATAATATTTTTATCTAAAAATCAGTTTCCTCTCCATCGTGTAAAATACTTATCTAAACAGCAAAAAAATTAAAAATAAGTCTCTTAAAAATTAACTCTGTTTAAATTCCAGAATTAAATGATAAAAAATCCAGAAATTCAGGATAGAAAAAAATAATTAACGAAAGTTTTTCGAGACTAAATTTGAAAGTACATTTGCTTAATAGTCTCACCACAGAATTCTTTTCTTTTGAATTTGAATTTAACCAATTAAAAAGCCAAAGTCTTTTGTTTTTTTTTTTAAGAGGGTTGCAAATCTGAGAACTTAAAAGTTGTAATATTTATTTTTATCGAATAAATAGATCGCCAATTGTCTAAAATTTGAAGCTAAGTCTATGAGATGCTTCCTTAACATTTGATGCAAAATTTGATCAAAAACTAAGCCATATTTTCCTAAGCTGTCAACACTGATTTGTCTAATTTCAACATGGAAACTTCAAATATAACTTATTTAAGCAATTTTTTAGTTATCTAATCGCGATAATTTAATGTAATAAAAACACTTAATGTTTTTCAATATCCAGTGTGTTTGGTAAGTTTGAGGCATGCATTAACTTTTCATGTTTTTCTAAAACGTATTTGTTATAGAAAATCATTTTGCATAGAGGGCACATCACCTTTTTCTTGTCTTGGTGAACTTGCTCGGTGTGGTATTTGGCAACAAACTTGTTGTTGAATTTTTTTTCACAAAGTGAGCAATGATAAATTTTTTCATTTTTACTATGTAGTTTTCCTGAGTGTTGCTTTAAACCTTTATAGTTTTTAAATGATCTCCCACAAAGTTCACATATGATACTTCTTATATCTCCAGTGGTTTTTGTGTTTTTCTGCTGACAACACTGATCACTTGTGCAATTAAGTATTTTGGGGGTGAAAGATGGCTTTGACTTCGTATAGGTATCATCCCCAAAAGCATTAATATGAGGAAGGTAAGGAATTTCGCTATCAAAGGGCCATAGAAACATGCTGTAAAGTTCGCTTTTCATTATTGGATCCATTTATATATTATTATTTGTGCTAAATATCTTTCCATTAATGGTATTCTAGAATAAATTTAACCATAATAGAAATTTATTTTTTGGATTTTTCTTGACAGAATCTAAGAAATAATAAAAAAAATAAACTTTGGGAGAAAAGCTTAATCTTTCAGTAATTTCTTTTTGTCCCAGCCTACCAGTATTTATTAATATCGTTTGCGAATAAAGATGTTTTTGTATTTTTCGCTAATTTTATTTCTTTATTTCGAAAATATTATTGAAAAACCCTAGAATATATTCAGGAAATGTCTAATTGCTAACAAATTTGTAATAAATTGCAGAGAGCAATATAGTAGATTTAATCTAAATTTAATTTTTAAAAAATAAACTGAAAAGATTTTGATAGATAATACTACAAAAATTAAGCTCATAAAATCTTTAGTTTTTCTGAGTAAAAATTTGATACGGCTATTTCCGCAATAAATATTTTATTTAAATTTAGCTTAAAATTTAAATTTCCTTATTCATAAAAATGGCTAAATTTTAACCATTTTAAACCTATATAGAAAATTATTTTAGAAATAATAAGCAAGCAAAGTTTGTGAAATCTATATATATGAGTTTTATCCTTAAACTTATTAGAAAATTTTTAAAAAAATATTTTTGCTTTTAATCTTTCAAATTTCTCTTACATCATTATGTAATATAAATAAACCTCAAAATTCATCCTCAATTCCAAAATAAAAGAATCTGCAAAATAAGCACCCAATTATAAAATGGGTAAAAAGTCAAAAACCAGGACAGTCACTAAAGTAAAAGAAATAATTATCAGCTCACATGAAATTTCAGCAGATATCAGCTCATTTCTAGGTGAAAGCCCACTTACTTTGTCAGAAATCCAGCAAGCCAAAGAGGAATTTATAGACGAATTGAAAACTTTATACACCAAATGTTATGATTTATTCAAAGAGCTTTTAAATCGCACAAAGTCAGGTCTAAGCAACAAATCCTATTCTTTCCCAGCAGGAATATTGAAAAATGACACAATTCCTATAATTTTATGCCAAGTTCAAAAATATGATCCAAGTAATGAAATTAAGCACATCTTTTGTGCCCATTTAGACAATTTCATTGGACTACTGATTTCTGATATAAAATCAAACTCAGGAATAATTATGAGAGTTGTTTTAGATGCTTACAACATTTTGGTTTATGCATCAAATGAAGCCGCCAATTTAACAAGGTGCATTTTTGGGGATGATTCAAAGCCTGAGCATACTCTTTTATCTATGACAAGAATGCTATTTTATGAGAAATTAAGCGATGACAAGTTTCTTAGCCGCATAACCCAAAGGTCAAATTGTGAAGATTCGTATGAAAAAGAAAAAAATTCATTTCCAGAATTAGAATTAAAAATCAACTCAAATACAATTTTAGATTATTGAGAAAAAATTCAGCAGGAGTCGCCTGCAGATATTAAAAGTAACGATGAAAAAAACAGTGAAGAGCACCAAGCTATCCAAAAGAAAAAAAAATCAAGAAAACGTAAAAAAAAATCCCAGCCTAATGAAACGCTTTCAGAGGTTGATAAAGAAATTCAGGAATTTGAGTTAAAGCTATCTACAGAAATAAATAATGAAAAGAAAATAAAGCCAAATGTAAGTCAAGGCTGGATTGAAAATTTACGACTACAATTGAATAATAGGTGCTAAAACTTGAATTTAATACCTTTAATAATTTAAATTTGAAAAATAGACTATTTGGATAAGAGACTATTAGGCTTATCTGGAAAATATTTTCTTAATATAAAAATAAAGCTTTTAACATTTTTTAAGTATCCAATTTATTTCACCAATATTATAATCAGATTTTAAATAATGTAAGCAGACTAATTGATACTCCATTCCACAAATTTAGAGGATTCTTCAAAGAGCTATCTTTTTGAGATACTCAAAATAGCTAAATCGAACACCCATTGAGAATGAAAATATAATTTTTACAAAATATATATCAAAATATCTGCACTCATGTTCAGCTTTTTATTTACTTTAATTTTTATTGAATTTTATTATACTCGTTAACAACCTTTTTCTACTTTAATTTAAATAAAATATAATTTCCAGCACAAAATTAAACTGGATTTATTTTATATTCATTAAAATCTATCCCCATAACCCCTCTTAACTCTCATAATCATTAGCTTATTATTTTTTCGCTGTAGGATAAAACTCATCTCTCATTTTTTCCAAGCTTTTTCTCAGGAAATCCTGCTCTTCTCCTAGCCAATTAAAAGCGTTAATAGCGCATTGTTTCGCGCATTCATGGGATTGTTTATACTTTTCCAAATGTATCTCATTTAAAATATCTTTTCTAATTTTAGAAGTTGGATCTTTAAGCTCATCACACTTTTTAATGCAATTTTTGGCATCCGCTTTACGTCTTCTTAGCTTATTCCATTGAAGAAAAGCTTGATTGTACATTTGGACACACTTGTCTTTGCCATCCATATAACAATCCATATGAAGTTCCCATAGTTTGTCACTAAAATCGTAAATATCTTCTTGAGCCCTTTGGAACCTTAAATTGAGCTTTTTGGTTTCTTCAAATGCCTTTTTGCGCTCAGCTTGAAAGTGAGAATCAGAAGCCATATTCTATTATTATGCTTTGCATAATTGCTTAAGGTAGACTACTTGTCAAAATGAATTTTTATTTGAGGCCTAGTCAATTTGATCCCCAAAACCAATTTCAACTTTATCGTGGAGCGTTATTAACTAATAATGTCAAAGCATTATATAATAAATTTGAGAAAATCAAGATTACTTTGTATAGTAAAGGCTTTTGAGATGTTTATTTCTAATAATATTTAATAGAAATTCATAGATAAACTGAGTTTATAATTTATTAGTTACAACCTTAGGACATACCTCAATCAACTCTGTAACTCAGACTATTCCCACTTTGTGTAAGAATAAACACAAGATTTTATAAGAAAAAGCATTATAAAGCTAAGAGAAAGGTTTATTATAAAATATTAAACAGTCTGCCTTTTTTACTTTCATTTTTGTTTAAGAATAGAAATAAAATATATTTTCTTAAAATGTTATAAATAAAAAATCATGAGTAACTCACATCCATATTCACTCAGTCCAAAACGCCCACAAACCTTAACGAGTTTACATCCCCGTGTGTCATTTGCAGACCAAACACAAGTTCTTCCAAATACTTCATTTTCTCATTTTAAGCCTCCAATCCCAAAAAATCTCAAAATAAAAGATCTTCATCATTCCTCATCTCTGACTTCTCCTCTTAAAAGTAAATCAAAATCCTATATTTCACTACAAGACCAAAACTCCTTTATAGAATCTCCCAATAAAACCTTTATGGTAACTTATAATTAGACTGAAAATGAATTTTGATCAAATGACCAACTAAAAATTGTGGAACGGTATTGATAATGCAGACTAGAGAATACTATCAAAGAAAAAAATGCTTTGATTTATGATTTAGAACGAGAAAATAAATCATTAAAAGATCAACTGGACGAAGCCAATGCACATTTAAAGAAAATTTTGAAAAAATCAACTTATATGAAAGAAAGGATTGAATCTACCAATGAGTGGAGGCTGAGGGCGCTTGACGCTAATTTAGAATCAAGCAAAAAACTTAGCGAAATTTATACCACAAACCAATTATTAGAGAGGAAATATAAAGATTTGGAAAAACTGCATTTAAACGCAAGGAATAAGATGATGGGAATGGACCAAAAATTGAAAAAAGCATATAAGGATATTGAAGATATGAAAGAAAATTATGAAAATAGTGAATTTAAAATTGAGGCTAATCGGACTATGAAAATGAAATGTTTGTATTTATTAAAAAATCTTTTTAGTAAAACTCCACCCAAAGTTATCCTCATGAAATATATGGAACTAGAAGACTGATTTATGCCAACCCTATGCAGAATTATTGAGCTAAATAATTCAATCGAAATTTTGAATTTAGAAGGAAATTTATTTACTGATAAATGCTTGCCATCCTTATGTGACTTAATATCTACTACTACTGGAAATCTCACAAAAATCAATTTTAATTTCAATAAAATTGGTGTTGATGGGGCTTGGGAGATCATGAAAGCTATACAAATAAGAGACGAAAATACAAGAAATGCAGACAATAAAATGATTAAAAAAATAAAATTGAGCTATAATTTGATAGAAAGGCCTAATGAGCTGTTTCTAAAAGCATGAGATTTTTTAAAAGGTGCTAGAGAAGCTATACCTCATTTAACCGTAAAACGAAAAGATTTAGCCAATGCTAGCGCAATGTCAGCAAATAAAGTATTTAAACAATTTATTGATAATTTTCATGATATTCGTGAAGTAAAAATGCTGATGTCTGTTTTAGATCGAATTATTATAGTAGAGACAAACACAGAAGAAATTTCCACAAAATTTCAGAAAAATAAATGAACAGCTATAAAAAGCTATCAAAGCTCAATTCTTGAAAAATATTCACAAGATATAAAAAATATGAATTTAAATGGAATCACTGCAGATCCTGTAGAAAAACACAACATGATTTCTACCCTTATAAAAAATGACGATGAATTTGTAAGAAATAAATTTATCGGTGAGCATCAAAAAAAAGTTGAAACACAAAATACAGATAATCATCAAGAATTAGATATAAGGAGACTGTTACAAAAAAAGCCAGGATTTCCACTGAGTGCAGTAGAAAATGCACTAAAAGAAGGCGCCGATATAAATTCTTTTGATAAAGTTTTAGATATGACGTTATTGATATATGCAGCAAGTATTGGGAATTTAAAGCTAGCACAGCTACTTGTAAGAAAAAATGCGAATTTAGAGCTCAGAAATGTAATTTATAATCAGAAAAAAGGGGAAGATGCGTTTTTAATTGCATGCGATAATGATCGATATGATATTTGTGAATTTTTACTTTTTAGTGGCTGCAAAATTAATTCATCAGATATAAAAGGAGCAAATGCTATTCACAAGGCAGTCAGAAAAGGAAAATCTCACTCCATATGCCGATTAGTCGAAATGGGGATGTCTGTAAACTGAGTCGATAATCGGTCGAAAACTCCGTTACATTATGCAGCGGTTTCTGGAAATACAGAAATTGGGGCTTTATTAGTGCAGTTAGGTGCAGACTTAAATCCTATTGACAGTAAAGGAAGAAGCCCTGCAGCATTAGCTGAAGACAAAGAAAAATTTCACTTTGCTGATCAGCTTGTAAAATTAGGAGCCAAAAAATTAAGAGCAGTTAACACTACACAAGAAGAAGAGGATAAAAGTAATTATTTTCAAAAAAAGTAAGAAATAAATAGTCTGCCGCTTGCAAGAGTTGCTGAAGATGTTTCGAAAACGCTTTTTGATGCGTCAAAAATGTATAAAGAATTACAGAAAGCTCAAGAAATTATTGATACTAAATTTCAAAATAATTAAAATATCTGTTAATATTATAAATTATTTTTTGTTGAAGAATTAAAAAAACAATTGATTTATTACATTAGTTAAATCCATATTTGGTCATATATATAGATGATAAATTTTCTTCTTCATCTATTTCTTTTTTAGTTTCTCTATCATTAAAAGATTTTCGTACACGCTTTTTCGGACTAATTCTTTGGGTATTTTCTAGAGGAAGCAACATTTTTTTGCTTATTCGTTGCTTTGTATAAGTTTTAATCATCTTTCCTGAAATTTCTGTAAGATTATTATTTTTTTCATCATTAGGAGTAGGCGATACTCGCACACTGTTTATATTGTTCGACAGGTATTTATTTTTATGGTTTTTCATAAAAATATCTGGCATTGGCTCTCTCTTAGGTGTCTTATTATGCTCCATGATAATCTGTTTTGATAAAAAACTTCCAGGGGTTAACGCTGATATGGCTTGAGCTCTTAATTTTTTAACAACTGGCAAGTTCTTATGCTTGGAAAGTAATGATAAAATTGTATAAGGAAAATCTCCATTTCCAAATGACCTTTTCTTGTTGTGTGGAATTTCAGAAAATGACCAATTTGACTGATGATTTTTCTCAATTGTAGCGATTCCCATAGATTCTAATTGGCTATGGGATCGAAGCTTGCGATTTTGATTAACTCTATATTTTAAATTTTCACTGAAGCTATAGTTGTTTTCGAATAGATAAGGAAGCTGATCATTGCTGAAAATGTGAGTTTTTACTTGTGACTTTTTGCATTTTATTCCAAATGACATATAGAAAATTTATAACATATTGGCCCAGAGATTAGTAAAAATTATTTTCAATATTAATTTAAAAGCAATGTTCGAAAATGTGTATTCTATATCACAAAATATTGACGAGACTATCACAAGACGGCTTGGCTGCCTTCTTGCAGGCTATTCAATAGAACAACACTTTCCAGAACTTCAACAAATACTTCCTCAGCCTTTAATTCCGGACCTAAATTCAGAGCCTAAACATAACAGACTCTCCAACCTTCAATTCGATCACCAGCTTCTCCAAGAATGAAAAGACATGCTCTCATTGCTCCATCTTGTAAATCAAGACCGAATCCGTCTTCGAGAGCTCAATTTTGAGCTCCTCAGCATCATCAATAAAGGAAATCTTCCTTCGACGGATTTTGGGGCATTTCTTGCCCGAAGTCAGCTTATTAACTACGAAATTGTCAAAAAATCATTAGAAAAAGAAAGAGAAAAAAATGAGGAATTACTAAAAAAATTCCTCAAAAATAGAGACTCAGAAACCCAAACGGAAGAAAAAACGGTAAGTGTCCCAGAAATAAATTTACCGAGGATCGATGTCCTTGATTTATCATTTAAGGACGCGTCACCTACGCCGCTGAGTACGAGAGTTCACTCAAGGATGGGCTCAGATGCGTCGATGTGCTCATGACAAAGCATAGATAGTATGGATATGTCGATACTTAATACGAGCAGATCATCAACAAGAACGTCAACTATAGTTCCGACTAGTAAACTGCCAGGGGCTGGGGGAAATGTGAATAGAGGAACCAAAACGAGGGCGACGTGTGTAAAAGTTGGGAGCAGGATTGGCAAACCAAAAAATTAATATTAAAAGTTTACTAGATAATTATAGATACACTACGGTAAAAAAATAGTTTCCATTGTTTTTTTGTCTTTCCCTGATCTGTCTTGACGATTTTTTTTATTAAATTTTGAAGGAAGCTCATATGTTCCTGGCCCAGGGATCAGTGATGCTTCTTTAGGGGTAAAGTTATATCTCCCTCCAAATCCAAAAGAAATCCCTGAAAATCTACTTTTGTACGTCAAACTCAACCTTGGTGCATAATGATTCGGTGCAGGTACAACTTTTTTAGCATCAATCGGCTCACATCTCGATTTTAGTAAAAATCCTTTATTTTTTGCTAAAAATTCTCTAGATATTTCATATTTCCCAGGGCCCGGTATATCTCCATGGCAATCCCAGGACTCTCTTCCAGCTTCTTCTGAATTTAATCTTTTATGTATAATAGCCCCTGGTCGTGAAAATAAATGTGAATTTATATCATATGCATTAGGGGGCGGACTTTCTAC
Organism: Blepharisma japonicum; assembly: GCA_949751835.1. Taxonomy (NCBI): domain Eukaryota; phylum Ciliophora; class Heterotrichea; order Heterotrichida; family Blepharismidae; genus Blepharisma; species Blepharisma japonicum. The sequence continues at coordinate 117,015 of CATKHK010000077.1, read as the reverse complement.
TGATTTAAATGAGCTTCTGTTTCCAAAACCTTGAGTTGTAGCCCTTGGGGATAGTGTACTGCCTAAATTAGGAATGGGTACGTCTGAAGTATCATTTTTTTCTTCATGGAAACGCTTAGATTTTGAAAACGATCAATGAATTACGCTTCTGGTTAAGGTTGTAGCAGACTGACTGAAGACGCTGTTGTTCGATATCATACTTGCGCCGGTTATTGGTCTGTTTGGAGAAGTTTGAAGCTTACTGCGAGCAGAGTTGTAGAGGGAAGATCTGCTTTGCAGCTGTGGGAGCGATGAGCTGGATTCCATTTTAGTTTTAAGTAAAGTTTTAGCATTTGCCAGACTCTGATATATTATTGAGGAAATTTATAGCACTTCCCTAATTAATGTAGCACAAATTTGATTATTTTATTAGCTTATAAATACTCGCATAATTTTATAGAAAATGCTATTTTTAAAGTTATATTTGTAATGATATATTAAAAATAATAAATTTTGCTTTATGAGCTAATCTTATAATTTATCAGAGCTTATTTAATTATAAATCGAAAAATTTTGACAAAATAGTTTATATTTCTTGCCTAGGAGGATTAGTTTTGTCATTTGCCAATATGGTAGTTAAATTAACTAAATGGCAAATAAGTTCAGTTGGAAGATTAAAAATGAGAACCCTTCGCTTATAGACGAGTCTAGCTTATTTTTTGATATTAGCAATGATATTCAATCATTCTTACAAACCCCAAAAGTGTCAATTACAGGCAAAAAAATTCTTTCGCAAACAAAAATTGAAAAATCAATTGGGAAAGAACCAGAAAATTTGCCAAAAAATAAGATAATATCAAGAAATTCAAGCAAAAATTGTAAAGCTTCTTTGAAAAATAAATCAGGCTCCCAGGGGATTTCTACAAAGCAGAAAAAGCCAAAAGAAAGCAGCTTCCTTGTTAAAAATAAATTAACTAGCCATAAATCAAGCTTATCATATAGCCAGCCCATAAATACCAAAGAACAAAATACAATGCCTGAAAAAGAAATTCCCAAAAAAACAAAAAAAACAAAAAATTCATCAAAAAAACCTCCATTGACGGTAGAAAAGCTTGTAAGTCAAACTCTTAAAAAGGCGAAAGCAAACAGAATCCAGAAAGAAAAAGAAGAAGCAGAGCTAAAAGATTTTTTTGACAAAAGGAAAGAAGAATTGAGCTATCAAAATAACCAAATCAGAATGGATAATTTATTGAAATTCAAGCAGAAAAAATTCAAGCCAAAAAAAGCCTGAAAAGGGTCAGGAAGAGTGCTCAGCTGTGATATAGAGCAAAGAATAAAAGAAATTTCTACTAAGACTAGAACTAATTCTGCTGATAAAGCAAAATTTCGACTTGAAAGATTTACTGATGATATATGCTATTGCAAAAGCTTAAATTCGACTCAAGAAATTATCTTATCTAAGCGATCAGATGTTACAAAATCAGCTAGATCAGCAATAAAAAGTAAAAATGAGTTGAAAAAAGAATTAAAAGAGCTTGATTTATTAAGGGTAAAAGCAGAAACTATCAAGAAGTTAGCAAGTGCTAGGAAATCTGAGCTGATAAGCCAATTTGAAAGCAAAAGTAGCAGGACCCCAAAAATGTCAAAATCCAAGAAAATGCACAGAAAAAGCGAAAATTTGAACGAGAATAAACTTATCGATATAATTCCTGATATAAAAATTGATATTTCTCCTATATCGCAGACTACAGATACAGATTTTCCTTTTAATAACACAAATTATTCGTCAATGCAAAAGCAATTGATAAATGAACAAAAATCTCTAGTTAATATCCAGTCAGCTGCAAGAGGGTACCTTGCAAGAAAAAATAAAAAATTAATTGAAGATGAAATAAATAGAAAAACCGAGGAAGATATAAAAGAAAATGAAGAAGAAAAAGAAGAAGAAGAAAAAGAAGAAGAAAAGGTGATTATAGATATACAAGATAAAAATTGTGAAAATTCTGTTATTCCAAAACCGGTAGTGGAAGTAAAGGCAGAAGTAATAGATGATAAAGAAATTAATATAGAAATTATTGACAATGAAAACGAACCAAAAGAAGTATCAATAAAAAATGAAAATTTGCCATCCTTAAGCATTACTCCAATAAAAGAAATCCAAAACATCTCTTCTATTAGCTGCGAAAATAAACAAAAAGACCCAGAGTATCGCAAAATTCTTAAAGAACAACTTATATGGCAAGAAACAAACCTAGAAATCCTTGACACTCTTCGCCAACGAGAGCTTCTTTCTTTACGACAATTAACTCAAAGAACTTATAACGCTGAATCCTTAGAAAGTCTTTTAAAAGATATGATAAACCGTACATATCTAAAAGTTGAAAATATTTTAGAAAAATCTACTATTGATATTCAATCTGCCCTACTTGAAGATTTATCTTATCAAGAAGAACAAGAGTTAGAAAAAGAACTTGATGAAGAATTATCTAAAACTAGAAATGAGCTGACTGAAGCCTTTTTATATGGACTTGAAGAAGACAAAGATTTAATATTAATGCCTAATGAAGAAGATAGGCCAAAATTAGTTGCCAACATTAATCAAGCAGAAGTGCAGAAAGAGAAAAAACTTAAATTTTTGGAAAATAATAAGTCAATTGAAACAAAGCTAAATTTATCAAAACAATGGTCACCAATTCAAAGCCCGGAAAGCAAAAATACCGATTTTATTGAATTTCCTGAAAAAATAACAACACCAAAAAAGCCGGAAGTAAAGCCACAAGATTTGCATGTGGTTAGTGTTGGCTTTGATTCTCCATTGCACAATACAACAAAAACACCACAAAAATTTGCGCCGCTGCCTGAGATTCCTCCTTTTAACCCAAATAAGAGAAAACAAAGCCCTGAAAAGCCAATGGAAACTGAAGATTTATTGGGAAAAAATTTATTTAAAGAATACCCTAAGCCACCTCCAAGACTTGCGTGTTTTCAATTTGATAAAGCTGACAGCCCCACTCATACTCCAGATTTAATTCCTGTTCGACCTAGTGCTCCTTTGCAAGGCTATGATAGCAGTGATGATGATGTAACCCCTACAACTCCTGTAAATGGGTTTCCAAAATCTCCTGAGAAGGATAATAACTTTGAGCAAATAATGATAGAAAAAGTAATTGAAGAAATTTATTTAGTAATTTTCCAAGATTTGCTCGATTTTCATAATAAAGAAAGCGTAGCTATTCCTTTATTAGACTTAATAAAAGTCTCTGACTTGCCTCTACCTTCAATTTCATCCTCAACAGAACATCTTACACAAATAAATAACGAAGCCACATGCAAATATTTAGCTGAGCTTTTTAATGCTGTTAAAAATTCTCCTAAAGATATTTTAAATTCTTTAAAAACCCCGTTGAGAAGAAATCCACTTTTAATGCTCGCAAAAATGCAGGATACTGAAATAGGGACTTTTATTGAGCTTGAAAAAATTCCGAATACATCAATATTAGATTTAGGGATGTATATAAGAATTGAACAAAATAGAGGAGAAATTTCTGCAAGAGCAAACTTATCACCTCATATTTTGCATGTGATTACAGAGTCAGAGCATATTCATAATCGAATGATTTTTGATAATGTAAATGAATTGCTACAAAATTATAGACCATATGGAACAAACTGTTTTCCTATGCCATGAAGTTATACAAATAGATACACAAAATACCAAGATATTAATTTAGAAACTATTTTCAAAGAAATCACAAGCAAAATTGTTGATTTTTCACAATCAGGTATTGGCACAATTCCAAAAGACCACATGGTAATGTCTAATGGAATGGTAGATGAGGTACTTTTGCAGCAAGACAGGGAAGAAAAACTTGGAATCGTGCTTGCTGAAGATATTTTAGAAAAAGATCAGGTATGGGCTAATTATGAGTTCGAAGAAACACAGCTGAAGTTGGACCTAGGAGATATCGTATTAGACCATTTACTGAGTGAAACTATTGATATTTTAAACAAATTATAATTGAAAAGGCGTTTTAAATATTTTTAGACTAAACAGATCTCTCTTCATTATAGCTTTCATCAAACTGCTCGTTTTCATATCGAGACTCTTCTTTAGGAGATTTCGATTTAGAGCTACTTGAGCTGCTTGAACTACTAGAGCTGCTAGAACTGCTAGAGCTGCTAGAACTTCTGCTATGCTTCTTCTTGTCTTTCTTTTTTTCTTTCTTTTTCTCTTTCTTTTCTTTTTTCTCTTTCTTGTCTTTCTTATCTTTCTTATCTTTCTTGTCTTTCTTGTCTTTTTTATCTTTTTTATCTTTTTTATCCTTTTTGTCTTTTTTATCCTTTTTGTCTTTTTTGTCTATCTTTTCTTCCTCCTTGTTTTCTTCTACAACTCTTACATCTACATGAAAATCCATCAAATTTTTATGCATTTTTCCAAATGCCATAATCCAATTTTTCACAAAATCCAATGCTTCTTTATCATCAACTTCTGATTTTAATTTTTCTAAATTTTCTGCATATTCTACAATTTTTTCTAATAAAGCTCCTTTAGTCTCAATATCAATGTCAATTCCTGTTTCAACAGCTTGATTCATTTTTTCTTCTACAAGCTCAGCTAATTCTTTGCACTGTTTGCTGACAATTTCCATGAATTCTTGCACATTTCCTTCTCCTTCCTCATCGCTGCTGCTTGAGTGTTTTTCTTCATGGCTTGATTTTCTTTCCTCAGATCTGGACCTTTCCATAGATCTTGGTATTTCTTCTGAAGCTTTTGATATTTCTTTGCTGCTAATATCTATCTCTCTAGAAGCTTTTTGTTTTTCTTCTAAAAATTTATTTCTATAAAATTCGTCTTTAGGATTCGGATGGTCTGAGCTTATCTGTCCAGATGGGTTGTGCCTATATTTAATTGATCCTTTATTATCAATCAATACTTCCCATCCCTCAGGCAAGTTTGAATGCAGCGCTTCTTCTGCGATCCAATAGTACGATTTATCTTCAATTGGATCCATTCCTAAAAATCGTGCATAAGTATCAATTGATTGGAATCTTGATGGTTTTTGCAGTTGGAATTTCCTATTCTTTTCATATCTTTTTTTAATCTGTGCCAAACTGACTCCATTAGGTGTAATTAAACTTTTCATAGCATATTGAAGCTCGTCTTCATTGCATACTGATGACAAAATTTTTCTGACAATTTCAGGTGACACGAATTTATCTCTTCCATATTCTGTCTGCTTTGTAACCCCGCTTTGTTCGAACCCAAAAACTGCAGGTATTGAATCAGAGCTCTGAGCTAAGTTTATGATTTCATAAAATGCAGAAAAAAAGTCTGCCCAATGTGTAAGTTTTTTATCAGAAATTACATTGGTTTCTATAAAATCACTTTTTTCTTTCATATAAACTCCAATATCCCACCGATCTCCTCTGCCATAACTTGGAATTATATTAGACTCTTGCCTTTGCCTTGTATAATAATTTACACTAAACCCAGAACTTAATAATGGTGAATTATCATTATCTTTTCCTTCTAACAGCTCTTTTGATAATAATTTGGCAACTATTCTTAAATTATCACATTCTGGGGTCAGACAAATGGTCGCGATTCCATGAGATTTTAGCATATCAATAAATTGGCAGCCTTTTCCATTAGGTGACCGCAAAGATAAAAGTATATTGTCTCCTAAAGCCTCAATTTCTAAATCATCGCTACAGCGAGTCCATGAAAATACTATATAAGAAAGCTCTGGTCTTGGTATTGGGATTAATCCTACTGCAATTATAGTATTTCCTTTTGTGGCAACCTTCAGTGTAACTGTAGCATCCATATAACCTTGTTTTGAAGCTAATAACGTAAATATCCCTACTTCATCTAAAATATATGTATAAGTTCCTTGCTTCGCCAAGCCTTCCAAAGGTGAAGTAGTTTGGTTAATCTTCAGCTCTAAATAAACTGATCCTAAAGGCTCTCCACTCAGCCCATCATAAGTCATAACCTGTACTTCTCTGCTTTCCCTCGACCTCATCAACTCAGTCATCACAATTTCTGCTTGATTTGCTTGCAAACTTTTCACTATTTCTTGATACCCTTCAGCTTGTATGCTTAAATCATAATTTCCTTTCGGAATTGACAGCTCATAAATACCCCTATTCATTTCTGGCACAAAATACATTTCTCCAGTCCCTCTAGAAATCCTCACCATTGCCCCTGCAATTTCTGTCCTTAGCTCTGGATCTTTTAGTACAATTTTTATAGCAGAAATTTCTCTTGACTGAACTGCTATATAGACATTTAGGCTGGAATTTTGTAAAGGCTCTTCAAAAGTATTGAAAAGCTTGGTGGCGCCTTTGAATTCTTTGGTTTCTACGACCTCAATTTCGTAGATATCGAGAGGAATATTTGCGAATAGGCAGGAACCATCACGGTCTGTAGTTCTTTCATAGGATATAGAATCTGAAGGTTTAGGCTTAGAACTGATGTGGGAGGTAGGGCGGGAATTTTTTCTTGAGGAAAATCTGACTGACATAGCCCCTGCAGATTGAGGCCTCATGGAGGAAAAGTTGGCGCTTTTTGGCCTTGATATTGATGGGATTGCGATAGGGAGCGCTTTAGGTCTGACAATTACTTTTATTCCTTTTAAGAATTTTTCTTGATCACTATAATCATAAATAGTCACGAATAACTGACAAGTTGGCAAGTAGTTAGCCATTTTCCCTATGACTTCTCTGATGTCAGGCCACTTTCTGGTCGCAAGTTTTGAGTGAAGTGAGTCTTTTTTAATAATTCCTTTGATTTTGCTGCAGATTTGCACCTCAAATGCTCCCATTCTTTGATTTGTCGTATTTTCATCACATTTTGATATTGGCTTTATAAGGACTTTTACCATTGGGAATCTCGTTAAGACTCCAGATTTGATAGATTGTGCGAAACTTGAATATTTTGCAGGGTCATGCCTTGTTGTCTCTAAATGTGATTCACAGTTGTCACAATGCTCGATAGTTACAATTACTTCATTTTCTCTAAGAAAAGAGTATTCGCGAAACTCTCGAAAGTTGATAGGGGGTCTTGGATCATCAGCGTTTGCAAAAATCTTTTTAGGAGTTCTTGGATCCTTATCAGCTGAAGCACCTGGAGGTCTTGATCTTGGTTTAATAGGATAGTGAGAAGGTGTAAGGCCTGAAACGCTGTAGGAATATTTAATTTCAGGAACATGGCCGCTGTGGAATCAAGGCTTTGTGTGAAGTCTTTCAAGATACTTTCCTGGTAAACGGTCTGTCATACTTATTTATGAAATATTAAGTATATGAAAAATTAGAAATTCAAGAGAACTTTATAAACAGTTTCTTTATTTTATAAAAATTAAATAAAATAATCTAATTAATAATAATTTTTCCAAAAAATTAAAGCTGCTATCATTATCTTTAATTTTCTTTATTTCTTTTTTCTAATTTCTTTATTTAAATTGTTTTATTTTAATTAAAAATACCTTTCCACTCTTGCTTATAATCTTTATCTGTCAATTTCAATATTTCGCCACCAAATTTAATAATCATCATAAACTTATTATAATTCTCATATAAAATGATATCAGCAGCTATGAGAAGGACTATCAAATCCTCAATTCTCCACGTGAATGATCGTTCCTCAAATTCCATGATCAAAGCTGTCGTTTTTGGATCCAGCTCACAAGTGGCTCGATCAGCTATAGGCCTTTTAACCCAAATCCATTCTCAAGTCTTAATCCCATGCAGAACATCTTCAAAATGGGTTGACTATCTAAGAGTTGGAAATTTCAAGTTTATTTCTTTCAGACAGCAGCTCGATTTAAAGGACCCAGATATCCTAGATCAAGTCCTAGATAACGCTAATGTAGTTATCAATACAATTGGAGGCTACAACTATATAAGAGACTATGATACTCTTTACGAGTCTAATGTCACTGTTCCAAGAAGAATTGCAGAAGCCTGCGCAAGAAATCCAGACATTTTAAGACTCATCCACTTTTCAGCAGTCGGCTGTGACCCAGCAAGCACATCGCCACGTCTTCAAACCAAATGGCATGGCGAACAAGAAGTCAAAGCTGCCTACCCTAATGTGACGATTTTAAGACCTACTACAATTTTTGGGGAATTTGATAACTACATAACTAGGATGGGACTGTTTCAGCAGATGGTTGATTTTCTACCAGTTATTGATGACGCCAAAGAACTAAGACAACCAATTTATTATCAAGATATAGGACACTGTATAATGAATGCTCTAAGAATGCCTGAAACCATAGGAAAAACTTATGAGCTTGGCGGCCCAAATGTGTATTCTTATAGAGAAATCATGGAAATCGTCTATAATAAGCTTGGCAAACCACCAAAAGTAAGATCAATTCCTTATAGGACAGCCCATAAATTTATTCAATATATGCCTCATACTCATGGGCTTTCAAGACATATGAGCTTAAATGATGTAGAAGAAAGCCAAATGGACATCGTTGTATCAAAGGACGCATTGAAAATTGAAGACTTGAAGGTAAAACCTGTGTCATTCCCTCAGAATTTGATGAGAATCTTGCAAGACTATCAAGCCAAGGTTGATTTGACCATTGACGAGCATCTTCACGGCTGGTATGGAGGACATGACAGAACTTACGATCCATAAGATCATAATTTATTGATCTAAATTTACTAATCTTAATAGTAGAGATTATAGTAATTGGCTAATATAAGGAGCACTTTTTTAGTGATTAAATGGTTGTATGATAATATCGATGATTTTTTAAATGATAAACAGTAAATAATGAGTTGTGATTCAAATTCAGGTAATAATTGGATAAAAAGTCTATGAAAAGTAAAAGGATTTTGAGTATAAATAGAAGTATTAAAAGATACAAAAACTCATAACATGATATCCTTTTATATTCTCAATAAAAGAAAATCAATTAAAAAATTAAATCCCTCAAAACAGTTTTAAAAGAAAGATTTAGAAGGTGAAAGCAAAAGAGAAAGAAAAATAAAAGTTTATAAATCCTCAAATTATCAGAATAATATTAAGCTCCTTTTAAGTAACAATTTTTGATATAAAAATTAATATAATTTTTCTTTACACATTAACAGACTATGAGAAGAGACTCCTTATCAAATTCAAGCAATAGAATGAATTCAGACCGTGTAGAAATAAATTCCTTAATCCTCCAAGCACTTTCTCTTAACCCAGGACGATCTTCTTCTATTACCCCAAAAGTTCGACAAAATAACTCTCCCCAGAAGCAGAAAAAAATTGATCTTTCATATAACGAAGATTCCTTTCAAAAGCAGTCAGATTCAGTCCATTATTCAGAACAAAACAAGCAGTCGATCCTAAAACAATTAAAATTTGTTGAGCAAGATAATAAACGCTTACAGCGTGAATTGTTGATTTTAAAAGAAGAAAATAAAAATTTATTAAAACAAAACAGCGAACTTAAATACCAAAACAATTCACAGCAGCTCTCAATCCAAAAATTATCCTCAGAAATCGAAAAAATCAATCGCTCACGTAATCTAGTAGGCACAAGAATGCAAATTCTTACAGAAGGAACTGCCTATACTCAACAAAGCGCCTTATCACGGTCTAGCTCCAAGCCTAAAGAGCTCACGTCCGTTCTAACACCCCAACAAAGACAAATTACTTCAGAATTTATCGAAGAATTAGGAAATCTCAGTGTAGTGATTAAATCAAGGACTTCAAAACTGAAGCGGCACAGTAAAAAGCATTTAATTTAATGTTAAATTATTAATATTATATATGGAACAAGAAAATTTCTCGAATGGAAAAGGAAAGGAAATTTTAATAATGCACATTGAGCTAGGAAAAGTAGGAAAAGAAAGGCTAATTATCCATGAAAACGATATTCCTGATGAAATTGTGCATGAATTTGCAGCGAAATTTAATTTGGACCAAATAATCGAAAAACGACTCTCTGAACAAATTGCGATCCAAATCGGTTTGCTGGTAGAAGAGCATGAAAAGGCAGCTGAGATTGCTCAGGCAAAGGCGAATCCTGCTACAATGAAGCCTGTTTATGAAAGAATCCAGGCAGCCAATAAACTGAAAAAAGCTTCAAACTCAAATTTTGGGGAAATTCTTTATAATAAAGGCATAGAGTTTATGGAACAGCTGGAAGAAGAAAACGAAAAGAAAAGGCATTATGAGGAAGAAAAAGAAAAGAAAGAGTTAACGTTTATGCCAAAAATTAGTGAATTTCCTTCAAATAATAAAAGAAGACATAGACACTTAGCAGAATATTTATATGAAAAAGAGAGATTAAGGCTACTTAAAATTGACCAGGAAAAAGAGCTCCAATATGCAATTGACCAAAGAGAGTGTACCTTTACTCCGACGGTTAATCCTATGAGCAAGCAGATTTTAAATAGAAGTAGGCCGGCATCTGAAGATAAATTTACTGATTTATATAATGAAGCTTATGATTTGAAAAAGAAAAGGGAAGAATTGGCGAAGCAATAGTAAGATTTATATAGCTTAAAAAAAGTATGCACTTTTCGGCCAAATATTATTAGTAATTCTAGTAATAATGAAGATGTAGTGGAAAGGTTGCTTTTATCGAAAAAATATGTGGAAGAAAGGCTTGATTATGAAAGAAAAATCATGGAGTTGCCTATAGATAGAGATACAGGGCAGGAGCTATTCAAACCTACTATTGGAAGACCACCTACAATTGAAAGAAATAGGAATGATATACCTATTGGAGATTTTTTGTATAGATTGAAAAGAAAAAGCCCTCAGCCGCAAGAATTTCCTCATCAGCCAATAGAGATGGAGAGTAAGGCGAGATCAAATAAAATTCTTCAAAAAACTAAAATTGAAAGATATTTTGATATTTATCAACAACTTTCTCCAGATTCTCAAGGAGAAATTACCTATGAAAACGTTAACATTGAAAATATAGAAAAAGATGTTTATAAAATTATAAGGCCATTTTTAGAAGAGCTTCAATCAATAAACCAAAAGCTAAGCTTTGGAGAATTCTGTGAATCTATGGACAATTTATGCAAATTGCTATGCAACACAGATAAAAATCTTATTACTATTAAAAAGAAGCCAATAATTGAAGAAAGTAAATCATTGAAGAAAAAATCATTATCGATGACAAGCTTTGAAGGAGCAGATATGTATGAAAGGCAGTTGGAGATAAGGCAAATAACACAAGCTAAGCTGGAATATCAAAAACAGCAAAATTACGATAATGAAGTTGAAGGCTGCACTTTTAGACCTCGGATAACTACTTATAAGCCAAACCAATTTAATTAAAAATTTAAAATTTTAAATGATTAAAAATAATTTTAAATTTTCAAGAAATCTCAAGTAAAACAACTAGTTTTTGCTAGCTTAAAAGGTTAGTTTATTTTTCTTTTAAAGCCAAATAATAAGATTTTGTTCTCAAAATATTATTCAGCTTCAAAACATTACTGATTAAAATTAATGGCATAAAATAATTTTCCCAATTATATTATTATTATTTAGTAAGGAAAACTAACACATAATTCCTTAAAACTTCATGAGAATATTCATAATATCTTTTAAAATCCAGTATTACAATATAACGATAATGGCACAAAGATTTTCACTTCACTCAAGCTCATCTAATATGAAAAGATCAGCAGGCTCCTCAAAAACAGCTCCTGTCCTATCAAGAACTTCAGATAGAAGCAGCGTCGAAAAATCTTTAAAACAAGCTCAGTCTTCCCCATTTTCAAAAATCTCAAGCATAACTAATCTAAAATTAAAATCTCTCCCCAAATTTTTACAATCAAAAGGACACGAAATTCCGTCTTTGTCAGGCAGATTATCCCCTTCCCTTACACAAAGGGCTCCATCTCCTTATATGGAATCGCCAAGACTGTTAGATAGATATTCGCCATGCCTCACAAATCGAATACCTGCTAAAACTCCTGATCTGTTAGCACGAAGTACAAGAGAGTCCAGTATAATTTCAAATTGTCCAATAAAGCTTGATTTTCCTTCAAAATTCCAAGATCCTAAGGACCACTTCCGAAGCTCTGTTTTTGACCATTTCAAAGATCCAACAGAAATTTTGATCCACACGAAAAATTATGAGCTTTCTCGTGACGAATTATCAACTTTGCAGCCTTTTGTACAAATTTCTTTTAAAGTTGTAAATACTGTGCTGAGTATTTACAAACTAAAAAATCAAGACAGAAAAAACACAGATAAAATTTATGACAGGGTTTTTGTCTCCTCAATAGAATTATCAAAAAAAGTCTTCAGTAACTCTGAAGATTTTCATGTGAGCCAAAATATTTTTAAGCATGATTTCTTATTATTTCCAGTTTTTGTTGGATTCTGGACATTATTAGTAGTCAATTTAAGAGAAAGGCAAGTAAATTATTTAGATCCTACTAGATCTTTTACGTATTCAGAAGACACATTTAATTCGTTTTTTGAGTTTTTTAAAAGGGAAATGAAATATTATAAAAATCAGGAAATTAAAGAATCAGCTAGGAATTACTTCTCATTTGTCAATGCTGAAGAAGATAACGACTTTGAAGAAATTGATTCAGCAGTTTATATGCTTATGCATGTGAAAAATTTCACACTAGGTCTCACAGAAGAGGTTTCCAACAAAAATTCTAACAAATTCCGCAGATTTCTATTAGATTTCTTATATGAAAATAAAATCTTTAATAATTAATTTCATGTGGAAGCAAATTTCCAAAAAATTAGAACCTTTTCAATATACAGTATGGACTGAGTTTACACCTTTAGCTATCAAAAATAAAGCAATAAATCTCGGTCAAGGGTTTCCTGGCTTCCCATGTCCTGATTTTGTAAAGGAATCTTTAGCAGATGCTACAAACTCCAATGAAAATCAATACTCAAGACCTCAAGGTGTCCCAGCTCTAACTGAAGAAATAGCTCGGCATTATGGAAGAAAGCACAATAGAATCATAAACCCTATGACAGAAGTAGCTGTAACTGAAGGCGCAACGGAAGGATTATTGTCTGCATTTTTGTCCATGGTTGATAAAGGAGATGAAGTCGTGATTATTGATCCTTCCTTTGATTTATACGTTCCACAAACGATTTTAGCTGGAGGAATTCCTAAATTGGTGTCCTTGATCCCACCAGAAGCTGGGCAGACAAAGTGGACTGTGGATTTTGAAAAATTAGAGCAAGCTTTTAATGACAAAACGAGAGTTTTTGTAATTAATACTCCACATAATCCTTTAGGAAAGATGTTTTCAAGAGAAGAATTAGAAAGAATAGCTCAGATTTTGGAAAAATGGCCAAACGTAGCCATTATTTCTGATGAAGTTTATGAACATATTGCATTTAATGCAAATAAACATTTAAGCTTATGCGATTTTTCCAATCTTTGGGAAAGAACCGCTACATTCAGCAGCGCAGGAAAAATTTTTTCTGTAACTGGCTGGAAAATAGGCTGGGCTGTCGGAGGGCCAGAAATTATGAGAAAAATTTCAACTTCTCATTTGTGGACAACTTTTTGCTCAAACACCACATGCCAAGGAGCTGTCGCAAGATCGCTTAGAATGGCTGATAACCCTTATATGGGCTTTCCTAACTATTATGAATGAATTGTTAACCAATATTCAAGCAAAAAAGAAATTTTATATGAAATCTTATCAAATACTAAAAAATTCAAAATTGAGCCCATGGAGCCTGACGGAGGGTTTTTCTTACTAGGTAGATTAAATCCTAACGATATTGACCCGCAATATTTAGCCAATGGAAGCCCAGATTTCGCATTCTGCAGATGGATGACAGAAAATTTAAAAATTTGTGCAATACCCTGCTCAGCGTTTTTCAGCCCCCAAAGTAAGCACCTGGGGCATAATTTTGTTAGATTTGCACTGTGCAAAGACTTTTCGGAGTATGAAGCTGTTGCGAGGATACTTAATTAAATTCCTCCATTTATTTTTAAAATTGAAATATTTTAATCAAATTTGTGGCTTTTTCAGGTAGTTTAGTATGATTCCCATTTCATTTTGCTGTGGGCGATGTCCATTCTATCCCTATATCTTTTATATGCCCTTAATATCACCATAGCGGCCCAGAGCTCTTCTCCGGTGATGATAGATCGTTTTCCTCTATAAAAAGTCCCTATGTAAAACTTCTTGGAAGGTGTTTGCCTTTTACCGAGCTTCCTAAAGGCTGGCTCATTTCAGAAATAGCTAGCAGAATTTAGGGCTTCACTATGAGTAGAGTCATATAAACACAAATTACTTCCCATTTTTAAATATCACCCGACGATATCTTAATCACAAAATTAATAAGTTAACCATATTATAAGTTAAAAAGAAGCTCGTATTCTGTGGCCTAATATCTCAGCTTCCACGATTTCAATTACACCTTTGAATTTTTTATTTTTTCTCAGGACGATTGATTTTTTATCAATAATTTGGTCTACTGATGTAAACCCTTCGCCCATTAAAACATCTTTAAGCAGCGGATTGGAGTCCCAAACTTCTATTTTTATTGGAATCCGCATATTATCTCCACAGACATCATATAAATTAAAATATGTTTGATTCCAAAGAGGATTCAGACTTTCTTCAATTACTTCACTTTTATAAAATTGGAAACTTTCTTCGCTCTTTCTTAATCTTAATAGCTTGAAATATGGTGAACGAAAATTAAAAGGATCTTTGTTGACCAGATTTTTGCCTCGAATCTGTACCCGCAGCTGTTGATTGAGATGGTGGATTTGACTGGTAATGATAATTTGGCCTGAAACTTCATCATATTTTTTAATGTTAAATGTGGTAGATCCATTTATTGACAGGTCAGATAAACTGAAAACTGCTTTGCCAATCTTCATTAAGTCGTTTGCAAAGAAGTCATAAATAATTATTTTAATCAATTTTGATTTTTTGTGAGTTACCTGAATTTTGAAATCTTTTTTATAGTTTGGATTTAGGCTAGAAGTCACTAATTCAGTGTCACCAGCTTCTTCTCATTTTTCGGCATTAACTGTTTTGGTAAATAATTTACAACATGTATTACCAGTAGAATTAGGGTCTTCGACTTTTAAATCACGTGCTTGGAGTGTTAGCTTAACAATCGAATGAGGTTTATTCATATTAATTATTTATTTATGTCCAGAAAATATGTGCCAAAGTCAACTTTGGTATTTTCATCTAATGCAAATTTAGAATAGAAAGGTATTTTTGGTCAAAAATAATTAAAATACCTATTAAAACCACGATAAAATATTTAATAAAATAATTTTAGAAATTTCGCGAATAGATAAATTAAATTATCTAAAATATCAGTAAAGATTTTGTGGCTTAAACTGATAAAAAATCATTTTTTTATCATAATAAACCAAAAATAAGCATTTTGATGAAAAAGAAATTGTTTTATTCATCACAAATGCCCAACTCTTCCCAAAAGGCGTACTCAGCATGCATTCTCATTAAAAAAATTCAGCTTCTTTTATTCCCCTAAAACTCTCTCTCTAAATCTCTCATCACAAATTAGCTGAATTCACTTACAAATTTTATCACAGCAAAATGGCCAATCAGAATTCAGCTCGAAATCATATGCCAACTTACCCTCATTTTACTAAGATGTGTCAAGAACAGCAACCTCCCGCCTTACAGACTTTCTCAGAATCTCCTTTTCTGTTAGATTCCTTAGCTCCTATGAAGTGCATGCTTCCCACCAATATGCTTGAAGAGGAGCCAGTTTTTGTAAATGCGAGGCAATACGAAAGGATACTAAAACGAAGAGTAGCGAAAACCCGACAGCAAGAAAACTCAGCTGCAAAGCCTAAAAAGCCATATAAGCACGAATCTCGACATAAGCATGCATGTAAAAGAGAGCGCGGCCCGACTGGGGCATTTTTGCCAAAAAAGAACGAGGAGCCAAAACCTAAGAAAAAAGTGAAATATAGTAGATATTCAGCAGCTTGTGTTTTATATGGGATGCCTCCTGATGACTAATAAGAATAATTGATTTAATTTAAACTTTTATCATATGATTTTCCATTATTTAGAATTAACTAGAAATCTATCAGAGTAAATTAATTTTCTCTTTCACAGGCTCCTATTGACTTTTTCATACTTTTATCACATAAATTAATTTTTATCATTAGATTGTCTCCTTTCAAATTAAACTAAAGACGATGCAAACCCAACAACTCCTTTTTTCCTAACTTCTTTTGCATAAATTTCAATCGCCCTAATATATGATTTTTCATCTACATTTTGACCACATACAATAAAATCTTGGTCTTTTGGATAGCTCGTCGACACCACAGCTGCGTCCATGACCCTAAAAACACCTTTAAAATCTTCCTCTCCTTCACTTTCTTTATATATATCATAATACCCCATAAAATCATTTCCCCCTACCAATAATTCATCACCTGACTTACTAAACTGCATACAAAATATTTGTTTCTGGATTTTTATTGGCTTTATCATTTCTTCTCCATTTACTGTGTAGAAATTTATCATTTCGTTAGAAAAATAGCAGGCAAGAATTCCAAAGTTGCTGAATGATATGAATTTGCATGGGTTTTGGCTGGTTTCTGTTAGTTTTCTAAAGCATTCGGCAGAACGGATGTCATGAATTAAGATTGTGCCATTATTTGATAAGGAAATTAAGATTTGGTAATTATTTGAGGTAGCAAGCTGTCTAATTGCTTCTGTGTGACCTAAGTATATATTATATGGCTTTATTTTGTCGTTTCGTTGGTCTAAGGAGCTCCAGGATACTATGGAAGTGTCTAGTGAACCTGAGAAAATTAATGAGGTAGAAGAAGCTACACAAGTGACAAGTCCAGCGTGATGGTGGACTGAAAGGACAATTTTCCCTTTGAGATTATGAATTTTGAAAGAGTTGTCTATATGAAATCCTGATACAATTAACTCATCATTCCATAAACAGTATTGCTGAGGGCCTTTCTCAAGGATTACTTTGGTTTCTACTGCTGCTGAAAATGTGTATTTCCATTGTGCGCCTTCTTCCCAGTTAGAAAGCGTCAGATTTGAAGTCCCTTCTAAGACTACGTCTTTATAGCTATTTATATCAATTTTTAAGTCTTCTGGGTCTTTTCTCATTTTTAGCTTCACAAAGCCAAGGCGATTTCCAAATCCTTTTATAGCGATTAAAGAGTCTGTGGTACAGAAAATCGCATGAATAGTTCCTTTAAGTTCAATTCCTCTTTCCTCGCTGCCTTCCCAGCCATTTAGTTTTGTTTTGTCAAAAATACTCAAAGATTTTGATTTTTCATCTTTTTGTGGATGCGGGCTGCCAAAAAGCTGGATTGGGACTTGGCCAAAGTGGACTACCTGTTCAACAATTCCTTGCAAATATCCTATATCTTCTTCTGATTTTCTTTCAAGTAATTTTTGTAAGGTTTCTTCATAAGTAATAGAGCAAAAGGTATTATATGCCGCCACAGCTTTTTGGCCTTTTTGTTTTTCTCCAAAAATCAAGTCAATCCAATTAGGCAAGTTTTTACTGACATAAGAAGACTCTAAGGCAAGCTGGTGCTTCCTAATGAAATCTAATGGATTTTTAGCCCATGCCGGTAACTCTACATCATTGACAGGCATCGCTTCAGGTCCTTGCCTAACACCAAAATTTTCTTTATTTTTATTGATGAATACTTCAGGTAAATAAAAAAGTTCAGGGACAAGTTCTTTTATATCCCCACTGGTACCTTGGCCTGATTCCCATGCTGCTTGTATTGAGTAAAACAGCCTATCAGGGATATCAAATTTTCCTCCCTGCAAATTTTGAGCTTGCAAGGTAAATGGATAAAGCCTGACTAAATAATGAAGCACAACTCCTCCACAAGAATAATGAGAGCCATAATGGAAAGGCTTGACGTCTTCATCTTTCCACATATTGTATTTTTTATTGACTTCGACTCTATTAGCTTCATTTTGGGCACCTATTGGATAATTAAAATCTCTGTATATGCTTTCGTCTTCAAAATTAAGCGTCGGTGAGGAATAATTATTAAGAACCCAAGGAAATATAGGATATTGGCTCATATCATTAAAAGATCGACTTGCAAATTTATTCAAAACCAATAAATATTCCATATTCGTGAGCTTTCCAAATTTCCACTGTTTTGTAAACTCTTTCAGCTTTTTCTGCCTCTGATTTTCATCAATAATGACTACGCCTTGCTTTATCCAACTTTTCATTGTTGTAATTGCTAAGTCGCAATCCTCTTTTTTAAAAAAATTAAAATACACCGATTTTCCACTTTCTAAAAATACCTCAATTGCCCTATGTTGGTGAATAAATCGCCTTACAAAAACTTCAGAAATTTCTTCAGTTTCCCATATTTTTTTGCATTCTTTTTGCACTTGTGTGAATAATAAAGCACTCCCAAAATAATCATCAGTGGTAGGTTTTTTTTTGCCTTCACTTATATATAGTAAATAATTTTGAGAGATTTCTAAGGACCCGTAGATACTTTCACTAATTTTTATTCTCTCACATTCAAGCTTGACTGTTTGTGTAGGCTCTGATGTGTTAGTGTTGCCTTCATCAGAAATTACAGTTTCACTATCAAATACAGAATTGTTGCGGTTTCTTGGAGTAGTCTCTTCAGCCCCTGAAGTAATTAAAGATAGTCTTCCGAGATCTTGTGAAGGCCGAGGAATAACTAGTGCAGAGTCTCTTTGTTGAGATTGATCATGCTTTAAGCTGTACTCAGTAAACGGCATTCTGCCAGATTTATCTAAAACTGCCCTTAGTTTGATTTTTCCATAATAGCTGCCTTGTAAAACATTATTTGTCTTTGTATGATGTTTTAAGAATTGCTCATAACGATTCTGAAGCAGAATTTTGAATTTTTCTTTATTTTGTTCTTCTAATTTTTGGTCGTTTAGCTCTTGATCTTTTTTTGCTATATAATCAATAAAAGCCATTCCTTGAGCATTAGGACTTTCTATAAAACTTGTAGGTGTCAAGCTATCTGGAAGTGCTTGGGCTAAAATAGTCTCGATATTTGAGACAAACTCTGAGATAGGCTCCCCACACATTAAATGCAGTATCATTATGCTGATTTCTATCGCAGGCTCTCTAGTAATTTTTAGATGCTTATTATAAAAATCTAAAAATAAAGAAAATAGCTTTTCATTGCTTTTTTGGTCCAAAATTCTAAATAAAATAGATGATAAAGCTTCAATATTTTGAGAATCAATTTCTTTAGGTAAAATATTCTCTAAAATCACTATAAAAGAGTCTAAAAATTTTTCTGATTTTCCTTTAAAATAACTTAAATGGGTGTATATATAATACAAGTCATTAAAATTGGCTTTAAAGTATTTCTGGACGTATAAAGAAAGGGTTCCTAAATAATTGTCTTGAAGATCAGGTGATAATTCAATCCACCATATTTTTTTATTAAAAATCAAGCTTTTAAAAGCTTGGGCTTGGTATTCTTCATTTCAGCTGAGCTTTGCTATGATATTTTTAGCAGACTCTAAGTAGTCTACGCTAGGCTCTATTACAGATTCTTCCAAAATAAGACCTAATAAATCAAAAAATTCACTGCTAATAATACTTTCCAATGATTGGGCTTGACAGATTTCTCCTATGATATTTAGCAGTAAAATCGCTGAATTATCCATTCCTGCCTCAAATCCTTCTTTTATTAATGGCATTAATATTTTTAGCCCTCCATTAGCAGCTATTGCTTCTAGGACTGTGACTCCATTAAATCTTTCACATTCATCTTTTACATCAAGTTTGTCAACAGCACATTCTGGGGCACTACTTCGAGGATTTCATTGGAAAATAAAAGAATTTCAAATTTCTTTTAAAATTGTTTTATTTGAGTTAAGAGATTCAGAAGTTGACACTGAGAATGGGCAATAGTCCAAGGTATATTGAAAAGAATATTCATATATTTGGACATAATGGTGAGCAAGAAAAGATTTATTTCCTACATATAGAGAAGTCATACGGCCACAGAAAGGCGACCTGAAGTCTGAGTTATTTCCAAGTGTAAGCTGAGTCAGAGATTCCTTTGGAGGACAAACGCTGCCTTCTGATGTTTTTTCGCTGAATTCATTGTTAACAAAAATATTTATTTCACATTTAAACCCCATAATTGACGTATTCATAAATTTCGCTACTTTATTCAGAGTTATTCCAATTAAATTTCATTGTTTTATCGCAATCGGCTTTGAGCTCCACACTTTATAAACGCTTTTCCCTTCAAAATACTCCACACTTAAACTTGTAAAATTTCTCTTTACTAAACTTACAACCAGGCTGCAATTTTTTCTATCGGTAAATTCCATTAAGCAGCAATTATCATCAGTTTCTGGATAAATTCATGTAAAAATTGTAAATTCTTTTTTTGGAATAAAAGAAAAATCTTCATTATTACTGCAACGTAAAAAACTTCTAGGATATCTAAAGCAAAAAAATCGTGTAGGGGAGAGTCCTTTGTGGGTTTTTTCG
Organism: Blepharisma japonicum; assembly: GCA_949751835.1. NCBI lineage: Eukaryota > Ciliophora > Heterotrichea > Heterotrichida > Blepharismidae > Blepharisma > Blepharisma japonicum. The sequence continues at coordinate 96,563 of CATKHK010000077.1, read as the reverse complement.
AATTTTATATGGTCGATGTCACAAAATGAGCAGTGGATTGCTTCTGACAGTCCTCGGTATAGGACTAGCTGTTTTTCATGGTCATAGCCTGTAGCTCTAGCAATATCAATTATTTTTTTCAGCTCTTGAGGAGTAATATGGTGGCAAATTACTTTGGCAAGCATGGTTTCTATGAATTCTAATAAATGCTGTGAGCAGTGTTTGCATAATGCGTCAAGTAGTAAATCTGTTGTCCTTCTGCTAGCAAAATGTGCAGCATTTATTTCGTCTTCAACAGAATTTTTTATATAACTGTAAAATTCATTACTATTAGAATCAGTAAGCAGCTCAATTATCAATGGAATGACCTCAGGTGTTTTTACATTTAAAGGCTCTTTTTGTCCTAAGTTATTAGTCTCAAACAATATATAAAGCAATGATTCTATGGATTTCATATAAATATCACTTTTCAAGTTTTCATATGAAGCTGATCTAATAGTATTAGCAATAGCGCTAAAATCAAACTTATGGATTTGTTTTTTGCAGGCTGGATTGTCCTCAATCAGAAACCTTACACATTCAAGGACACTTGCCCATAGTCCTATAATTTGGTCTTTTGAGTAATTCGTATATTGGCATGTTAATTTGTCTTTTAAAGTACTTAAAGCTCCAGCAGCTACAAATCGTTCTTGGCAATGTCTCTTTGTAGAAGACTCTTTTAAGGCTTCTTGCATTGCATTTAACAGGTTAATATTGATAGAAAGATCTGTGACTTCCCTCAAAATTGTTTGGAATTTTTGATAGCTGGCCCTGTTTTGGTATCTGAGAATGCGGGCTATACAGATTAAGCATAAATCTGAAGTCAGAGGGTCAAAAAGAAGGTTTTCTTGCATCATTAACCCGAGCAGGGCGACTGTATCAGTAAATTGTGAGACGTCGTAGAGCTCAAGCATGGCTTTTATCATGATAAAAAATGTGGTTAAATGGTCGAGATTTTCGTTTGAGCGTTTTATGCTGATGATTACGTTGAAAATTCCTTCAATTAGACCGTTTCGTAAGCAGGATTCAGTTAAATCTTGGTTAATTTCAAACTGTTCTTGGATTCATCTGTTCATTTTTAGTAAATAACTAAAATCTTCATGGTTAATTTTGATTTGGTGGACAATAGAATTGGAAACTAAATCTAAATGCATAGGAATCCCTGATACAAATTTTCAGAGCTGCTCCCAGCTTTCAGCTGCCACAAAAGCAAAATCTAAATCATCGTCGTTTCTTGACTGTTCAATTTCAAAAAACGGCTGGGAAAATAACAGCCCAATCAGTCCAAATTCTTTCATATTAAAATTTTTTGACTCTGTTCTTTTTCTCCCTATCATTGAGATGTATTTTTCTAAAAATTGCAATGTGTAGGCTTGAATTTGTGGGGGACGAAGGACTAGCTCATCTGAAATGTCTTTTTGGACTAAAATTGAAAATAAAATCACAGGGAGACCTTCTAAGTCTGTATTTATGATATTTGATGGCAACACATCGAAAAGCAGCTTATAAAGAAGCCCTATAAGCCCTTCTTCTATATCAAAATGTGAAGCTGAAGAAGAGTAGAAATATTTCAAATAGTTATGAACACAGTAAAAATATATCTTTTTAAGCTTGTCGTTGTGGTTTCGCAAAAAAATATTCCCTTGCTCTTGTCTGGCTGTCAAGTTGCAAATGGAGTTTAAAAAACTGAGAACGGCAATTGATTTTTGGATAGCAAGTTCTGTTTTAGGTGAATTTTGAATTTTTATGAATTCGTCAATTGTAAGTAAAAATTCCAAGATTTTTGGTAAAATTTCTGCAGCCGAATTAGTCACAGTCGAAGAAGGCGACATCTTGCATAGTTGATTTAAGGAAAAAATATGATAAAGGACCAAGTCAACATATTGAGACTCCAATTTAAATTTGTTGCTATATTTAAGTTCTCTCCCGTCTGCTTCAGCAGGCTCTAAAGCAAAATATCGTAAATGTGGGTCAGTAATTAGTTCCATAAGTAAAGTTTCAAAAGTTTGGTAAATCCTATTAAACAATTTCGCTTCACTATCTCCATGCTTTTTCCTCTTACAAACCGCATACAAATAAATCACTTCTGAAAACGCAAAATAAAGCCTTAAAATCATATTGTTTAATTCTAAATCTGCATCATCAGAATATGTTTTAAGTCTTTGCAAAAAGACAATCATTTCTTCCATAATTTCATTTTCGATTTTGATGCTTCCATCATTGCGGAGAAGAATGTACTGAAAGATTCTCATAAGGGGTGATAAATTCGTAATTGTTTCACGAAAGATGATTTTTCAGTCATTTACTCGATTATCATTTAAGGTTTGTGATTGAAGTCGTTTGGAACAATTCGAAATACATTCAGAGATTGCTGAAACTAATGCTGATACAAACTGTTTTGGACAAATAAATTCTTCACAGTCATGAGATGCCAAATCTCTATCAAATACACGCGCAATAGGAAGAAAATTAGCTAAATTCTTAGGGTCCATGGAATTGAAAACTCTCCAGGCAGCGTCAGACTCTGAAAGCTCTGGAAGTTTTAGGGTTCTTCTTCGTGCTATGAACGACTTGGTAGAAAAGGCCATAACAATTCTTTAATATATCATAATTTCATATTAGATAATTTTAAGTTTAATAAATCGCAATCTCTGCTTTTTAATTTATCACTGTAGCTGATATTCATATATGCATTTGGTTTCTTTTATAAAGAGAATAATAAGTAAAATTTACTAGTAAACTAAGATATTTATTTTTGTATTTTATTATTAAAAATGTGGAATATCTTTGGCAACTTATATTAAAAATTCACCAATTCTTATCCTGCAGCCTAAATCATCCTTTCTATTGTTTATTCCCCAACTATACTACAAACTAAACAATTATTTGTATTTTTACTTATTTTTTTATATATATCTTAAAGTTTCTAACACATCGGAATTCAATAATTATATAAATGCCTATCGCGCAATATAACAATGTCGCCATATGAGCTATGAGCATAAATGCAAGCATCGGAGGGTTTCTATTCGGTTATAACGTAGGTGTTTTCAATACTTGCCAAGAAAATGTGTCATCTACTCTAGGCTGAGGTGACAACAAAGACCTTTTCATAGCTTTATTCTCAGCATTAATCCCAGTCGGTGCTCTTCTGAGTGCAGTATATGCTGGAGTTACCGCTAACAAATACGGACGTCGAAAATCATTAATTTTCGCTGATATCCTAGGAATTATTGCAGCATTGATCACAATAATCCCATTTACCGCTACATTTGCCATAGGGAGATTTTTATCAGGGATTGCTGTTGGATTTTTTTCAACAGTCCCACCCGTTTATTTAAGCGAAATTTCCCCACCCCGAATGAGTGGAAAAATTGGATCCCTTACTGAATTTCAGCTGTCGATTGGCTTAGTAGTATCGTATGCTTTCGGTTTTCTATTGCCTGAAGACAATTATTCTAAGCACCCTATGAATTATTTTTGAATGTTTATGTTTGGTTTTCAAATTATTATGTGTTTAATTCAACTTTTTATGTTTTTATTTGTATTTAAACTTGATACACCTTATTGGTTAAAGTCTCAAAATAGAGAAAATGATGCTGAGATGCTTAGAATGAATTTATACTCAGATCCAAATCCATCATGGATTATGAAAAATAATGAAATAAATGAAGAAAAAGGACTGTCTTTAAGGCAGATGCTTAAAACAGGAAAATATTGGCATGCATTGAGGCTAGGGATTATGGTCAATTTCACCCAAGAAATGACAGGAGTCGATATGGTTGCGTTTTATTCCACAAGTATTTTTGAAGATTTATTTCATAACACAATGCTCGCAAGGGTTTTTACCTTACTAACAGGGGTTTGTGAATTTCTTTCTGTCATTGTGGTGCAAAAAATCGTCGACAGGTCAGGAAGGAAAAATTTATATCTAATAGGATGCTTAGGTATGGGATTTTCTTTACTTTTGGCTGGAATTTTTTGTGATCTCAGCTCAGCTTGGATGTTAGGCATCGTTACAATGGTGATGGTCTATAAACTATTTTTTACTTTAGTCGGCACAATCTGTTTTTTATACAGTGGAGAAATTTTGGACGATAAATTATGTGGGATCTCCATCTGTGTAAATTGGTTTTGCTTTACTATAGTCACATTTTTTGCCCCTTTTATGATAGAATACATCACTTTGGCTGGGACTTTTTGGTTTTTTGCTGGAGTTAGCTTGCTAAGTTTTATTTATTTTAGAATTGATATGGTAGAGACCAAAGGACTTTCAAAAGCACAGATAAAATCATTGCTTATGGGCGATAAAACGCCTTGTTAGGAGAGATTATATACACATAATTTAGTTAATTCAGTATTAAAAAATACAGAAATTATCCAACCTTATTTGTGATCATTTTCAGGAATTCTTCATATCGGTAATCGCCTTCTCCTTCTAAGGTTTCCCGTGCCAGTTCTTCAAACTTTCCCATTGACAAGTCAACTTGTGCCTCTTCTAGGGTGTTTTTTATATTGTCGAAGGTTTCTTCAAAGTTTCCTCCGACTTCGTAGCACTTAAAGGCTTCTACCAATTTTTCCTTGATTTTTTGTTCGACTATTCGCATTTCTTGGATTTTTAAAAATTGCTTTAATGAAAAGGTGTTTTTCACCTTCGCATAGGCCATAAGTCTTCGTAGGTCAGTATTCGGAATGCACTGACCTAATGCACTCATCATTGGCCATATGCTTGCAACTTCGATTTCGCCATCTCCAGCTTGGTCGAAGATATAAAAGGCTTCAGTGTATTCTTGAATTTGTTCTGGAGTCAATATGCTTGCATTTTGGCTCTGGTTTGATTTAGATACCTTGTTTCCCATTTATTTATTATAAGAGTTTTCCTGTTTTAGCTAGAATTTTCTGATTGTAAGGGAGAAGGGTCTTATAGATTTTGAAGAGGGAAAAATAAATAAGGATGGGATGAAGAATATTGGGGAGGGTTAATAAGGTAATTTATATAGAAAAAGAGGAATAAATTTTCAGCTATGGATGAAATGAGATAATATTAGATATGATTTTAGAATTACTGAAGATTTGACTGATTGGTGAAAATCAATTTAAAAATAATATTAAATAGAAAATAGTCTTTAAAAATTGATTTTTAGCATTTATATGCAAATTACTTTTAAATTTAAAATTAAATTATATGCAAACTAAATTTGTTTTATTATCTTGTTCTTCCTTTGGACTATTACATGCTTCTTTAATATTTCCTAGCTAATTAATATTTGTATTTTTCTTATAAAAACGTCTTTACTTACGTTAAATTTCAAATTTATCGGTTACGAATAAAAAAACTTCATTCAAAATTCAGGAAATTTTATTGAAAAAAGTTTAATTTATCATTATTTGCCTACAACCACCTTAATGAACTCATTGAACCTTGGACTGACTGGCTCATCTTTTACTGATTCTCTCAGGATTTCTTCAGCCCTGGCTGGAGAAAGGTCACCTTCTAGCGATGCCACAGTTTCTCTGACATCAGTAAGGCTCATTTTGCTTGATCCGCATCTTTCAAAGTCCTTATAAGCGTCAACCACCTTCTCTTTGAATTGCATCTCAATTTTTCTTCGTGCTTGCATTTGCAGCCACTGATTTAATGTAAAAGTTCGCTTTATTTTAGCTTTTTCTATCATAGACCTAATTTCTGTGTATGACAGGGTGTGGCCTAGTCCTTGCATCATTCTTGCAATTTGGCCAATCTCAATTTCTCCAAGGCCAGCTTGATCAAAAACGAAAAATGCGTTCTTCGACCTTCGCAGTTCATCTGGGGATAAAATGATCTCAATCTGGTTTGAGTCAAGTTGAGATGCTTTATTGCCCATTAATTTTTAGAATTAGCTATCTGGCCATGGTTTTTAATTTTTGCTTAGACCGACTGACTGTGGGGATAGAGAGTATTTTTCGCGCCTTTTGATTGGGAACAGTCAGAATCTCGACTATCCAATTCTCATAGATAATTTAGACTAAGCAATGACTAAGAGTCAGTTTCTGGGGATTTCAAGGGATAGGCTAAGGATTTACATGTTTCCTGGAAGGTATAAGGAATAAGTAAGGAATTAAATGGATGAATTAAACGATTTGAGAGATGGAGAGCACCTGACAGATTTCTAGGCGTCTTCCATATTTTTATCGACAATTTTTAGTCGCTCGTAAAAATGGGAAAAGATTCAAAATTTTATGATATAATTTTTCAGATAGCGTGGAGCTAAATGAGGAAATAAGCTTGCTAATTTATTATTTTATTTTGGGAATATCTTATATATAATTTAATTAATTTTTAAGCTTCCTTAGTTTTTGATAATATTAATTTATTAAAGAAATTAAAATTATTTCACAAAAATTATTTCCTTTTAAATAGTAGTTTTAAATAACGCCAAAGCAAATTCTTCAAAATTTATTGACCCTGTAGGATCAATAGTAAGAGTCCTTATCGCACTTTTTAAATCATCTGTAGGCGGGACTCTTAAACCTGTTTTATACAAGTTTAGCTTGTCAATCGCCTTAAAAAACTTCTGCACACTAATTCGTCCTTGGTTTTCTCTATCCAAATAATGAAAAATAGTTTCTGCCTCAATTAAAAAATCTTCATACAATAGCACAGTCTGTATCCCTGAAATAAATTCTTCAAAAACCACCACATCAGACTCTCGCTTTCCTAGAACTCCGAGCACTTCTTCTACAATTTCGCTTGGAAAATCTAGACATAGCATCCTTATCAGCTTTAAATATTCACTGCCAGTCAATCCTGCATTATTTCCACCTCTTTTTGAGTCTAAATTCATATAAGCTGAGACAAGGTTGTCCATAAAAGAGTCGTGCTCTTCTCTGCATAATTTGATTAATTTATAACTTTTTAATATCCCTGTACAGGACTGGGATGAAGTTTTTAGATATTCTGAGATGAACTGGACTGGGTTTTCTGGGCGGTTTTCTAGTAAAACTGTCATGAGATCTTTAAGAACTGCAGTGACGCCTGTTTTTTCTAAATACTCTTCGGGCTGTAAAGCTGATAATGGATTTTCTCGATTCCCGGCCATTTTAATAAGCTTTAATACTTCTTAGAGAAGAATTTGCATAGAAATGTATATAAATAATGTGGCTTTTTAATTAAATTAAAATTTTATCATTCATCCATAACCCTTCTGTCCAATTTCCAGCACTAAAGTAATATTTTCCTGTTCCACTTTTCAGGCCATTTTTGAAATATCCTACATAAGATTCTCCATTTGCAAAAACTTCATGCCCGTACCCATTCTTGATATCATCTTTTCATTCTCCTTCATAATATCCCCCTGTTTTATAAACCATTTTCCCTTTTCCATACTTTTCATCATTTATTCAATCTCCTTCATAATAGCCTCCACATGCAAAAACATAAACACCGTGTCCATACTTTAAGCCATTAATAAACCCTCCATTATAAATATCGCCATTCTCATATTTTTCTGTTCCTTTGCCAGCTAGCTTTCCATTAAAAAATACACCTTCACAATAGTCTCCAAGCGCATACCAAAATTTCCCTTTTCCATTTGGTAAATCATTTTCCCACTTTCCTTGGTACTTATTCCCGTTTGTGTATATTTGTATTCCCCAGCCGTCTTTTACCCCATCAACAAAGGACCCCCAGTATATATTTCCATTTAAATAGCTATTTATACCATCATCTATACCATTATTGTGAAATCTCACATCGTAGTTTTTTTCATCCTGGAAATAGTAAAGTCCTTTGCCATTGAATTTTCCATTTTTTCATTGTCCTATGTAGTGATCTCCATTTTTAAAATTGTAGCAAGCAAAATCGCTTTCGGGAAAGTTAGAAGCTGGATAAAAACTGTTATTTATATTTACCCAGCTTTTATCACTTAAAATATCTGGAAGAATTTCAATAGAATTATAATACAAGGAGTCAATATTCTGAAAAAAACTGACAGAGAGTGAGCTTAGAGATCGTAAAATGTCTTCAGCCTGAGTTTTTGGATCTTCAATCAAAAACTGATTGACAAAAAGTATTTTTTGTTTTAGAGCTTCATACTGTTTTCAAGGCTGAGCTTGTGAAGTGTTTCTACAATCTTCCCGATTTTCTATCTTTTCCATTTTATTCCACATTATAAGCCGAATTCATATTTAATCCAAAACTTTCTACAGATTTACTTATATAGATTAAATTTTTTATATAAGATTTTTGATAACTTTAACATTCAGAACAAAATTTAAAATAAAATGCCGAAAAAGAAAGAAGAAGAAAGTGAAGAAGAGGAAGGCAGTGAAGAAGAGGAAGGCAGCGAAGAGGAAGGTAGTGAAGAGGAAGGCAGTGAAGAAGAGGAAGGTAGCGGAGAAGAAGAAGGTAGCGGTGAAGAAGAAGGTAGTGAAGAAGGAAGTGAAGAAGGTAGTGAAGAAGGAAGCGAAGAAGGAAGTGATGAAGGCCCAGCAGAAGGCGAAGAAACCAGCGACGTCGAAGAGCAGCCAAATCCCTCCTACCGTCGCCACACCTTTGCCCCAACCCTTCTCGGCCTCGATATGATAAAGTCCATTTCTCTTGACCTTGACGATCTTTCCAAAGAAATTGACTCAATTTTTTCCTTTACCATCTCCCAGCCTCAGCCAGAACTCCATTACAATTCTTCCAAAGAGTCCCTCAATTTTGAAGAGCCGCTCCCAGAAGCCCCCAAATCGATTTCTATTCCAAAGCCATCCCGCCGTCAAATAACTGAAGAAACTCCAATCGAGGAGCTTTACAAAAGATCAACCCCGAGTGACGAGCCCATTTCCTTAGTCAAAGAGACTCGTCCCAAGGAGTTTTTTTCCTTCAAAGGCTTATACAAACCTTATTATTAATTCTCTATTAATTATCTGTTAAAGACCAAACCTTTAACGACCCATCGTCACTTGCAGATACCAAGCAGTGTGGTCTGAGTCTGGAATATGCAATTGAATTAACAGGGCCAGTATGATCTTTTAGCGTTACTAGCACAGTCCCATGGAGCTTATTTCATATAAAAATGCTTCCGTCTTCGCTTCCACAGGCGATAAGCTCTTCTTTTAGCCCAATAAAGCAAGGTTTTAATTGGTATTTTTCTTGTAAGTGGCCTTTATACAATTGGATGAGGCAGCCAGTTTGGATGTTCCATAGGTTTAAATGAGGGTCGGTTAAGCTTACATTGGTAATAAGCTCATTACCAGAGCTTGATAAGGAGATGCAGGTGATCTTGTCATCTTCTTTTATCCTGGTGATTTCTTCGTGTGTTTCTATATTGTAAATTATTACTTCGTTTATGGCAGCGTTCAAAATTGCGACGATTTTGCTGTTTTCTGATTTTTGAAGCTGCCGCACCCTGATGTCTAGCAATTTTTGCTTTTCGCCTGCACATTTCCAGACCATGAATTTCCTATCGACCCCTCCTGATATAAATTCTCTGTCATTTAACCACTCGCTGCTGGTAACTTTATCTGTATGTTCTTTAAACTCGCTTATAAACTCTCCAGTCTGGGCGTTTCAGAGCTTTATAACCCCATCAGCTCCAGTACTAAGAATTCTATCATTATTAGGGCTTCATGAGACGCTCAGCACATTGTGGTCATGTGAATTTAAAATGTCAAACCTTTTCGTAAAGCCTTGCTCAGTGAAATTCCATATACTTATTGTAGTATTTTTACATATACTGGCCATTGCTTCTCCATTATTACTAAAAACCACGTCTCATACTTCTTCTTCATTACCTCCTTCAATCGTCTGTATATTTTTAGCAGAAAAAAGCTGATTTTCGCACATATGGTCTTCTAATAGACTGTGGGTGTCTTTAAAATCTCTATGATATTTGCATTCAGATATTTGGTGCGTCAAAGCTTGGGAGAGCAACAATTGAAGCCTATCAGGCGGAATCATGATATCTGGGGGTATAAAATATTGGACCTTTTTTAACAGCTGCTGTCTAGCTTGTGAAGATGAGCCTGTCCAGTCTGCTGTCCTTTTAAGCTCATCTGGAGATTGGCATAATAAATGGCTAGCAAGCTTGTGAAGCTTTTCATGGTCTTCTTGGTGGTTTGGGGTCAATTCATTTCTTAAACAGTCCAAGGCTCGCTGAAAATCGCCATGTTCGATAAGTTCTAGGTATTTCTGTTCTTTTAAACAAAAATGAATTTTTGATTGTTTGGAGGCTTGGATGTTAAATTCAGGGACTATTGATGTCACTTGGTCTCATTGGCCTTCAATGATGCCTTTTTTGAACTTTTCGACGTTCTCGTTTTCGAGCTTGATACCGGAGTCCATTTCGAGCTGCGCTGCTGATTTACTGTGTAAAGGTTACTCAAAACCAAATTCACGCAAGCTTTGTAAGATGATTCTTACAGCTTCGGTTTTTCTATCTGGGGAGGAAAAGAGAGCTAATGGGTCCTCTGCGAGCTGATTTGAAATTACTTTGCGTCTTTTACTTATTACTTCCATTTATTTTATAATCTAATATTCTTGAATTATGAAAAACAAAAATTATTTAGAAAATATAAGAAATCTATTGTTTTAAATCAAAATTTATAATTAAAAGAAACTGCAACTTTGGCTTACTGAATTATTATATAAAATTATAGTAAATTTTGATATACTTTTTAATCAGATAACTCTTAGTTCATATTAGCTCAAGTCTAATCAGATATTTATAATAATTATATGGCAGAAATCAAACTCAAGCTACAGAGTCAAGAAGGGCAGACATTTGAAGTGGAAGAAAGCGTGGCTTGCAAGTCCCAGCTGATCAAAAACATGGTAGAAGACTCTGGCACTGATGAAGAAATACCTCTTCCCAATGTAAAAGCCGCTATCCTTGAAAAAGTGATAGAGTACTCTAGACACTACAAAGACTCAACACCTCCAGAAATTGAAAAACCTTTAAGATCTGCAGTCATGCAAGAGGTGGTTCCAGCATGGGACGCTGCTTTCGTTGAGCTGGAGCATGAAATACTTTTCGAACTCATTTTGGCAGCAAACTACTTAGATATAAAATCTTTACTTGATTTGTGCTGCGCTAAAATTGCTTCCATGCTGAAAGGAAAGACTCCAGAAGAGATCAGAAGGACTTTTAATATTGAAAATGATTTCACCCCTGAAGAAGAAGCACAGGTGAGAGAAGAAAATAAGTGGGCAGAGATGGAATAATCAAATAAATTAAAAATATATAAATTTGAGATAGCCAGAAATAAATAGGATGATTTTTAAAGAAATTTGAAAAATTATTCAATAATTTTCATTACTAAAAATTGCATAAGTTTTTACTATAAAAAGAAAGAATTCATGAAAAAGAAGCGCTTGAATTTTATATAAATTATAAATATAATCATATAATACATTATTGATAGTAAGTCTTTCCCATCACTTTTTCTATCCTTCTATCATTTTCACTTTTTTTCTTTATTACTTTAGAAAATTCTTTTCGAATTTTACTATCAAATTTCAGTTTTTCTTGCGAATCAATCACTTTCATAGATTCCAATTTTTCTAAATTTGTTTTCATGGTTTTCGGTGGCGGGACATATCGAGATATTTTATATCTCAGTCTTGAGTCAATCCCATAATACTGCAGCTGCAATTCCGAAAGAATTCCTCTCTCTTTAAACATCAAAAATGACCTTAAAAGCTGATTTTTCATGATTTTTCTCCACAAGTTAAGAAAACCTCTCAATTTAAAAGTATTAGGCAGTGGCTTCGTGCCTAATTCTGCGTTAATTCCTTTTCATCGGTTCCAATAAACACTCCTGACCATCATTACTGACCTTTTTATAAACGGATAAATCTTATACAAAAACGCTACCAAAAATACAGTTTGCAGCGATTTATTCCTTACAATCGCTTGTTGCAGCTTTTTTGTGTCTTCAAAATAGCGTATTTCTGATATCGCCAATAACTGCTGGAGCTCAAAAGTTTTCGCATTCTTTTTAACTCTGCTTTTTTTGGGTTTTTTTGGAATATATTGGGCTGAATGAGTATACGGCTTTGCCATTTGTCCGTCATTAAAGGCTGGATTGATAAAAAAACTCATTCTAGAAAAGTCTAAAGTATTGTCAGGTTCTGGCTCAGACGAGTCTATGACTTGTTCATCAGTTTTTCGAGCTGTGATAAGGACATCGTTGAATAAATCCATTTATAAAATCCGTCACGTGATTTATATATACCATAGCCTAAAATTATAATAATAAAATGCTAAGGCAAACGAAAAGATTTAGCGTTCTCCGAGCTCGACAGCCAGAAGAGGAAAATGGCTTATTAGGCTGACTTGAAGGGCTTTTAGGCAATAAAAAGGAACAGAAAGAAAGCGAGCATGAGAAAGAAGAAAAAGAAGCCAAAAATGATCATGAGTCTGAAGAGGAGAAAAAGAAGTCTGATGAAGAGGATAATAGTGACGGAGATGGAGATGGAGGAGTCATGATTCCGATTCCACGAGGGCTAGCAGGCCTATTTTACTTCAAAACGATGAAAAAGAATGACAGAATTTACTTGCCTTTACAACACCAATGGCAAGATCCAAGACTATACAGCTTGAGAGGAATCAAAGTGAGTGGATTTAATAAGTTTAAATTTTAATTAAAGGTAAATTTTGCATTAAACTTGCAATTTAGGCTTTAGCAAGCCAATTTTAATATGGATGTATGCTGGAGCCAAGCCACAAAAGATATAATTATGATAAAATGGGTGATTAAAACTAGCAGCTTAGGTGCTTATTTTTGTTCATATGATAAATATGTTAATTTTTCGACTGAAATTTATATTAAGAACTATCATCATATGTTTTAAAAAGATGCTATAATTTAATTATTAGCTTTTAATTTTTTTAAAATTCATTCTGTTTATGGGTCCAAGCAAAGAATTTTTTAACTATTTTTAATTTAATATAATATCAAAGGTATGGCAGCAATGAAACTTCAATTCGCCATAAATGATGCTCTAAATACTAAACTTTATAATTTAAAAGAAATATACTATTGTAAAAAATAGTTTTGAGATTTGCTCTTGCACTTCTGATTTTTTTAAAAATTAGCATGCGTTTTTCAGAATACTCTTACAATTTTTTAATAAATTTTTAAAAGTATTCTCTAATAAAATGGTTTAAAATTTTAAAGTTAATATTAAATAAAATTGATTTAATTAAATAATTAATAAAATGATGAGATATAATCACGATCTTGCTCAAGAAATTCGTCAAAAACTTGATCCAGATAAAGAATTGTACACAGCTTTTCTCCTTATATTAAGTTTCTGCATTTGAAGTTTTTTGTAAAGCTGAGGAGCTATTTGAAATGCAAATAGAGCAATGCTCTAATCGTGAAGATTTAAGAGACAGACTTGTAGAAGCTGCAGAAGCTATGCTAGAAGCACTTCAAGATGAGAGAATACAAGCAACTCTCAGAAAATTCACTGGCCAGATAGATACTCTAGATACTTTAACATCTGGAATATTGATATCCTTGTACAAAGCAATCGAAAATCTTATGGGGAAAGAGGACGCATATCAAATAGTTTGCGACATAGAAGACAGCATCTATTAATTCTAAAGGCTTGAAAAAAATTTTCAAGCATATGCTAAGAGGCTGATTTGCTAGATATTAACTACAAAGCTGCTATAAATAGAGCGGAATTTTTAACACAAGTCAGAATTCAGCTCAAAATAAAAAGAAATTTGATCAAGGATGTTATCCTGAGAAATCAAGACAAGCAAGCTATCACAGTACCAACGTTTGGAAAATACACTCTTACACATACATACTAATGGGATGCTGCTTTAGTTGGGCAAGCAAATTCATATAAGATCTATAGACGGAGTATTCAAAAGATCAGTTTATCTTCAACAAAAATTTGACAGCACCTTAAATTAATTGGCATTATGAGAGATCTGAAAGAATTAGAACTAGTCTTTTAAGCCATAATAAAGTCCATCTATAGATTAATAAAAACACCCATAATTCTATATGCTACTTTTTATGGTACGCATTTTTAGTAATTTTTTTAAATGTCATGGGTTACGGATTTGACATTAAGTTTTATATCAAAACTATTGTATACTACTTCTCAAAAATAGAATTTAGATTCATTCTATAAAATGACACAAAAAACGATTTATAAATGGCTTTTACATTATACATTCAGCTCTAAAAATATTAAGCCATTTGGATTAATACGTGATAAAATTTTTAAACATTAAATGGCTCAAGGAATATTACTATTATTCAATCTAGTTCTTTCATTTCTCAGTTAAATCTTAAATTATCTTTTTTTCTCTTTGTTCTATATAAAAACTTCTATCAATAGCTTGCACTCTAATTCCTATAACTTTTAATACAGTTTATATATTAATTCTTATTATCTAAACTACTTAGGTTTAGTAATGATCTCTAATGTAAAAAATATATAAATCCATTATATATTTTAAATTATTCAAAAATTCATATTAAATAATAATTATCAAGACACTCACTAAACTATTTAATTCGCTCCCCACTTATATGATTATTCATAGATAACTCCTGAAAACCGCCACTTTCCAGCTATTATCCATTCATGTCAGCATATTTCCTGCAGCCTTTAATGGCTTTATAATAAATTGATGCACCTGCTTATCCTTCTTATCACTCAAGCATCGATTTCTTTAGGCTTAATCCACCCTTCGCAAATTCATTTATCCTGGACTTCAGAGCCCAACCAAATTCGTGTCACCTGGGTAACCTACCTCTCAGCATTCCCTAAAGCATTTTATCGGCCAATTCTCTGTGGAAATGTCCCTTCCCCTTCTAACTTTACCGCTGTTACAGCTCAAAGCACTAAATTTTTACAAGGAAATACGACCTACAATCATTACCAATTTATTCATACAGCTTTATTTACAGATCTTATCCCTTCTTGTTGGTATGAGTACCAAGTCAGTAACACCGGAATTAAATCGAAAACTTATGTTTTCAGTGGAAGAACTCCAGATAATTCTACAACTTTTTATGATGTAGATAACTCTATTTCTATGGTAATTTTGGGAGACTGGGGATCTGGACATATAGGGCATTTTACGAAATATTTATTGGAAGAAGAGTCGAAATCAAGGAATTATTTAGGAATTTTACATATGGGAGATATTGCTTATGACCTAGATACTGATAATGGAAAGATCGGAGACGACTATTTGAATATGGTCGAACCTATAGTCGCGAGTTTTCCGTATATGGTAGAACCAGGAAATCATGAAAGCTTCAACAACTATAGCCACTACAAGTCAAGATTTAGCATGCCTAATAATGGATATAATCAAGGAACTGGCTATTTTTATTCTTTAAACCTTGGTCCAGTCCATTTTGTATTAATAAACTCAAACTCCTATTTCCACAGTTCTTATCAGACTGAAGCTGAAGTCCAAACTCAATGGCTTAGTAATGATTTAGCCGCCGCCAATCAAAACAGAGATATCAGACCCTGGATCGTTGTCCTTATGCATCATCCACTGTACTGTTCACAACAATTAAATGATAGTTCTATCATGGACAACTGTGCAAATCAGCCAGCAGTTATCAGACCAATATTAGAAGATATTTTCTATAATAATAGTGTCGACCTTGTACTCCAAGGCCACGTTCATAACTACGAACGAGATGTTGCCATTTATAAAAACATGACTGTTAACAGCGAATTCGATAGCCAAAATATGCATATTAATGCAAATGCACCGATTTATATAGAAAGTGGAGGAGCAGGGAATTATGAGAAGAATAATCCAGTTTCTAGCACCCCAGCACCTTATGCGAGATATCTAAGCAGCGATTATGGTTATGGAAGACTAACTGCTTTTAATACCACTCATATGTATTGGGAACAATTCAGTTCTCAAGCATTGACTGAGATTGACTATGTTTGGATCATCAAAGACAGGCCAAGATATTAATCTTAGTAATTGATTATTTCTATATATTTTTATAAAATACAATGTAAATTTCATTAATTAACTGATGCAAAAAATAAATATAATGATATCTGATATAAATTCCACACATATTGAAGCTTGCGTTATCTCAAGCTCAGAAGACTGAGACACCTATAACTGGAAATCCTTTATAGTGTCAAAATATATGACTCTTAAAGAGCTTAAATTGTTCCTAATCGACAATTTAGGCCTCATCGGAGATTTCGATCTTAAAATGATGATAGAATTCGAGCCCGGGTCTTGTGGTTTTCGCTTTTTATCAGACAACGACTATATTACATTAGATAAAGTGGGAATTCAAAATAATTCAAAACTGTGCTTAGAAATGAAAAAAGGTCTAAATTATGCTGCCATTTGCTTAGACGAGTTTATTGACGAAGTTGTAATAGATAACCCTATTGATATTTTAAATAGAAGCCATTCAGATTCAACTGAGATTTTATCCAGCTCAACTGAAACTTATTCTGATCAAGATGAATTCTTTTTTAGTATGCCTGAACAAAGAGAATTTATAGCTACACAGGAAGTCAGTCAAAGCACAGAGGATTTGACTGAATTAATAGAAAAAATCAATAAAGCTATTATAGATAAAAACAAAATAAAATTGCAAATAAAACCTATAGCAAGCATAAAGAAAAGCATAAACCGAATAAATGAAGAATTAAATGAGCTGAAAAAAATGAAATAATTATTGATAACAATTATTTAAAGAGGATAATTTCACGGGGATTTTATAATGCATTTTATTATTAAGCAGCATATTATTAGCTTTCAGAAAGCTTGCCGATCGATCTAATTGCTTTTATTTGAAAATCTTTAAAAGTCATCGGAATATTTGGCAAATCATCTTCTATAAGTTTATCTATGTCTACTTCGTTAATATCAAGCTTTTGTTTAGATGGAGAAGACTCTGGTTTTTGGTCAATTGTTATCTTCCTTCAATACATAACAGAATTGATTGATTCTTCTAACTCAAACATCACTTTTGTCACTGTATCTTCATCTAAATCAGGAAGCTCAACTTCATTATTTATCCCCAGCTTTAAAAGCTCTTCAGTTACCATTCTAAACCCATCTGGCAAGGTGTTAATTTTCTCCCGAATCTTTCCTAGCTTTGCTCTCACTATTTCTTTTTCCTTTGCTATTTTTTTTAAATTTTCTTTTCCAGTCTCAATGCTTTCTATTTTTATTTCTTCATTAAAACCTTTGCTTATTTCTTCGACTTTTTCTCTATTTAGCCTTACTTTTTCACTTACTTCAAAGATTTCTTCAGAAATTGTATAGAAATAGTGGCTTAGCTTGGAATGATCATTTATACTACTAGTAAAGAGATCGACTACGTCTTTTAAGCTGCTTAGTTTACTTTGAGCCTTCATTTCTTCCATAGCAGAATTTAGATCAGATACCCGCATTCTTATTCTTTCTTTTTCCGAAGTCATTTTTTTGCACTTTTCAGACCATTTTTGGGCTTGGTTTTTATAAATTCCATGCATTTCTGATGCGTCTGCTATTGGCTGAGCGAAATTCACAGTGAAGCCTTGTCTGAATTTTGTCCCTTCAATTTTGTCTTCTAAATAATTAGATTTCATTAAGCTGAGGCTTTCAGCTAAAATATCTCGATTGCTTTCAAACTTGCTGTGTGTGCTTAATATATTTTCATTATATTTTTCAATTGTTTTTTGTATCTCAGCAGATACTCTGTTAGTCTCAATAATTTGGGATCGTGCCCTTTCTAATTCTTTTTTTGCGCTTAAATTTCCAGTATGGTAGCCTTGAGCGTTTTTTCTCATGCAGTCAATTTCATTTATAAGCTTTCGGGTTTTGCCTCTAACTTCTCCAAGCTGTTTATTTACGGCTTCAAGACGAATTTCTAAAGCTTTTATCTTGTCTTGAGCCTTTAATGTGGTGAATTTTTGATTTTTATTTTTTTTGGTATTTGCGATACTTTGCTTTATTTCTTTTAAATCCTTGTCAAGTAAAAGAGATAGTCTTCTTTCGTGCTCAAGTTTTCGAGTAAAATAATTAATTTCATTTTCTAATCGCACTGTTTCATTGCCGAAGGAAAATATGCTAGACTTCTTTGAAGAATTTAATTGAGAATTAACTTCTGACATTTAAGATTTAATATTGAGTAAATAAAATGAAAGTAGCTTGATTATTAGGCATTTCTCCTAATTATTCTGAAATAAATAAAAATTGGAGCAAAGGTTTTTTATGTATATTAAATATTTGGCTTGCATTATTTCCATTATTGAAACTTTTAAATGAAAATTCTTTATTAGAAAAATTTAAAGGTTATTATCTGAAACGCTAATAACTCTAATAAAAAAATATTATTTAAGTTTATCAGCTATTTTTTTAAAGAAATTATAACATATTATAATATTTTTACTACATAAATTGACTATTTTGATTTAGGACTATACTGATATAATAGAGGAAGATCTGGGTTAGAAACTGAGCCTGAGTACGGCGCGAGTTCATTGTAGTAAAACCCAGAAAAAAGTGAATGAGTTACTTCATCTTTGAGCAAATCTTTGCTTTTGCTCAATGCTTCTTTATCTTCATTCCCATTAAGTGAAAATTCAACAAACTGGTTGAAATTAGAAGCTGTTGGGTTTGGAAGAAATGGAGCTCTTATTAACCCATTAGAAATTTCAGTTCAATCAATATCTCTTAGCCATGGGTGACTTTTTACCTCTTCGGGTCCATTAAATCCTAATCTCATCTCTGGTTGTTTTCTCAGCAACTAAGTAAATCTTACATTGTTCACTAAATCCAATGCATCAGTTGACCATCCCGTTGGTAAGTCACTTTCTCTTACTCTAAATTCGTTTTTCATAAGCTCATACATTTCTTTTCAGTTTTTTCCTTCATATGGCCTTTTGCCTGTCATCAGCTCATATAATATAACACCTAAGGCATAGTAGTCAATCGCTACCGTTTGCTCTTCTCTCAGCACCATCTCTGGGGCTGCATATTGTGGAGTCCCTCCCATTCAATTTCCATTTTTCTCGTCCAAGTTAATTGCCGTTCCAAAATCAGTTAAGTGAAGATAACCTTTATCATCAAATAATAAATTTTCCGGCT
The DNA here is from genome assembly GCA_949751835.1 of Blepharisma japonicum. Classification (NCBI taxonomy): domain Eukaryota; phylum Ciliophora; class Heterotrichea; order Heterotrichida; family Blepharismidae; genus Blepharisma; species Blepharisma japonicum. The sequence goes on along the minus strand of CATKHK010000077.1, from coordinate 77,469 downwards.
TTAAATCTCTATGAATAACATGAGATCCATGGATAAATACCAGACTTCTCACAATATTCGCAATAAAAAATTTCGATTGCTTTTCGGAAAATTTTTTTTTTCTTTGAGACAAATGGAATCTAAGATCTCCGCAAGGCATGAGATCGAGGACTAAATATAAGTTTTCGCTGTCATAAAAGGCATAATGCATGTTTACAATGCTTGGACTTCTCAAAGTACTTAAGAAAGACATCTCGTTCAGGATGCTGTTAATGGAACTTCGTGCCAAAACTTTTACTTTTGGCATAACTTTTATAGCATATTCTTTTTTGGAGTTACAGCGTAAGGCTTTTCAGACTTTCGCAAAGCCTCCTCTGCCGATAATGTAATTAAATTGAAAGTGGGAGCGCGATATTGGTAGTTGAGAGTCCATCATGTCTCCGCTTTGGTGACTGCAACAGTTTCCCATAGTTACTGATAAAAAAATAATTATATATATAATGCACACACACCATAAAATCACCAAAGAAAAAGATATAAGGTTGAAACATTTTTAAAAGATGAAGAGATGACGTAGGCGAAAATTCTGCTTTGAAAGGTTATTTTTAACATTTTTTTTTAATATAAGAATAATCAAAGCATGATTCGAAATATTAATGCCGGGTGTAAAAATCTTTCATTAAAGAATTTAATTGCTAAGATTATTTTATGGTTATGATTTTCGAATAAAATTACCAAAATACTTTATCGCCTTAAGTAAGTGAAATACTAAGTAAATTAGAGTAGAGAAGCTACTGAGATTATTTTATCTTAACCTATTTTAATTATTCAACCTGTGGAAATTATTTTCCTTATTGCAATAATTTCATATTGTTTATATAAAATGATTTTTCAACTCTTAAAAATTAATGGCATATATATATTAAATATTCTCTGGGCATTTTTTATATTACATTTTATATTTTATACAAATTCATATACAGCCTGGTTTTAATCATTAACTAATAATTAATCTCGTAATTTTAATATATAATTCTGAACTCAAATTTGTACATCAACTCCAGGAATTGGGGTTTAAATCAATTGATGTCAAAATGAGTAATAAATCATATAATATGTTTAAGGAAGAAAATTAAGCATTCAGAGTCAATTAGAAATTAAGCTTATATGTATTATTATATTTAAGGTAATATTATTATATATGTAAATGAATAAAAATGAATTTAATATTAGGCTTTTGGCCAGCTTGAAATATATACTAATAATTTTATAATAGACAATCTGCATTTAAACCTAATTATTTAAACTAATTCATAATCCCGAAAATCAGAATGATTAAAAATTTAATTTTGCTAATATATAAATTATTTAAATGCTGAAAATTGCTGCAGGGTCAAATTCCCCTTCGCTTTTCTCAAAGGTTTCTTCATTTGACAATAAATCTGAAGTGGAAATTCTTACTCTATCCCAATTTCTATCAATTCCAAGAGGGCTGGGCAAAAGAACTTCAGAAGGAATTTCTCCTGAAGATAATCCCTCTATTTCAGGGTGTTTGACTTCTCCTTCAGAAGTCTCATAACTCCCAGGAACTTGCCCTTCTTCAATTTCCCTTGACTTTTTCACAAAATCAATAAATCCACTCAAAAATCCTGGATTTTCAGAGAAAAAGAGCTCAGAACCTACAGATCCTGAAGAAATCCCAGACGAGGATTCAGATTCCGACAGCAAAAATGCAAGAGTTCCAGGACTGCTTGGCACAGCTTTTTGCAAATTCAAAATCGGAATATCAAAAACTCTCCTAGGCGCCATGGACTCTTTCTTAATAGCATTTTCTTCTTTTTCCGCATTAAACTGAGTTTTTGGCATTTGACTTGCAAAAATATCCCCAAAAATGCTTTTTTCCCTATTATCATGGTTAAATTCCTGCCTTGGAGGGTATTGCAAATTCAAAGGAGTAAAAGGATCTCTAGGAGTCGACATATAGCGCTTGACCCATTCTTCTAATATTTGCTGAGGACTCTGGCTTTTATTTTCTTTAATTATTCTTAATAGCTGCTCTCCTATAGGTGTATCGAAAAATCCTTTCAGTTCTTCAGGAATTTCTATTTTTGTTTGAATTTGTGGAGGCAAAATCGTAAAATCTGACTGATTTTGGTTCGTCATAGGAGTCTGTACTGGAGGATTAAAAATCTGTGTAGGAGGGGTGGAATTTCTATCAAACAAACTTGGTGGAGAAATAGAATGAGCACGACCCAGGTGGCCAGACTCAATTAATGCAGTTATATAATGCTGAACAGCTGCTGCACTCATCATCCCAAGCAGTCGCGGATTTAATAAAGACTCAATATCCCCACTTTCAGGAGGCTCCAAAACCGGGGTATTTTTTTTATTTTCCTCTTGCTTCTTTATCGGTATTCTTGGTATATCACTTTTCTGTTCTTTAGTGTGCTCTTTAGAATCTTCATTGTCTTCTTCAAAATCATCTGCATAGGACTCATCTCTTTTCGAGTCTTCTTTTTTGGTATTTTTTGTTCTCATTTTTTCTATTTCTTCTTCTAATACTTGTTGGCCTACTTTTTCAATTGTAAAGGAGTCTATTAATAAATTGTGCTTTACCATGTCGCTGATACCGTCAACCCCAAGCCATTTTGTTTTGTTTCCTTGGGGTTTTTCGATCTGGAACTTTTCTTTTGAGAGTAATTGGTTTAGCACGAATTTTGTGACAGCGTCTGTGGTATGGCTTTCTAAGGACTGTAAAGGAGGGTTTTGGGTTTCTTGGCTTTTTAGACCGGAGTATAAATCGTTTTCTAATGCTTCTGGCCCAGTGATTTTAGTTTGGTTTGATTTAGAAGCAGCTGGAATTGGCTTAGGGGCTGGTTTTACTTCTTCTGTTTGGATTTCGGCTGGGATTTTGGAGGTAAATGAAGGCAAATCGAATTTTTTGACTTGTTCAATTTCTTTTGATTTTTGGGTTTCAGGCATTTTTGGAGCTGTTTTTATGAAGGAGGGTGGCTTTGTTTTGATAGGGACTGGAGAAGGAGGCTTAAGAGGCACTGTTGGCAGATTTGTTAAATTGCTTGGCTTGATAGTAAACGTCTTCTTACCCCCAAAAGGAGCAGGGTGCAGCTCAGTCTGCTTCCTTTTCAAGGTCTGTTGCCCTTGATACCCACTCTTTTCTCTTTCAGGCGAAATATTTACCTTTTTGAGCTTCGGATAAGTTGGCGTGCCTTGTCTATATTCCAGCATCAACGTATTTTTAATTGCAACTGAATTTTCAATTTCCTCCAAAGTTTCATCATAATTAAACTCCCCACCCAAACTTTCCTGAATCCTCTGTACAGCTCCTCTATAATCTTTTTCCTGCAAAAACATTTCAGTAGGCAAATTCTTAATTGTTTGACACTGCTCCATTATCCTCTTATACCGATTCTGCAGTTCTTTTTCTACCGTTAAAGTATCATCTTTAACGGCCTTTATCTGTTCTCTCAAGTACCTGATCCCATCCTGGCATTTATTTATTAATGAATTCTCTTGTGCGGCTTCTTCTACTTCATTTACCATCATTTCTGCTTCTTTTACCTTATTTTGGAACTGGCTCTTCTGGTTATTATACTTATTAATGCTTAATTCCACTGATTTCTGCAGTTTCCCAGTATTTCTTTTTTCGCTTATTGCAGATTTTAAATTTGTCACTTGTTCAGTGATGCCTTTGGCTGCAATTTTGGTCTCTTCATAGTAATTTTTTACCTCTAAAATCTGCTTGCTTAGAGGAGCCAGAAGTTCTGCCATCATTCTTCTTGGGTCCTGGCTTTCTTTTGTATTATTAATTGCAAGATGTTGTATCACTTCTTGCAAGTTTTTTCTGTCTTCTTTAATAATATCTACTTGTTCTTGCATAATCGCAGCTTGTTTTTTCAGCAGATCTCCAGCCATTGTCCCTTTGGTTTGCTGCTGAAGGACATTTTGCATGTCGTCAAGGAAATTGTGGAGTTTTGGGTCTGGTGCTTGGACTATTTTTGGCTCAGGTTTATGGGTCACTGTCCTTTGATTATTAAAAAACCTCTGTTTTAACTCTTTTTCTTTTTGAGAAATCGCAAAAGTCGTTGCTACAACATCCTGGTTTGAGGTCATTTTATTTAAATTTATATGAATTATTATATAAATGTTTCTTCTTCTTCCTCCTCGATCTCAAGGTCTTCTTCAAAGGACGAAGAAGGCTTTTGCATGGCTGCTGAGATCCCACATACAATGAAGACAGCCATAAACAGCCAGTTCATCAAATATACGACTGCTGAAAACAGCGGGATGGATAGAGAAATTCTGATTATAAAATACCTATTAAAAAAGCTAGAAATATTGGACATCACGCACTCATTTTCATTGAAATTTTCTAAGGAGCACTCCACAGTTTTCCCATCTGATACAAATTTTTGGGAGCCAAATGTGGTATAAGCCGGAACGACTGTTAAAATGGCTACAGAAATGCCAAGCACCACCAGCATCATTATTATTGATGCTACAAGCAGAGCTTGAGGCATTGTTCTTTTCTTTTTTATTGTGAAGACCTATATAGAAATTACTGAGACGCATAGAAAACGGATCCCCCAGCGCACAATTCCATAAATACTTGCAATGAATATATATAAGATTAATAAGCCAAATATCAGATAGTCCAAAGGAAACATTGTGGATAAATATACAAGGAGAGAATCAAGAGGGTTAAAAATAGATGATGAAGAAGTAATAAATCCACATGAAAATCCACAGTCAGAGTTTATAAGTCTGTCAATTGCTCCAAAAAATAAGGAAAAAAAGAAAATTAAGGAGAAAATCAAAGCCAAAACTCCCAGCATGACTCGGAAAGGGGTTAAAAATTTCAATAGTCTAGATAGGAGCTGAGAACTATCTTTTTGTTTTTCAGTGATTTTTGAGGACTTTGCCATGAGTTTTTTCTGCATTTTTTCGAGTTTTGCTTTGTCTCTTTTTTCTTTTCTTGTCATTCTTGTGTTACTTTTGGCTGATCTCATCTCAATTTCTCTGATTTTATCGCGGACATCTCCAATATCCATTTCAAGCTCATTTTTGGCCTCTTCAAGACTTTTTTTCCCTTTAATTAATGTAAAAGGCATAGCTCCCATCCCAAACGCAGTATAAAAGCACCAAAGTAATAATCCTACCAATGTCAAGCACGCCACCGTAAAAGAAATAGCAGCCTCTCCTACATGTTCCACATCAAATAGCTGCCTGATTCATTCTTTTCCCTGTCCCCATTCATCCTTTTCTGGCCTAAAAATGAGTCCTACAATAACCAGCACAGCACAAATAAGCATAAAACTGGCAGTATATTTCATGCTTTCACAGATTTTTTCACATATCGCGTTTCCATCAGAATCGATTTCATCAAACTGTTCTTCTCCGTAAAAATACGCAAAAGGAATAAGCATAAAAGCTAATAGAAGCATGATAGAAAATAGAGTTAAAAATATGTTTCTGACTGTTTCTTTGGGGATATCTATATCACTTATGTCTTTTACTCGTCCTGATGCGATCAGAATATCTATTGGGACTAGAAGGACACAAAATAGGGTGATTGAAAGAGATAGGACTGTGACGATGGTAGCTAAATGGTAGTGCTCACTTGTGTCAGTGTAGTATTTGACTATTGTGTAGTTGAAAAAGAGAATAAGGAGCATGAGAGCACCAAATATGCAGTACGCAACGAATAACACGTCCATATTCTTTAAAATGATTGTAATAATTAATTATAGGAGTTATTAGCATTAAAGGATGCCCTTTGAAATAGGACGAGATTTAAATGCTGTAGATTATGTGTTAGAAAATAGTGATTATAGATATTTGATTACTGATTTAAGCTTAGCTTAAGATTTAATCGAAGATCTTAATTCTTATAGAGATGATTTGATTTAAGCTTTTATAACTCTAGGATATTTTTAAAAAGCAATGATATTGTAGGTATATAAATTATTAGTAATTACTACGCTAGCAAATAAATAAGATCGGCATTATGGATTTTATTTTACCACAAAACGCAAATAAAATCTACTCAGCAGTCCAAGGATTTTACGTCAGATTTGAAGAAAGTTTCAGAAAAGCTAAAGAATACTCAGAATCTATTTCCAATACTTTAAAATTTATACCTTTCAGGTATAAAGAGCTAGAAATCTCTATGTAAAGTCTATCTAGACCAAACCAAGAACTTGTAATAGAAAAAATGTACACAAAAACTGCTTTTCGATTGGAAAAGCTCATGAAACCATTCAAAGATCAATTAGCTTCTATGAAAAACTATCTAGACCTATTAGAAGAAAAAGCTAATGAATTTGGAAAATTGAATCAAAATATTATTGAAATTTTTCATACAAACTTGCAAATAGAAAAAATATTAAAGAATTCCAGGGAAAACTATGAAGCACAGCTGAAGGAGCTGGAAAGATTCAGATATTTTGATAGAAAATTTTAAAATAATCCTATTTTAGATCAAAATAAATTTAGATAATAGAAAATGTTGATAAATTTTTTTGAAAACAATATGGTCTCAGATTTTTTGATAGAAATGCACAAATTAGTGTTTTATTTATTCATATAATATGCCTAGATATCATATCTCCTTTGTTAATTAGCATTTTAAGATGGCAGATAAGTATTGTTACTAAATAATATTCATAAATTATAAGTAAAATTACAATTTTTTAAAACGATTCAGTTTTAATCATTTTTCAATATACATTTTAATTTTAGGGATTAATTTTGCAATTTAAATTGTTTGCCAAATATTTTTGAAGCTCAAAGAGAGGATATAGATTTTAGCTCAAATAGTATGAATGCTTATACCCTAGCAACATATTTATATAATTTAATCTTGGAAATAAAAATATTTACCGTTGCTTCTATTTTTATATAAATAATATTCCACTATATAAATTTAATTGATAAGACTACTAATAATAATTGGACTAATAAACCTTATTTTTAGTTAAGCGACTTTCTTTTTAACTGTGAATATTGGGATGTCTAGATAATTTGCAATTTCTAAAGCTAACGCAGAAAAGAAATAGCAAATATAAATAACGAACGCAGATGTGACTGCTAAATTGATTTCAAGTTGGTTAAAGAGATCAATCCCAGAGTATACTAAAATAGCATACAATAGATACAGAGAAGTATCTATACGAAATGGACTAAAGCTGACCTTAGACACATTGCAAATGATCATCCATACGCTGAGAGCTCCAAAGAGTACAGACTGGTCTATAATGAATAATAAGACATACTTACTATAAACACTTGTCTGATAAATCAATGCGGTCCCAGCATAAATTTGGATCATAGGGATCCATTTGAGTAATGGAGCATAGGATTTGGCAAATCTTAATGTTTTATTAATGTATCTGGTCACGATATACAGAAATCTAAATAAAAAATACATGAAGCAAAGATACAAACCATAAGCATCCTTAATAGCAAATCCGGCTATTAGCTCAGTATCGTAGAATTCATATCCCACAACAAAGGTCAAGGCAAACTGAATAGCGTGGATATAAGCGAATTCCTCAACTCCAAGCCACCCAAGGGTTGTTCTTACAGAGCCTACGTAGTTTTCTTCCCACGCTGCGTAAAAAAATATGGACTGGACTGAAATATTTATTAAAGGAATCCATATACTTGTACCATGTAGACCCACCGATTGGAAATTTAAGAATGATACAGCAAAAGTGTTAAAGCTGCTATCAAGTCCTATATAATAGTTACCATGGTCCATTAGCTGCCCTAATGGTGAGCTTTGACCTGTTTTTCTTGCATGTTTACCATCTAAATTGTCGAGAGTGTCATACAACCATAGGCATAAGGCTGCAACTGGCCATACCCAGAGAGGAGGATTTTTCCCAAATTGAAGATCATTATAGACTAGGGCAAGGATGACTCCAAGCATAATGAAAATTGTCGAAAAAAGCGTAACCATGTTTGGAGCGATTGAATTTGGTATAAATTTAGAGAGCGGAGTCCATAGTATTTTGTCTAAAAGCTTCATCAGTGGAGTGGTTGGACTTCCTCTGTATTTATGATTCTTTAAGGTATTTATTGATTCTTCAGTCAGATATCCCATTTTTATTAATTCGACTATTTTTCAGGAATTTATTATGGTAAATTTTCGACAGATTAAAGGCGAATATAAATGCCAAATAAACAAAAATCCTCAGCTAGTTAGCAGCCAGCTATTATGACATATTCATTCACACTTGTGCATTGGAAAATTACTCAGAGAAATAGCTGCTCTCTATACTTAATTATTAGATGCGTCAATATACTGAAAATAATCTATGACTTTTTTTATAGTAAATACATTCAAATTTTTAAGTTAAAATTGTGTTTTTTAGGTTTTAGCTAAAAAATCTTTATATTATTTCAACATTTTCTTAAATGGTGAAATATTAGATTCATATAGAGCACTCATTTAAAAAATTAAAAAAGTATAATACAAAGGAATTTATCCCTTATCTCTCTTTTTCTATTAATTTATACATCTATTCCAATCTCAAAATAATTTTGACTAGCGAAGAATGAAGGAAGCAAAGTTCTTGAAATATGCTGGTGCATATGAACAATTTTAGTGTATTAAATTGAAAACTTCAAAGAATAATTATGTTTGATACTTAGGATACTAAAATTGGGAGACAACTGTCCAATTCTGATGCCTAAGTCGAAAAAAAATATCGAAAAGATTTAACTGATTAGGAAAATTTTGGTGAAGTATAAATTAAGCTGTTTTCATTTTGACTATAAAATATAGGGATCTTTAAATAGTTTGCGATTTCTAAAGACACTGTTGAAAAGAAATAAAAGAATTAAATAATTAAGTGACTCGTTATGGCTTAGTGCTCTTCAAATGATTAAAATGCTTATCTTATTTTAAGTTAAGATTTTTTCTGTTTAACTGTGAAAACTGGTATTTCTAAATAATTCGCAATTTCCAAAACCAATGATGAAAAGAAATAGCAGATATAAATAACGAAAGCAGTTGTTACTGCTAAATTGACCTCAAATTGGTTAAAGAAATCAACCCCACAGTATAGCAAAATGGCATACAACAGATACAATGAAGTATCAATACGGAATGAGCTATAATTCACTTTGGACACATTGCAGATGACCATCCATACGCTGAGAATCCCAAAGAGCACAGACTGGTCTACAATAAATAATAAAGTGTATTTACTATAAACGGCAGTCTGATAAATCAAAGCGATTCCAATATAAACCTGGAACATAGGGATCCACTTAAGTAATGGAACTAAGGATTTGGTAAATTTCAGTGTTTTTATGGTATAGCAGGAGGCACTGTAAAGAAATCTAAATAAAAAGTACATGAAGAAAATATATAATCCACAAAAGTCCTTAATAGGGAATCCGGGAAAAATTTCTGTCTCGTAAAATTCATATCCCAGAAAAGGAGTGAGGATAAATTGTAAAATATGAATGTAGGCGAATTCATCAACTCCAGCTGCTCCAAGGTTTATTCTTAAAGATCCTACGAAGTTTTCTTCCCACGCTGCGTAGAAGAATACGGATTGCACTGCAACATTTAGCAAAGGAATCCATATACTTGTACCATGCAGGCCTACACATTGGATTATCAAGAAAGATACTGCAAAAGTGTTAAAGCTGCTATCAAGTCCTGCATAATAGTTACCATGGTCCATTAGCTGCCCTAATGGCGAGCCTTGCCCTGTTTTCCTTGCATGCAGTCCATCTAAATTATCAAGAGTGTCATACAGCCATAGGCACAGGCCAGCGACTGGCCATACCCAGAGAGGAGAATTCTTCCCAAATTGCAGATCATTATAGAATAGGGCAAGGATGACGCCAAACATAATGGAAATTGTCGAGAGAAGTGTGATCATGTTTGGAGCAATTGAATTTGGAATAAATTTAGAGAGCGGAGTCCATAGAATTTTGTTTAAAAAATTCATCAATGGAGTGGCTGGACTTCCATGATACTTATGATTTTTTAAGGTGTTTTTTGCTTCTTCAGACAGATATCCCATTATTATTTATTCGACTCTTTTTAGGGAATTTATTATGGAAAATTTCTGAAACGTAAAAGAAAAGTATAAATCCAAAAATAGCAATATCTAGCAACCATCTATTGAGAAATATTGAAATACACCTGCAAATTTGTGAAGCACTTAATGAATGATTAGGATTGAAATATTATATTATACTGATGATTATCATCATACTCTCCAATCACCAATAAGACTAGAAAAGATCTTTAAAAGATAATTATAATAAAAATTATACAAAATAATAAAACTTCAATATATATCTATATTTTACCAGAGATTGACGTTTAAAAGATTCATTCCTGACTTTTATTTAAATGGGAGGAATATGTACAGCATGCATCAGAGACTATAAATTGGCAGGGGAGTTCAAAGAGCTAGATATAGAATCAGTCAAGAAAAACCTGAGCTCCCGCAAAACGCTGCCTTATGTAATAAAAATCCAAGCCGCTTGAAGAGGCTACTCTTTACGAAAATCTTTAATCCAAGAATCTTCCGATCTTATGAACGAATTTTCCCGTAAAGCTGAATCTAAGCTTGAGCCTTTTAATTATGGCTCCCAACAAACCGAAAATGTAACCAAAAAGCCGCCAGTCAAGCTTTCTGACTGTTCTATCTATATCGGCGAATGAAATTTATCCCTCAACCAGCGAGAAGGCCGAGGAATTCACTATACAAAAAACGGTGCAAAATATGAAGGATACTGAAAAGACGATAAACCCAACGGCTATGGGAGGCTAATTCATAGTGACGGAGATGTTTATGAAGGCGAATGACTCAATAACAAAGCTCATGGAAAAGGAATTTATATGCACCTAGATGGAGCAAGATATGATGGAGACTGAAAAGACGACAAACAAGACGGCCATGGGGTCGAAATGTGGCCCGATGGTGCGAAATATGAAGGAGAATACAGAGAAGGAAATAAACAAGGACATGGAAAATTTTTTTGGGCTGATGGATCAAAATATGAAGGGGAGTTTTGGAAAAATGATATACATGGACAAGGAAATTATCATTGGCCTGATGGGAAAAGCTATACAGGAATGTGGAAAAACAATAAAATGAATGGGGAAGGCAAATTTACTTGGCCTGATGGGAAGGTTTTTCGGGGAGTGTATAAAGATGATAAGAAGGAAGGCCCAGGAGTGCTGGAGTGGGCAGATGGGAGGAAGTTTTATGGAAAGTGGAAAGATGGGAAGTTAGAAGAGTCGGGAACTATGGTTTTGCCCACAGGAGAAAAGAAAGAAGGAGTATGGATGAACGGCAAGTCTTTATAAATAAAACTGTATTTAAATAGAATTGATTATATAGTAGGCTATAATTGCGTACATAAGAAGAATAAAAATAAAATAATATTTTTAGCATAAATTAAAATGCAGCAAATTACAATTAAAATTGAAATGATAGACTTATGGCTAAAAGATTGAAGCAATAGATATCACTATTGGATAGCGAGATACCCTTTTTTATTAATTAATGGATTAATTGATGAAATCTTAATTGATATTATTGAAAAATATAAGTACTTGGGCTTTAACAACTTAAAGAACTAGCATTAGAGGCATATAAGCATTGAGCGAAATTTCGGTTTATTTTCCCAAACTCTCTAAGTCTTTAAATTCTTGACTCTTGGCTAATTTTTGTTAGCAAAGTAAGAGGAAAAGAGAGGAATAAGTATGGGAGATAAGATAAATTGAAAGAAATCTGATAAAAACGCTATTTAAAAAGAGAAAATAAGACTCAAAGGCTACTATGATACTAGGCATCACGATAAATAAATATGAATACTATTTTCTGATAATTATAGATCTACTAAAACAATGGTTGCTTACAAAATCAACCCATATCAATTTATAGCTACATTTATTAAAGACCTTTTAGTCTGTTAATGAATTTCCATCTAGTTAATTGCTTTATTTCTGTGATTTTCACTATATAAAATCTACCTTTGCTGTTGGCTGATATCAGTTCTTCCTTCATTCAATAAATCGTCCACAAATTTCTGCTTGCTTTGCTCTTCATGCCCCTCATTATAGTTCTGCTGGCCATAAATTTGATTTACTTGCCAATATGGGTCATAAGCGGTACCCTGCTCATAGCCAGTCATGTTATAATAAGGATTCATCATATAGCCTTGATACATTTGGTTAGAGTACATTTGATTTGTGTAAGGCTGGGTTGTATACTGTGGATTATAATAATTCTGGTTTGTATACTGATAATTGGTATAACGTTCGCTAGGCTGATTATGCTTAGGCATAGCCTTTTTGCACTCGACCCATTTCCCATTTATATAGTTGCTTTCATTATTCTGTATCACTCTTTCAACACTTTCTTCATTTGTGAAAGTGATGAACCCAAACCCTCTCGGTCTACCTGTTTCTCGGTCAAACATTACAACACTATCTTCTATTTGTCCAAACTGTTCGAAAAAACAATTAAATATCTCTTGGGTTACGTCTGGAGGCAGACCACCGACGAAAACCTTTTTCGTGCGAAAAGAGGTGGCAGTGGGAACACTGGAATTTTGGTCTCGTGGGACAGCGAGCTTGCAGTCAACTTTTTTGCCTCCGATTTCTTGATTTTCTGCAAGGATTCGGTCAGTAGATTCGTTGTCCTTCATAGTGACAAATCCAAAACATCGTGATCTCCCTGTCGATCTATCAATCATTAGAACACAATCCTGGACAGAGCCGAACTGAGTGAAGTGGGCTTGTATGTCCTCTTTTGTTGTGTGTGGAGCGAGTCCGCCTATGAATAATTTCCGGCTATTTAGATCTTGCCTTCCTATATCCTGCATATTTACTAGATTTATTATTTTTAGCTATTTTACATAAAAATTATAATTGATAAGGCATATATGAAGTTAAAAACATACAAGAAAACAATCCTATGACCATTAATTTAAATACAAAAAATAACTTTTAATATAAGCTATAATTGTTAATTTGCTATAAAATTGTGGATGTCCGTTTTTAACTTATAAAATATGGACCAAAGGCCTAACCAAAGCTACCGAGCAATTTTTCAAATTCTTAATGGACCTCTGATATCAATGATGCTTTATTCAGCGACAGAATTAAATATCGCTGGTCTTCTGTCAACTCCAAAGCGCATTGAAGAGCTCGCATCTCAAACGTCGACTCTGCCAGAAAAACTGGATAGACTCTTATTAAGTCTTGAAGCCTTTGGATTTTTCAATTATAACCTTGAAACCCACGAATGGTCGAATTCTGAGCTCTCCTCAGCTCTGGCCGATCCTTCTGTAACTCCCATGATTAAATGGCTTGGCAGCCCACACCACCATGAAATGATCTGTTCTCTCACTGATTCTTTAAAAGTAAATAAATCAGCCCACGAGCTCCGCTTTGGATCTGGATGTTTTGAATACATTAGAGAAAATCCTCATATGTTGACGGCATTTCAAGATTTCATGACAATTCTGACGTTAAGGGAAATTCCTACTTTTGTCAGAATTGAGCTAGGAAATGCCCATAGGATTTTAGATATAGGTGGAGCTGATGGATCATTTATGATAGAATTGTGTAAAATTCATGCTGAATTGACTGGGGCTGTTTTTGATCTTGAAGAAGTAACTGAAAGGGCTACAAAAAACATCGAGAAAAATGGATTTCAAGAAAGATTAGCTGTTATTTCAGGAAATTTCCTGGATCATGTTCCTGAAGGGTTTGATTGCATTATTATTAAGCATACTCTTATTGACTGGAACGATGATGACAGCAAGCGGATCTTCGATAATTGTAGAAAAGCATTGGAGCCTGGAAAAAATTTGAAAATAATTGATCCAATTTTGGTCAGGGGTGATCCTCAATACCAGTCAGACAGATGGTTTGACGTACTTTTGAATGCTTATACGAATTCAAAGGCAAGAACAAAGGAAGAGCTTGAAAGGCTACTAAGTCAGTCTGGGTTTAGAATTGACAGTGTGTTTAGGCTTGGAAGAGATTATGTTGTTCATGCTGTTGCAATTTAATAATTCCCAATTATTTAGATTTTTATTATGCCTTATTAATAGCATATTATTTTTATACAAATATCTATCATTTTCATAATATGAGCACTCTTTTAGTTTTTTTTTTCTATTTTAAATAAAAATCTCTTTAATTCAGGCCTCGGTGTTAAAAACTCTGTCTAAAATAATTTATCTAACAACAAATAAATGCGAAATGGCAAGATCTTCCCTCCTAATAATGCGATTTTAACATTAAATTAATCATCATTTTCTTCTTCATCTTTATGAGAGCAGCCGAAAAAGCATGCATTCAGGCAGGCATCAGGGCGTGAGCCAGGTGCTCTTGAAAACAGCTTGGACCAGCCTCCACGTTTATTGTCTTCTTCTCCAAGCTCGCTTTTTATGCATAGCCCAGGACAGAATTCTGATTTGCATTCTAAGAATTTTTCGTCGCTATCACACCCTTTCTTGCAGAAGAGTCGGTTAGGATCAGCGATCGAGAACTCTTCATTACACGCTTTGTAGCAGTCAGAAACTCCTAATAAATTATCCATTTATAAGTTATTTCTATAACATAAATCTATCCAATTCACTTAGTCAACTTCCTTTCTTGTTTGAAACATAATCAAAATCTCTTCTAATGATTTTCCTTTGGTTTCGGGAAGCAGCCTATACACCCAGAACCAGCTGAGAACTCCGAATCCAGCAAGCACAACCCAAACTCCTACTCTCCCCGCTGCAAAAGAAATAGCAGACGCAAAAGTCATAGAAACAATAAAATTTGAGACCCAATTTGCAGTCGTAGACGCGCTATTGGCCGCACTTCTTAAATTTAAAGGGAAAATTTCCGAATTCACAATCCACGGACACGTCCCCATTCCTACAGAAAACGATAAAATATAAACCAGCAGTGAAAAAACAGCCAAATACTGCACAACTTCCCCTGCATCCAGAAAAGTAATAAATATAAAACTTGTCCCCAGACACAGCAAGAAAAACACCATCGGCGGAATCGTATAAAGTAGCGTCGATCTTCTCCCAAGCTTATCTATATATCCAACCGATATAAAAGTTCCTACCATATTAGCAAACGCAATAGGGAGGCTTGCCACAATTGCTGCCCTTCCTGATGAGTCAAATCCTGCAACCTGCATTATTTGAGGACCATAATACATGGCGGTATTAATTCCACAAAGCTGCTGTAAGCACTGTAGCCCAATTCCTACTTTTGCTGACTTTTTGCAGTTTTTAAATAATAGCCTGTATTGTTCTGTATAAGAATAATTTCCTTCTTCTTTTATAGACTGGATTATTCCTCGGACCTCGTCTTCTATAAATTCATATTTCCTATGCCGCCAGTTTAGCCTTATTAGAAGTAAAGTGTTTAATCCTTCTTCAGTTTTCCCAATTTTGTATAAAAACCTTGGACTTTCTGGCAAAAAGAACATCCCACAGGCTTGTATTGCAGCAGGGAACGCAGCAAGGCCAAGCATTCATCTTCAATGGTCTCCTAATGCGAGACAGATGCAGTATGCAATTAATTGTCCTGAAGTTATAAACAAAACGTTAACACTTACAATGGTCCCTCTCAGTTCTCTCGGAGCTGACTCAGCTAAATAGACAGGAATTACCATAGCTGCAGACCCAACACCTAATCCTACAATAAATCGGCCTACCATGAGTACCCATACACTTGGGGCGACGGCCATTAGCACAGCTCCTACTATAAAAGCGAAGTCCGCTACAATAATTGTGGGCTTCCTTCCTTTTTTGTCAGAAAAAGGACCTGCAGCTAGTGCTCCAAAGATAGCGCCGACCACTGTTAAGCTGACAACTGTTTCTAATACAATAGGGGTGTCGTAGCCTAGATCGTCATAAATATATAGATTAGCACCTCCGATAATCCCTGTGTCATATCCAAATAGAAAGCCTCCGATAGCTGCAGTTATGGTAAGTACAACGAGAAAAAATGTATTTTTAAGTGGTGCGTTTTCCCTTAAAAGCTCATTATCACCATTTCCATCAGAAGTATTCATTTATTCTTTCAACAAGAATTATGGAGAGCAGACTGACATGTGAATAAATTAAAAGAAAAATAGAGAAAATGCAGAAGATCTATGTATAAGTTGGTTAAAGAAATGGGAATTTAGGAGAGGAATTTTGTGGTAGAATTAATGAATCTTAGCAAGTTCTGATCAATAATTTATAATAAAAATAAACTTTTTGGGAGTTTTTAGAAATAGCTTGAAAAATATTATATAAGAATGAAGCAGATATGATGAAATTGACCGTCCTTAGAGTTTAAGTTTTGCAATATTGCTAATTCAAGCGTGAATTCAAATATTAGAACTTTCGCAAAGCAAGCTATCTTTGATTGAATTATGTCAGACCATTTAAGCTTGATTTGAAAGAATGGGACTTAAAATCCAGACATGAAATAAAGTATGATTTTAAGAGTCTATGGATAAAGCTATGAGTTCGAAAAAATTTTCATATTAATTTATTGAATAATTTCACATCCGCATCAGAGGCATAGTCTTGTAATCAAAAAATAAATCAGATCAGAGTCTATCTCTTTGTCCCATTTAATAGCTGAAGCTTAATGTTTGTCTATCAATCGCACAGATGTTAAGCCAAGATTATCCAGCCTTATAAAATTCATATTCACCAAACCATTCTTGTTATTCTATATATATAGCCTCATTTCTATTATCTAATAAATTAATGGAACATAGAAAAAATAGACTGGACATTCCAACTAATAATAATAGTGGATCATTTCCAGATGATTTTCTAGGTCGAAGCTGAGACGGCACTAATAACCCTACCCGCAGCAGTTCCCGCTCAGAGCTAATGCATGCCTCAGTTTCTCAATGTCTAAGTGGGATCCTTGACGAAGAGCCATCTCTATCTTATAGCGAAGAATTTGACCCCAACAACCCTGACTTTGAGTTTACGATCGCAAATGTCCCTTTCTTATGCCGGTCCAAATCAGGCAGCAAAAGGGCGCAGCAGTTCATTGCAAGAAGTCGGCCTGAAGAAATCGAGCAGATTGTTGAAGTCGTTTCTCCATTCTTAGGAGAACTTATGTCAGACCTCTATGGGAACTACATGTGTCAGACCCTTTTCCAAAGCTGTTCCTCAGGGCAGAGATTGGCTCTTTTAAACGCAATGAAAGATGACCTTATCTCAGTCTCTAAAAATTCTCGAGGGACCCATTCTTTGCAGACTGTAATTAGGCTTGCGAGCTTACCTGAAGAAGAAGCTGTATATCAGAAAGCGTTCCAAGGCCATGTGGTAAGACTTTCAATGGAGACCAATGCATCTCACGTAATTCAAGGACTACTGGGTACATTAAAAAATCGTCATTTTATTATCCGCGAAATTGTAGGACATGTCCGAGAGCTGGCACTTGACAAGCTTGGCTTATGCGTCATAAAGAAATGCGTCAATGATCCTCAAGTTTTCAATGAGTTGCTAGGACAAGCTATTGTGCTAATGCAAGACCCATATGGAAATTATGCACTTCAGCATATGATTGATACATGGCAAGAAGAATGCTCGTTCCAGATCATAAATTGTATAAAAGGGAAGGTCGTCCAGCTTTGTATACAAAAATATTCGTCAAATGTGATGGAAAAGTGCCTGAAAGAAGAAAGAATGAGGCGTGAGATTGTTAATGAGCTAATAAGTGGAGGAAAAATACAAGTCTTACTGGGATGCCCTTATGGCTGCTATGTGTTAAGAACTGCTGCGCTGGAATCGGAGGCAGAGCTGAGGGAAGGGTTGAAGAGAGCAATTTTGACAGCAATTCCTCAGATTCATCAGAAAAAATTGAAGCCGCGATGGGATGAAATTTTATCTTATCTTAGTTAAGTATACTAATTAATGTCCCTGATATTTAGATACTTGGCTTTTTATTTTTGAATAATTAGAACGCTGAGAAAAAAATGATTAAATTAGGTAATTGCTTTTCTCTAAATCCTCTTTATGCGAATTCCCTAACAAATTCCTTTAAAATTCAAGATAAAATTATGTATTTTAATATTTAATTATAAATTTATTAAGAATCTTTATTATATTCACCATTTACAAGGAAGAATAAAAAGCCATAATTCCACTTGATTATAATTCATATTAAAATTTTAACCTTTTTTCAAATATCTCTTCACCTAAAGTCTTATCAAGCTCGTGCTATGATTAGATAAGCTTAATGATTTTTCAAGAGTCTTGTAGACAATCAATTTTTCTGATTCCATTAGTATTCTGATGAGAATATTAAAATTTTACCCTAAATAAAATTTGTGTTATTGCAAATCTATAAACTAAAGTCCTATTAAGCCTTGCAAGCAAGATAATCTTTAATCAATTAATATAGGACTCATATAAGAATCTTAATTTAATTGAGTAATAAAATATCATCTTATAAGATTTCCTTAATCTTAATGAATAATTATGAATTAAGTAAACCCAGTAAATGCCGTAGTGGATGATATTAAATTTTGAACTATGAACCATTTCGAAGCTATTAATCCAAGTAGTCACTAATTTGCTTATATATTTATTCCTCAGACTTAAAATTATTGATTAAAAATATGATAGAATTTTTTCTTTTAATTCAAAAGCTAAGGCAAATCATATAAAAATATATTGATATTTGATCTTATCCAGGCAAAAGCTTAAATAAAAGGAATTTCTAGAAGTCCTAATCTTTAATGATAAAATCAAATAAGATGGATAGTCTTTATAAAAAAATAATGGCTGAGACAAAGGAGATACATATTCCTATCGATACGAACCCAATCACCTTGACTCGTTCCATTATGACTGACCAGAGACGCCACCCAGAAGCCAAAGGTGATCTTACCCAGATCCTCAACTCAATCATGCTTGCTTGCAAGTTCGTCAGCAATGCAGTAAGGAAAGCTGGAATCGTCTCCCTCTATGGTCTTGCTGGATCCGAAAACGTCCAAGGAGAGCAGCAAAAGCCCATCGACATCCTCGCCAATGACATCTTTATCAACTCATTGAAATTTTCAAACAAAATCGCAGCTTTGGTCAGTGAAGAAGAAGACAAAATCTACATCATGGACGACGTAGACTCAGGAAAGTACATTATTGCCTTCGACCCTCTTGATGGGTCTTCCAATATTGACGTCAATGTCTCAATTGGTTCCATTTTTGCCATATGGAAAAGACCAAATATCAATGCTCAAGTCTCAGTAAGAGACTTCTTGAGAAGTGGCACTGAAATTGAAGCTGCTGGGTATTGCATTTATGGAAGCTCGACTCAGCTCGTTTTGGCTGTAAAAAATGGCAAAGTGGATTGCTTTACCCTAGACAATTCCATTGGCGACTTCATTTTAACGCATCCAAATATGAAAATCCCAGAGAGAGGCCACATTTACTCGGTTAATGAAGGAAATTCACTGTACTGGGATTCAGCAGTCACAGAATTTGTAAATTCAGTCAAAAACCCTGAAGATGGAAGCCCGTATTCTTTGAGATATGTGGGGTCCATGGTTTCAGATGTCCATAGAACGTTACTATATGGAGGTATTTTTATGTACCCTGCAGATAGTAAGTCTCCTAAAGGTAAATTAAGACTTTTGTATGAGGTTTTGCCTATGAGCTTTATTATGGAGCTTGCAGGTGGAAAGGCCACTGATGGAAAAAGAAGATTGTTAGATACAGTTCCAGAGCACATTCATCAGAGATCTCCATGCTTTATGGGAAGTCCTCAAGAAATAACACAGTTAGAAGCGATCTACGCTCGCCTAGATTAATTCTTAATAGAAATTTATGGTTAAATGGTGCTTAATTTTTAACTCATGTATAAGAAGAAGTTTGGTTAAATAAAGTTTTGTTTGAAAGGAAAAAGTTATATTTCGCTTAAATTCTTTAGCTGCGATTACTCAATCAACATCTTGATTGGCTTGATAAATTATAAGACAGTTCACAAAATTCAACTCCATTTAAACCTTTTGGGCTCAGAGACTTATTAGACCGCTGTAATAATGCAAATATCTAAACGAAACACTCATTTTAGATCCTGTATATTATTTTGTTCACTTCTTTATCATATAGTCAGCTGCTGTTCCAAATTAATGCTTTTAGTTCTTTTTATTTTCGCATCTAAAAGCTCCTCTAGCTGCAAATCATAATCTATTAATTGTATTTGTATTTTATTCTCACAAGATAACCACAAAAATCTTTTGTAAATCAAGCCCTGTTAGAGACCTTTTAATTAAATTAATTTTTAATTAATAAATAGCCTTCTCAAGCTTCAAATTTTCAAACTCCAGATGCAAAATGATTACAGGATGGAATATATTAAGCTAAGAATTCTAAAATTCAATTTTTCGCTATTATCCTTTCATATTTCCATATATTCATTAAATGCAGTCATAATTTCTTCTAATTCCTTCTCTCTAAGAGCAAAAATTTCTTTTTCACATAGAGTGTGAATAATTTTAGATATTCAAAAAGCCTTTCTCATCTGTAAAATAAAATCTTTGTTTAATTAAAAATTAATCAAATTATTCGAATAATAAAATAGAACTTAAGATAAACTGCATAAAGAAATACTAGATTTATTATTTTTAAAATTAACTTATCTAAAGGGGATTGCCAAAAATATTTGCATCAGAAAAAATTCATCCAACTTAAATTATTACTTACTTTTAACTTTTGGATCGGCTTATCATGAATCCTAATTATTTTGGAATTTATATTATTTATAGGTTAATACTTTGCGGCATGTAATTTGCAAGAATAAATTTCAAGAGAAGAGTATTTAGATGAATACTTAACCTCAGGTAAGCAGTCTGGATCGAAATATCGTTTTACCTCCTCCTCCTCCACCATAATTAATATTTTATAAAAATTCCTTAGATTTGAAATAATACTCATCTCCATTTTTTCCTTTATTTTTAAATATCTTAAAAAGCTTTGAGAGAGAACTCCATAAGTAAAACTTCATAAGAAGAGAAAATTATTAACGTCTGCACGCTTATTGACTGCCTTGATGCATCTTCTTATTCTCAACTTGGAGGGTTAACAAGCCACATACAGGTGACAAGGCAAAAGCGAAAATACAGAAAATACGCCATATGATACTTTCATGACAGCCCAGATTTTTATAGTATACCCAGGATTATTATTTGATTCGCCTGGGCTGTGTGATTAAATAAGTCTTACCATTTTGATCTATAATTTATAATGGAAGTAAGCTAATTTGTACAAAGAAAAGACAAGTTATGATAAGATAAATTTTTTTAGATTTTAAGCTCTTAGAATATTGATTTAGCGTTAATGCGAAAATTAAATCTTTCAGAAAAATGATCTATCCTTAATTGAATTTTCAGATCTTATAAAAGTAAAAACAACTTGGCTTGATTTGAAAATCCAATAAAATGAAGAATAAGCCGCAGCTGATTTGAAGGCCATTGGATAAAATTATAGCTTTGAAAATTGACATATTATCGACAATCGATTAATGCATATAATTTCAATTTAAAGATATACTCTGATGCAAAATTAATTGATTTATAATGATATACCTTTTTATATCCCATCTATTAGCTGACTCTTAAATGATTATCTATTAATTGCGCAGCTTTTAAGACAATATAATTCAGTCTCCCTATTGATCTTCAAACTAACCATTCTTGCTACTCTATATCTAGCCTCATTTCTATCATCTAATAAATTAATGGAACATAGAAATTATAGAACGGACATTCCAGCTTATAATGAAATTGTATCTTTTCAAGATTGAAACTGAGGTAGCACTAATAATCCTATCAAGTTCCTTTCAGAGCTCGTACATGGATCAGTTTCTCAACGTTCAAGTGTGGTCCCTGACGAAAAGTCATCTCTATCTAATAGCAACGGATTTGACCTCACCAACCCTAACCTTGAGATTACAATCCCAAATATCCCTTTTTTATGCCGATCCGAACATTACAGCAAAAAAGCACAGAATTTTATTGTAAAATGCGAAACAAAAGAAATAGAGGGTATTATTGAGTCAGTTTCTCCTTACTTAGTAGAACTTATGTCAGATCCCTATGGGAGATGAATGTGCCAGACCCTTTTCGATTGCTGTTCCTCAGAGCAGAGATTAGCACTTTTAAATATAATTAAAAGCGATATTATCTCAATCTCTTCAGATGAAAGAGGCACCCGTACTATGCAGCATATAATTAGGCTTGCGACATCACCTGAAGAAGAAAACATTTGAAAGGAAGCGTTCCAAAGCCATGTCCTGAGGCTTTCTACGATAAACAATTCAGCTCAAGTAGTAAATGTGCTATTTAATTTTTTTGAAAATCGTGATTCTCTTATTAGTCAAATTGTAGGACATGCCAGAGAGCTGGCATGCGACAGATTAGGCTCGGGTGTCATAGGGAGATGTTTAAATGACCCTCAGATTTTTAATGAATTGTTAAGAGAAGCTATTGTTCTAATGCAAGACAAGCATGGAAATGGTGTGCTTCAGATCATGATTGATAATTGGCAACAAGAATGCTCGTTATCGATCATAAATTGTATAAAAGGGAAAGTGGTTCAGCTTTGTATACAAAAATATTCATCAAATGTGATTGAAAAGTGCCTTAAAGAAGTCAAAATGAGGCGTGAGATTATTAATGAACTGATAAGTGGAGGAAGAATGCAAGTCCTGCTGGAGAGTCCTTATGGCTGCTATGTGCTAAGGACTGCTGCGCTAGAATTAGAGAAAGATCGAAATGGAGAATTTAAGAGATCAATTATGGCAGCAATTCCTCAGATTCGTCTGAAAACATTCAAGCCACGATGGAATGAAATTTTATCTTATCTTAAATAAGTATTTTAACTAATGTTCCTGATATGCTAATTTTGACTTTTATTTTTGGATAATTCGAAAGTTTAGAAAAAATGATGAAATGAGGGGACTGCTTTTCTTCAAATTAATTTTTGTGGGTGTCCTAGCAAATTCCTTTAAATCCAAGATAAATTTATTAGAATCTTAATTATATTAACCAAGCGTGAACCCATATGTCGACATTATTCAACACGTATAAGAGTATTAAAAAAACTATTATTTAATAATTAATTCATAAATAAAATTTTTCAACGTTTAAACTTTTATAAAATTAATAAAGTTTCATTTTAAACTTGTTAAAAAAACAAACAATTTTAAATAATTATAAAATAAAGGAAGTTTAGTTTGGTAGAAACTTAATAGATTTTATTAACTTTACCAATGTGTATTTTCCTATAATAAATAATTATTTTCTGAGTTTCAATTTTGTATCGTTAATTCCTTTAAGAATTGGTATTTGAGTTTTTTATTGAAATTTTGTGACTTAGAGTAATAATTAAGTCTTTACACTTTTAACTTATTGTTTTATCAAATTTTTTTTTTATAAATATTTCAAATAAAATTATTTTAGTAATTTAATCAATCTTTTTTCATCAAATAATTTAATCAATCTTTTTTCATCTAATATAAATTTGTAGTATGTAATACCTTTATTATTAATTGCAATGTATATTGCTCCTTTGTTATATGAACAATACGCTTGAAACGGAATTCCAGTGATTATTGCTTCAGTAATTTTTACCCAAACGTTAAAGTCTGCTATTTCACTTTCATATATCAATCCACCCCACTTCCCAAATTCAATCAAATACAGTCTCTTTTCTGCTTTAATTAGGATCTTTCTTTTTTTCTCTTCAAAGTCATAAGAAATTGTCGAGAAAGAGTCAACATGAATTGAATATAGCCAAATATTTCTATTAATAAATCCAGCTATCAAAATATTCTCGTTAAATACTAAACTACTGCAACACATATCAGCTTGTGGTATTGGAGTCAGTATAATTCACCTTTTTCTTTCCAAATCAAATTTACTAGAGAGAGCTAAGCATCTATTGTTTATTCCTCCAAAACAATAGACCATATTGTTGAAATAGATAGCTGATGAGCAATAACAAGGAGTTCCAAATGGCAGATGTTGGAATCCACCATTTGCATCAATAATTACTGTAATTCCTCTATAACTATTCTCTTTACACTACCTTTTATGTAGTTTAGATTCTCCTAGTAAACCCATAATTTTCCATTTGGGAGTTGAGTTATACATGTACCATCATTTAAAGGCTCTGGAGTTTTCAAGATTTTTGATTCTTTTGTTTCATTTTCAGTGTCGTAAATTCATAAATTGTCTTGGTCCCTAAAAGAATATAGTGATGCTTTATTGTGGTAAATGCTAACAAATTCTTTATAAACCTCCATAAATTGTGTATCGTAAATATCTGGATTCCTCTTATACAATGAGCAAGTCCTTCTAAATTCTTTTTCTAGCTCTTGATCGTTTGGTCTGCTAAAAATTTCAGATCTCTTGTCTCTTATTTTATGCATGACCAAAATATTTATAAAATTATGAAATTTTTCTGCTTCTTCAAGCTTATGATTTAGATCTTCTATAATTCTGGCTGTTTGTGGATTAAGCAAGCTTGTCTCGTTTTTTGTTTTTATCTTTATTGCTTCCTTTCAGAGCTCAATTTCTTTTCAACTCTTATATTTCTCATTTATTATACTCCAAATCGAATCCTTTACATTTGCGAGCATATTAAATTTCAATTTTATGGTTTGATTGTTATCTTGTAGTCTGGTTTCTATTTTTGCAAGTCTTTTCTCTATATTAGCTTCAAATTCAATTTTTTCTCTTCACCAAACGCAATTGTCTAGAATTATCATTTCTATTCTTTTAAGAGCCTCATCAGGTTGCAAGCTTAATAATCTTAAAATTCGATCTTGCTCTGATATTGATATTTTTTCAGCCTGAGAGATTTTGAATAAGAAGCTGTCTATTTTATCCAAAAAAGAAGTCAAATTTATTATGAGTTCTCTAATATTATTTTCTGAGTCAAATAAATATTTGCTAAAAGAAACTACAATTTTCCATAATAGCTTGCTATGCTTTGATTTTTCTTCATTTAGAAATGCAAGAAGTGCTTCTTTTGTTTTTTGACAAGGATCTACCATTATAGGTTCAAAAGTGTAATGCTTTGCGGCATGCAATTTGCAGGAATAAATTTCAAGGGAAGAGTATTTAGATGAATACTCAACCTCAAGTAAGCAGCCTGGCTCGAAACATCGTTTTTCCTTCTCCTCCACCATAATTAATTTTTTATAAAAATTCCTGAGATTTGAAATAATACCCATCTCTTATTTTTAGATATCTTAAAAAGATTTGAGAAAGAGCTCCATAAATAAAATTCCATGAAAAAGAAAAAATTAGCATCTCGGACCAACAAATGCCATTTATTACGGCTTTTACAAATCAAATTTATGATTTTGCCTTACAAAATTAATTTTTTATTTTATATAAATATATTATAATTTTAAACATCTTTATATAGTATCTGAAGGCTTATTACGTGCCTTGATGCATCTTCTTATCCTCAACTTGGAGAGTTCATAAGCCAAATGCAGGTGGCGAGTAAAAGGGAAAATACAAAATACCATCATATGATACTTTCAAGATAACCCGAATTTTTATGATATAGCCCAACTTACTATTTATTTACCTGGACTGTATGATTAAAATAAATTTAACGATTTTTGATCTATAATTTATAATGGAAATAAGCTAATTTGTACAAAGAAAAGACAAGTTATGATAGGATCAACATTTTTAGATTTTAAGCGCTAAATTAAATGGTTTAGCTCCGCCCCTTCATTAATAACACACACTTTTTCTTGTCGTTTTTAATGGGCATATTATCTATTTTCTTTTATATTAACATAAAAATTTTTATGATATAAATTTTTGCAAAAGCTGCTAAATAATACTTTAATTTATTAGGAATAATACTAAAAATTACTTTAGAATAGTGTTGGAAGAAATAAAGTAATATCTCATAGAAGAAGCAAATTCATGCTATGTCAGACAAAGAGCCATCTCTATTTAATAGTGAAACATTTGACCCCATCAATCCTAACCTTGAGATTACGATCACAAATATCTCTTTCTTATGCCGATTCAAAGAAACTAGCAAAAAGGCACAGCATTTCGTTGCAAAAAGCAGGCCTGAAGAAATTGAACAGATTATTGAGTCAGTTTTTCCATACTTAGTAGAACTTTTGTCAGATGAATATGGGAGATGAATGTGCCAGACCTTGTTCGATTGCTGCTCCTTAGAGCAGAGATTAGCTATTTTAAGAGCAATTCAAGGCGACATTATCTCAATCTCTTCAAAAGAAAGAGGAAATCGTACTATGCAGCATATAATTAGGGTTGCGACATCACCTGAAGAAGAAAACATTTTAAAGGAAGCGTTTCAAGGCCGTGTCGTGAGGCTTTCTATACAGCTCCATTCATGCCCAGTGATTTGTGTGCTGCTTTATACGTTAAAAAATCGAGATTTTCTTATTCAAGAAATTGTAGGTTATGTCAGAGAGCTGGCATGCGACAAATGGGGCTCATGCGTCATAGGGAGATGTATCAATGATCCTCGGATTTTAAATGAATTGTTAAGAGAAGCTATTGTTCTAATGCAAGACAAGCATGGAAATGGTGTGCTTCAGCTCATGATTGATAATTGGCAAGAAGAATGCTCTTTATCAATCATAAATTGTATGCAAGGGAAGGTCGTTCAACTTTGTATACAAAAATATTCATCAAATGTGATTGAAAAGTGCCTGAAATAAGTCAAAATGAGGCGTGAGATTATTAATGAACTGATAAGTGGAGGAAGAATGCAAGTCCTGCTTGAGAGTCCTTATGGCTGCTATGTGCTAAGGACTGCTGCGCTAGAAGTTGAGAAAGAGATGAAGGAAGGATTTAAGAGAGCAATTATAGCTGCAACTTCTCAGATTCGTCAGAAAATGTTTAAGCCACGATGGGATGAAATTTTATCTTATCTTACTTAAACCTTAAGTATTCTAATAATGTAACTTTTTTATTTTGTTGAGAAAAATGATGAAATGAGAGAACCATGCTTCATATTATTTTCTATGATCTCTTAGCAATTTCCTTTAAAATCACTGCATTTTATTGTTAAATTATAAATTTATTCAGAATTTTTATTATGTTAACAATTTTCAATGAAAATAAAATCTATAATATTAATTGATTATAATATTTTAACCATTTTTCAAATAGAATGGCGCAGAATGTCCATCCTCAGGCAATTATTATATAAAAAAATACCAATATAGTATTCTAACTATGCAGATATTTGGCTTGCTCATTTTGAATAATGAGAAGTTTGAGTAAAATGATTAAATTAGAGAACAAGTTTTCTTCAAATTATTTTTAATGTGAGCTCAAGCAAATTCATTTAATTTCACATGCTAAATTAAATTTATTCAGTTATTAATTGTATTCATCATATGAAAAAGAGAGATAAAAATCCATAATATCATTTGAATATAATTTGCATTAAAATATTTTTTGCAATATCTGTACCTAAAATTTTATCAATTAATATTATGCTTAGTTAAGCCTTATGAACTATCAAAGGTTTAAGAACCATTAATTATGTTTCTTCAGTCCTTTTTCTTCTTTTAGATTCTTCAAATTCTATATTTCAGGTGGTCAAAATAAAAATTGCATGAGTATAGCATTAGTTTAAAGAAATCTAGACAATAGCCGAAACTGTAATTTACATAAAAAAATTATCTAATTTACTTAATCTGGTGAATTCGTCTTATTAAAATTTTAGATATTTACTTATCGAATTTATTGTGCTTATCACTTGAACTGCTACTTGAGCTCTTTGACTTCTTATGGCCTGGATCTTCTATCGGATATTCTTCAGAAATCCCTTCATTGTGATTCTCTACTTCGCCTGTTTCGGATAAGCAGCTCCTCAAGAACTCTTGGTGCATCTGATTAATTACCTCAATACTTCTATTAATTGTTTCTAAGGTGCTCTCATCACTGACAACATCTCTAATCTCGTTCAGCTTCCCCATATACCCTTTTGCTTTCTCTATAATTTCATCATTAGTCTCTTTCTCGATATTTTCTTTCTCTTCAGGGCTGTTTGAAATCTACTTATCAGTTACTTTTTGTTCTGCAAGCTCATACAGCTCTTTACATTCTTTTTTAAATTCTTCGATGAATTGGTCCCATTCAGCAATTCCTAGCCTTTCTTTTAGAGCTTGTAAATCTCTTTGTTTTTGCTCTTCAAGCTCTTTCATTTTTCGTTCTTCTTCTAGAAGGCGTTCTGCTTCTTCTTGTTCTCGCTGGGCTTTTTCTCGTGCCATGCGAATTTTGTACTCTGAATAGAGGTTTCTATAATACTCGTTATTAGGATTCTCGTCTAAAATATCTCCGTTCTCACGATTTCTATACTTAATATTTCATTTATGATCGTGGATTGGGATCCATTCATCAGGAATTGAAGCGTTAACCGCGTCCTCTGCGATCCATAATAAATCACTGTCAGCAGTACTCATGCCGATTATTTCGGCGTATTCTTCAATTGAGGTTTGGCTGATTTGAAGCCTAGGAGATGCTATGCCTTTATAGCGGTTGTACCGCAGCTTAAGCTGATTTAAACTGATGCCTTGTTTGGTGACGAAGCTTGGAATAATATATTCCAAAGCGTCTTGAGATATTATATTTGACAAAATCTTGTTAAATTCCATTGGCGATATAAATTTATCTTCCAAATTCCTATTTCTTTTTTCAATCCCATATTTCGTATAATTAAAGCATGAAGAAATAGTCCCAGTTGCTTTAACTAAGTCAATTAAAGCTGAAAAATCGTCAAGATATTGGTTTCAATATGAAATTTTTACATCTGATAAAATATTTGTCTCTATAAAATCATTTTCCGTCACAATCCCAATATCCCATCACTGTCCCTTCCCTGGGCTTGGGATTATCTTTATTTGCTCATTTCTCTGATAAACATTAATAGACAGCCCAGAATTCAGTATCGGCGAATCATTTCCTCCAATAAGCTCATTAGTCAGTGCTTGTGCTAAAATTCTTAAATTTTTGCAATCATGGTCTATAATTATCGTAGCTATTCCATTTGATTTTAAATAGTCAAAAAATTCGCAACCTTTTCCTCTTGTGCTTTTATATGATAATGAGCATTCTTCGTTGAAAGCTTGAACTTCTAAGTCATCACTGCGTAGAGTTCATGAAAAAACGACTGCTATTTTATCAGCGTATGAAGCAGGGACAAGTCCAATTGAGATGGAGACGTTTCCTTTATTTTCTATATGTGTGACAATACTGGCATCAAGGTAGCCGAGTTTGTTGGTAGAAATGCTAAATATTCCGGTTTCGTTTAAGGAGTAGGTGAAATTTCCTGTTTTGGTGAGGCCTTCAATAGAAGGCTTATTTTTACTTGTTTTTAACTTTAATAATACTCCTCCTAAGGCTTCTCCCGTAATTGCATTAAAAGTCATAATCTGAACATTTCTCTGCTCCTTCAATTTCATAGTCTCATCAGTAGCCATTTCTGTTTTATTGACTTGAATTGGCTTAGAAATTTCTTGAAATTCCTCTAAAGTTGCGTTTAAAGTGTAATTTCCTTTAGGAACAGAATTTTCGTATTTTCCTCTGGATACTTCGTAGAGGTTGTAGCATTCCCCATTTTCTTTAAAAATTTTCACTTTAGCATAAGGTACATCACATTTTAACTCTTGGTCACGGAGAGTTACCGTTAGCTTACATAGATTTCTAGGTTTCAGTCCAATATAGACATTTATTTTTGAATTTTGTATGGCTTCTTCAAAAGTATTGATAATCCTAGCCGCAGAGTTATATTCATTATTTTCAATGACCTCAATTTCGTATATATTATTAGGGATATTTAAAAATTCACATATCCCATCTTTATTACTTATTTCTTCAATGCATTTTCCATTATCTTTTCTGGCACTTTTCATATTGGTTTTCGCATTTCTTCTTGCTGAGAATTTTATCGTCCTCAGAGACATAGTCGAAATTGCACTTGTAGGTCTAAATGTAGAGTAGCTAGCACTTTTTGGTCTCATAGTCTGAGACATTTGTAGTGAAATTTCTTTTGGCCTTAGAGAAACTTTTATATCTTTCAGCCTATTTTCCCCATTTTCACAGTCATAAACAGTCACACAAAGCTTGCATCTTGGCAAAAAATTGGCCAATTTCATTACGATTTCTTGAACTTCTGGCCACTTTTTTGTCTGTAATTTTGAATGCAAAGTGTTTTTAGTAAGCAGACCATTAGATTTACTACAAACTTGTATCTCAAATGCACCGATTCTTTGGCTGTTAAAGCCAAGCTTAGAGCGTGGTTTGAGTAGGACTTTTACCCCTGGATACCTCGCTAGGATTGTATTAGCCAAAGTATGGGCTAAAGATGAGTATTGCTGAGGGTCATGATGGGTTGTACCTGAGTGGGTTTCACAGGAATCACAATGCTCAACGGTTACCAAGGTTTCATTGTCTCTTAAAAATTGGTATTCTCGGAATTCTTGAAATGTGATTGGAATGCTCGGAAGATCCACATTTGGGAAGGGTTTGAATTGTAACCTTGCTAATCTCTCAGTTGAACCAGGAACTATAGAACGGGGGTGAACTGGGTATAATGAAGCAGTTAGACCTGAAGCTGAGTAGGAGTAGCGAAGTTCTGGGACTTTTCCACAAAAAAATCATGGCTTTGAGTGGAGTTTTTCAAAATATTTACCGTCCTCTCTGGAATACATATTTTAAAAAGAAGAGTATTTGTATAAAATTTAGCATTTAATAAAATAGAAAAATACAAAATTCTAGGCAAGTTTTAATATAATAATACTATAATTATAAAGAATTGACAATTTACATATATTTTAAGTCGAACTTTTCTCAATTGAGAACTCTACTTAAAAGTAGCATACTAAATTGCTAATGGAATTTCAATTTTATTGAAAGATAATTGAGATATTTGTAAAAACTAATGCAATCATTACTTTTATCTCAAAATAATTATTATTTTCACTCCCACTCTAAAACCTCAATGAGTGAGCAAGAATTTTGGTTGTCTTTCGGAGGGGCAAGTGTAAGTAATTATGTAAACTATATAAAACACCAATATATTTATTATAAATAATAATAATAATAATACTATTAAGAATATATAAAAACTTTATTGAAGGTTTTTTTAAAAGAAAATTTAACTTTTGAAATAAAAAGTTATAAATTACATTTGACCTTTTAATATAGATTTAAGGATTAAAGACCTCCATATGAATTCAAAGATTTTTTCTTATTTAATATCTAGATCTATTTTTTCGTTTGCCATCAGGCGATTTATATAATTGCACATTACTCTCAGTGTATCCAGACAATAACTTCCCAAGAGAATTTATTGTTGATTGTGAGTTTTTGATAACAAATTATTTTAAATTTACTGTAAATTCTTTTATTGAATATCTCTAATAAAATAATTTGAGGAATAATTTTTAGGGCCTGATATAAAATTGGAAAGTTATTAGTTTGAATCTAGTGGAGTCTAGTTTGAAAGGCTTTTCCTTGTTGGGCAAATGACCCGTAGTGCCACTAGCAGGTATCAATATGTTTTTGGCTGCTAAAACCATTTTATTTGGTGGTAGTGATGTGCTAAACACAGTTTAATAATAACTAACTGATGGGTTGTAAGCCAAATAATTCTACCTTTGTAAAATAAGATTAATCAGAGAAATAATTATGATTAATGCTATTCTTTTAAATGCTTGAATTATTACTTATCAATATAATAGCCTTCCAAAAAGATAGTTTTATTTATAGCTATGGAGTCAAATGCTGAAAAAAATAAACTTATTAAGATTCTTATGATAAAAAATATTAGAAAAGTGCTCCTCAGTACTAAGTAATTTATACTATTTTACTAGATTTAATGATACTTGATCCTGAAGATTTCTCATGGGTTAAATATTCAAATTTCCTATCAAAATTTTGAATTAAGACTTAAGCTTATATGCTTTTGCCAATTTTTCTTGATATTTTGCTGTGCTATTATGAATATCATTGATTCTAAAAAGATTAAGATTTTGGTTTCTATAAAAATTTTAAATAAATAGCAGCCATAAAATTAAATTAGCAGAAAAATGTCTGAATAAAAATTACTTTAAGCATCCAATTAAGAGCACATAAGAAATACTGGATTAATTGCTTGAGTTCCTATCTAAAAGAATCCTTTCTAATTCTTCAACAATATAATGAGCATCAGGTCTTTCATTTGGATTAGCATTTATCATAATTTTTAACAAATCATCAAATCCTTCTGGTAAATTTTCCATCCCTATAAACTCGGAGTAAGGGCCTCCTGTTAATATATAATAAAGCAGCAACCCTAGTGAGTAAATATCGCATGCAAAGCTGCGCTTACCATCCAAAGCTTCAGGTGCAGAAAATTCTGGCTCTTTATAAATCAAGCTACTTTGAGGTTCCATATTGAGATTCATAAGACACTCTAAATCAAAAAAGTATGGATTTCGATCTTCATCAATGAATATGCTTAAAGGCGAAATATTCATATTTACGCAATTTTTCATATGTAGAAATAGCAAGCCTTTTGCAATACTTATGATTAATTCGATTTTTTGGCAAATAGATAAATCCTCTAGTAAAAATTGGTCAAGAGTTTTAGGAAAATATTGAAGGATTGCAAATTTCGACCCTTGCCATCTAACATATCCAATGCATTTAGCTATACTGCTATATCTTAGTCTTGATCTATAATAAATTTCCAAAGAAATACCAAAAATTTTCTTTTCGCTTCTAATAGGTTTAAGGAAGTAAAATTCATTAGAAAATTTGACCACTTTCATTGGGAAATATAACGGATCTTCTTTCGTAATAAATTCTTCAGAAGAATAAATTTCGATATTTTTTGGATTTATTTCAAGCATTTTTTTAAAGTCTACTTGTACGTTTCTGATCTGTAAAAATGAATTTCTGATACGATTTTTTAATTTATATAATGATTCCTGTGGGTATTTTTTTGATTCTTTAGATTTTTTTCTGCAGGTTTGAAATTGCTTTTCATTTTGTTTTGAATAAGACTCAGTGAGAGACTCTAAACTATCTTCTATATTTGACATCAGATATAATAAAATGTAGAAACATGATGGAATAAAAATTAATTTAACTAATAAAATCAAAACAAATAGATGGAGCCTTAAGCCAACTTGGTAAATTACAAGCTCACTTGATTAATAATTACATCTAAATTCACCATTTAAGTATCAATTCACTTTTAATCAAAGTGCCTTCATATTTAATTACCAGTAAAATAGAGAAGCAAGATACTAGAATATAATTATTCAATCGCAAAAGATAATTAGCTAATAAATACGAATATTGGTATTTTTTAATATAAAGATCAATATTCTATGCTTATCTATCTTGTACAATGAAATCAAAGAGGCCATATTTGCTATAATACTTAAAGCTTAAAAACTCAAAATAACGAGCATATCGTTTTCTCAAAATACAGCTCAACTTGAAAATCTAATAGATTGCCAGCCATGGCTTTTCTATCATTTATATCAATGCTACTTGAATTTGCTTCATAAATCTTCTTTGCTAAATTTATGTAATTGCTCCTCTTAGACACTTAAACTTATTGAGAAGCCTATGCAAGCATCCAATCATACCCCATCTCTAACTTATCTCGATCAATCTCTTGTACGTTAATCTGAAGATAATCCTATTTGGTAGCTGGAAGTCAAATCGGGATTGAAGGATTATGCTGTGTATCAAGTTATCAGATCAATTGGTGAATCCTATTAGACTACGAGCAACTTCTGAGAGCCTTAACAGAAAAATGCAGAATTCCTTAGTGATTAATATATTTGCAGATCACTCTAAGTGCCGTCAGAGATATTGCCGAATTAATAAATTCTGCAAAATCCAGCTAGTTTCATTTATCAGACCCTCCCTCTTTAAGGACTTGAAAATGGCTTTAGATGCAGGGCTAAAGGAGTGTAAAAATATTCTTGCATTTATTTTGGTTTTACGAGAATAAAGTTGTTAAAAAACTTATTGATTTTCATATAAAAATATAAAGGACTATTATTAAAAAAATTCCTCAGCGGATAGATTTCAAGTGTTTTTGGCTTTATTTCAAGTATCCTTATAAACTGATTGAAGATTTAAAAAAATGTATTATAAATTTCCAATAGCTATTTTATGAGTCTTGTGAATATTTATTTAATTCTCTCTAGCTCATTTCTATGCTTGAAATAGCTACTCTTTTTGGTAAAAGTGACTGGAATTGATATTCAAGTTTTGTTAGGCCATGTTTATAGAACCATAATATATATTTTGTAGAATCATAAAATCAAATTAATAGAAAAATTTTATAGAAGATTGAATTTTTTTCGCTTTTAAATGCAAAAATAATTTTATTCTTAAAGCAAGGTCATCTGAATATTAAATACAAAAGAGAGGAGCTAAAGTCTTTGAAAAAGCATGTAATTAAAAATAAAATTCTTTATTAAGTAAATCGCATAGACATATGTGTAAACTAGATTTTTAGCGCGTTATTCAATTTATGAGAAAGATACCACTTTTATATATTAAAATCTTGATATTTGTTTAATAATTTAAAAAGTTCTCTTTAGATATAAATTTCATCAATTACCTTATCTATGTCTGGTTATATCATGAGTCATTTAATCTTTGTTGAATATTTGCTTTGTATAAAATTTCATTCATTACTTTTAAGATTTAAAATTAGTCTCAACATCTCTAATAATTATTTTAATTTGGTTTTCCAAAAGTTTTTGCAATTAAAATTCACAGATCTGTTTTTTGGCTATTGGGCAATTTTTGTGCTGGTTTCTTTTGCAGGTTCCTCAAAAGCTTTGGCTCTCTCACTTTCCCTTGGTTTTCTCCTCCTCTTCTCACACCAAATGTGCTTTACCTAGCTAAATCCTTCCTTTTCCATTTTCGGTGTTATTTTTGCTCACTTTAAGTGAGTATAAATTATTTAAATAAAATTTGAATTTATTTGCACATTTAAGGATAAAGTATGTATTATCTTAAACTGAAGGGCTTCCTGCAACAGCTTGACTATCAATGCCACATTGTCCAAAGGCAATCCAGAAGAATCCTTGAAGACCCCAGCTTGTTCCCCAAGAGTTTGCACAAATCCAGTAGTTAGTTCCGTTTTGGTTACCCCAGCCAATAATTTTTACAGCGTGTCCTCCAAGATAGTCGCCAGTGGTATGCTTGTAAACGCCACCGCTATAAGTCATAAAATCTTGATAAACAGAAAAGCCTGTTTCTACTGGACCTCCAGCAAGAATAGCAGCTTGAATTGAAGATGGGCCGCTGTAAGTGTGGACACTTGAAGCCTTGTAGAATTGAAATTCAGATCCATTGTCACAAGTAGATGGGCATTTTCCATTGGCACCTGTGTATGAAACGCAAGAATATGCAGGGACTCCGTGGCTCTTCATGAAGCTCCAAGCAAGATCTGGGTTACCTCCATTGCATCCAAAGTTTAGATGGTCACAGTCAACTAAGTATTGAGGAGAAAGGACGACGTTGATTAATCCATTAGATCCAATGCAAAGTCTGTCTGAAAGGGCTTCAGTTGCTCCAAAAGCCCAACATGAGCCGCATTGCTCTTGGTTAAGAATTGGGTGAATGCAGGTTGGCCATTGAGTTCTTGAGTCAAAGCTGGCTGGGGCTTGGAAATTATCAAGGATTGCTCCCCAGTTGAATTCTGGAAACTCTCTTGGCTTGATTTCGGTGGAAGCGTATTTTTTGGCTTCTTCATAGGTCATTGAGCCAACCCAATCGAGTGAAGCTGTCCATGAATCTTGGCTTTGGTTGATGAGATCGATGTCTTCTTGAGTGAAAAGAGGAGCTGATGAATCACGAACGATAGCTGGCCCTGATAAGGCAAGAGCAACTAGAGCTGTAAATAAGAGAAGCTTCATTTTATTAAACTCACCATATTCTGTCGAGAAATCAACATGCAGGGAAAGCATAACTTATAATTTTGAAATTTTTGCAAAATTCAACATTCATAAAAAATTGGCTAATTGCTATAACTAGCGCTGATTTTATGCTAAAATAGTTTTGGTAGATATAAATGCAAGCTTTAGTTTTCTAGCATTAAGTTTCTATTGGGAGCAAATTATATATTTTTAAAGGATCGGTTCTAATTTATTATGATTTTAAAAAGCACATAAATTTTGTTGAATGAATAATATCATTTTTATAGTGGCTAGTTTTAAAATATTTATCATTTTAGGCTTCACAAATTATTTAATAATTAAATCTAATAATTATTTGAAATAAACCAATTAAAACAAATTGACTTATGAAATTGAGATATTAGATAAATTAAAGTAGCATGCAAAATGTTTTTTCTCAATTTTTCCACAAACGAAAGTCTTCTGCAACAATTATCAACGATTTAGAAGAAACTAATAGAAATAAGATGAATAAGACTGTCTCAAACAGCAATATTTTTAGATCTCATTCAAAGAAAGCCACAATTCCTGAGCCCTTTTTCTTTATGACTGAAATTAGAAGCTGCATCAGACTTCTTAAGAGAGAAGATAAGATTGCTGATAGGCCGATTTTTAAAGCAAGGAAAATACCAAAGTCTTTATTTGAGCATTTACAGTGCCAAAAAATTGAGCCAGAATCCGAAAATAAAGCATTAAACACACATAATTATTTCAGCCAAAACGATAAAATGCTGACAATAAATAATGAAATAGACTTAGAAAGTTGCAATGCTGATGAAAAAATTAATGAAAGCCCAGAAAACTCTTCGTTAATATCACCTGATTTATCCCAACACACTTTAGGATATGATAAAAATGAAGTTGAACTGGAAGAAGAAAAGATTTGTCAGAATGATGAGGAATTTGCTAGGATTCTTGATAAAACAGAAGAGCAAAAGAAAACTGCTCTGAAGACAGTAAAGTTTAATGAACTGTACGGATGAGATGAAAAATATGAGCAATTTACAAAAGAATTCATCGATAAGCTTCTTTCGCTAGAAGAAACTACTTATAGCGAAAATTTTGATGAAAATAATTCAAACTAATTAAATTTTCGATTTTTCTTTCATTTTATCAAATTCCCAAGCTAAAATAAATAATAGGGTATAATTATGATATACGAGGGAAATTTTTATTATTTTATATTACACTTTTAGAATAAATCAAAAATAATTAGTTATAGTTTAATAATAAGAAAATTATTTTTAATGCTAAAATTTAAATTTTCAGATAAAACTAATGCTCATCCAAAATATTTGTTGGAGAACAGAAATTCCTTATTTTGCCATTCGATTATTAATTTTAGCCTTACCGAGCAAATTTATCAATGCAATAATGTACATTAACCCAGAGGTGTCCAACTTTGAACGGCCATCCAAAGAGAAATGGAATTTCCTTAAGTCGATCACTAGCAAAGAGTTGGACTGATATCTTACCGCGCTAAACGAATGCAAGCTGGTTCACCCGAGAGCTGGAAGATAACAGACAAAACCCAATTACCCAAAGCCGAGAGATGGGTCGATTGAGAACAATCGGTACTCTAAAGCAGGAGTTGAAGCTCTGGTAAGTGATGTGGAAGTGGACATTAAACGAAGAAACCCTATAGACAATTAATGCTAATGTAAATAAATAATTTATAAAAAATTGAAATTGTCTTAAATTGCCAGGAAAATGGCTTATTATAATTAGAAAAGGAGCCTATATAAAAATGCGGCATAAAAAATACTTTTAAGGTTAGGTTGAAACCAAAAGAAAACTAATGCTCATTGAAATTAAATAAGAGAAAGAAATTATAAAAAGGAATTAGTAAAATTGAAATACTTCATAAAATATGGAAAATCAAAATGTTTATGAGTTTTATTTCATTCTTTATTTCCATAATTGTGGCCTTTTTCATTTTATCAAATGGTTATCCTATTTAAAACTCTGTAATTACCAGAAAATTTATAGATAAATATAATACTTTTTATAGTTTGCTTTGAGCATTTTGCTGCATATTTTTTTTTACGAATCAGCTTAAAATTATTTTATCATATCTAAGCTTTAATTATTTTAAAGTAAGAGAGCTTTTATAAAAGATGTGCTTCGCGCTATATTAGAATTATATTAACTATTTATATCTATGAAAAATAAAATTTGTAAATAAAATTCTAATGGAGCCTTTGCCTCCTAAAAAGCCTTTAAGCGCGTTTATGCTATATTGTGTGGAAATGAGGCCACAGCTCACAAGAGAATTCCCAGAAGCAAGTTCTAATGAAATCATAAAAATGCTTGGGAAAGGATGGAAGGAACTGGACAATTCTGGCAAGGAGATTTATATCGGAAAGGAGCGGCAAAGTAGAGAGAGATATCAAAAAGAGCTTGAAGAGTTTAACTTGAGAAAATAACTCTAATATACTTATTTAGATGCAAGGAATAGTTTTTGCTTTGCGAACAATTATAATATTAGTAAATTTAATATGCTCACTAAAACCATTTAATAAAAGACTAAAATTTAAAAAAGAAAAAGAGATTCAAATTTGGAAGGTGTGTGATCCTAATATTGAAAATAATGCTCACTTATTGAGTAACTTATAGTCTCTTTTACCCAGAAAAATTAAAAAAATTCTAGTTGTGTGAATGACTGTATAATCAATTATAAAGGGTCATTGCAAATATAAAGAAGTTTTCTTATTATTTATATTTTCTTTTGTCAAAAAATGTTTATATATTAATAATTTTCCCTAAAATTCAACTTGGTGGAGTGAACATGAGCAAATAGGTCTTATGTATGAAATTTTAGTATCACAATAAAGATCAGTCCAGTTTCCTTGCACAAACCTTATTTCTTTATTTATTTTTCTCAATCCAGGCATTTCTCCTCTGTCAACCCCCATTATTTGCAACTTCTTGAAGTCTTTATATCCATCGTCCATAGCGATTGAATATGTGCTTACGCCATTTCATTTTTGACTTAAAAGATCAAAATTATTCACAATTTGTAATCCCCACTCTTGGCAATCTCTGCCTTTTGTTTTGCAAGTTTCATCACACGAGGTTCCTTCTTTTCCTATAGTAGGATAAACCAATTTAATAACGTTTTCATACAATTTCTTTTCAGTTTGTCCTAAGTTTTCAGCAATTTCATAATCTTTTGGTGTATTACATACACAATAAGAAACTTTTCCGCCAATGTACCCATTCCCAAGTTCTATACAATAATCATTATTTTCATCAGCTCTAACTATATTCTGCACTTGTATTCTCAATCTTTGACCATTAAATTCTACATTTGACATCGTGAAAATTTCACCTTCAAATGTGTTCCTAGAATACTTGCCTAATTCCCAGTCAGGAACTGCGATAGTTTGAATAGTAAAAACATAGCCTGGATGATCTTTTATTGTAATGTTAACGCTGTAGATCCCACTGTATAGATATGAGAGTCCAGGTATTGGCTCATGCTTTATCCCAATAACCTTGTTCAGCTCCAGCGAGGCACAAGAATACTGCATTTTATCTCTTGTGATTCTTTCGTTGATTTGCAAGATCCCAAGATTCCCAATATTCTCGGCCAATTCTTCATAGTCTGTGACACTTTTATCTTCAAAATTGAGACAGGCACACCAATAGTGAGGGTTTCCTATGTCACTGCACGTCCTATTATCAGGAATTTTTTCAATAAATAGGGAAACTGCTTTTTTAAGCTGCTGATTAGTTTTAAGGTCAATATAGAGCGGTGTATCTTTAGTGAATTTCTGATATGGAGCGTGAGCAAGAGATTTTAATGAGACATGCATGTCATATTTACTAGTTATATGTTCGGCATTATGGGTAAGAGTCTCATGGGTATTTTTCCCAAGCTTTGTGATAAGCTCTTTATTTAATATGAAAAATGAGTAGGGCAGCAAATTTTCAATTCTGCCTCCTTCGTATGTATCCCAAGGACCTACATGCAGCCCATGATCAGAAGTCAAAATTAAAACTAAATCCTCCTCATTTTGTAAATAGTACTCTAAAATATCATTTATATAATTTGCCAAGTCAGAATCCATAGTTCTGATAACAGATCCTGTCTTTTCATGCCCAGAACTAAAATGCGTGTAAGCATACTTGTTGTGATCTTTGTAGTTTCTAACGAATTCTTTGGTATAGTTCAAGAGATACTGATGCTGATAATGATTGCCAATGCACCGCTCCCTATCGCTAGCTTCATTAAACCCAAATAAATTGGCAGCGGCAAAATAAAGTCGACTAACCACGTGGTCAGTCCAAACCTTTCTACCTACCATTTTGGATAAATAATCCCATTTGGTTTCCCATCCGAACATAGTGACAAAGCCTTGATCTTCAAAGTACTTTCATATAGCATGCTCTTGCTGAATACTTTTGAACCTTTCGGAATTTGTTTGAGAGCTTCCTCTTACCTTATCTTTGTGGTTGTCATATGAGTCTCCAAGGAGCAGAGGAACGACGTTAGGTAATGTGTTTTCACCACTTGCATGCTCAATTTTGAAATCATATATGGCAAATTCCTTAGAAAATTTGCCCTTGACAATATTTTGGTTCATAAAATCTACCGTTTTAGTTAGAGTACGATAGAAATGCTGTCTTGACACAGAATCAAAGACAACAGTTAAGACTGTTAAAGGCTTAGAAGATGTGAGATTTAAGCTATTTTCTATGGATTTTCGCTTTTCTTGAGCCCTTTGTGAGGCACTCTCAGAAAATTTGTTATGGAGAAAAGCTTGCTTTTTGGACTTGCCACATTTTGCAAAGCCAAACTCAGAACTCCCTGTATCTGCAGGAGAGCTGTATTCCTGTCAGCTTTGGCTGCTTGGTGCAGACCCAATAGTTTCTACTTCTGGAAGGCTCCCTAAGCTTAATTCTGCTTTTCCATGAAAAGCACAGTCCATTCTAATGGCGTTATCTTTGAACGAGAAAATATCATATTCATCTCCACATGAAAATTTTCTTTTATTATATCTAAAAATGGTTGAAGCCTGCTTCTTTGTGAGACCAAAAATAGGCGGCTTACATTTAACTTCTGAGTTTTTGATGTTTACATCTGGTGAAAGCTGTTCTGATATAATTTCAATAGGCGTTTCATCTATGAAATTTTCATTATAAGTGCTTGCACTTATAGATGCATTTGTTTGGGGAATTTTATAAGAGTCAACATCCTTTTTGATTTCCGAGAATTCACCTTCTTTATCATTTTTCAATGGAAGACTGGAATTAAAAGAGCTCATATTATTAACTTCAGCTATATTTGTCGGATCACTTAAAGAGGTAGCGTTATTTTCTTTGCTGTCAGTTATCGCAGCATTATTCTCTGTTTTATTCAATAACTTTCCTTCTTCTAAACCTTCTATGTCTTTATCAGAAGTATTGTTGTGAAAATTAAAATGGCTTGAAGAATTAAAATTGCTCAAACTTTGCGTTTCATTTTTTTCAGCAACTTCATCAAGCCTTGAATAATTGAATTCTGATGCTTTATTATTCTCTAGATTTTGACTTTTCATGCCATCTCCCTCAAGTGATGAACTTTTATTCGTCATTTGGCTAAAAGATGAATTCATTAGTTTATTTCTCAAAAATTCATTTTCTTTAGTGACTTCACTTTTTATGTTTTCTTCTACCTTATTTTGGCTAATCTCTTGCATATCTGGACTTGGCAACTCAGTTTCCTGTGAAGTTTTATTCAAAGTGGAGTTGTAAATTTTATTGAGTTCGTCATAAAAAATTTCAGGATCCTCGGTTTTGTTTTGATTTCCATCAAAAGAAACCTCTGGTGAAGTCTTTGAGCGGCGATCTGGGTTCGAGAATTGTAAAAACTCAGAAGAGACCTGCTCTTCTGCAGTATTTTCATCAGGCTCTGGAATTGTTTGCACATCAACATAAATAGCCAGCATCCAAAAGAGGATGATTCCTGAAGTGAAGGCTAAAAAGAAGACCTGCAATTTGGAAACTTTTTTCCATGAATAGAACATAATTAATTACCATATTTCGAAAATCAAATAAATTAATAAGTAACATATTTTTATGATTCTGATAATATAAATAAACGCTTATTTTATAAAAAATACGCGAAAGTAAAAGTAATAAAAAACCATTTAAATTTCTAATAATTGAGCCTTAATTATTACGTAAATGAAAATCTTAAATTTCTAAAAATAAGCATTATTATTTATAGCCATTTGCATTTTTACAATATTTATTATTATGCTAAATAAACTCACATAATATTGTTACATTTGAAAATTATTTTCGTGAGCTTAAAATAGCAAAAATATAAAAAACTAAATATCAAATTAAACTTCTTTAAAAACTAATTACTAATCTATTTCTATAGGATGCTTTAAGCATGAGCATATTGGCTGAATATTTGACGCTTTAGAATCGCAACTCAATGCATTTCAATCACTTTGGACAAAGGTAAAAGTATGGTTTTCATGTTTCAGCCCTGGAATTTCTCCATGCTCAAATTTCTCAACTTTAATACTTTTGAACTCAATAGACCTTTTCTCTATTGCAATATTAAAAGTGTTTTTGTCAGTCCATGGCTGACTTAGCAACTGATACTGATTTACAATTTGCAAACCCCATTCAAGGCAGTACTTGTTCTCATCTCTGCATGCCTCTGTGCAGGAAGCTTCATTCTTTCCAACTACAACTGAAATTGAGTCAACGAGCTTTTCGTATAATTTTTTCTGACTTGGCTCCAAATCTGAGGTAA
The DNA here is from genome assembly GCA_949751835.1 of Blepharisma japonicum. Lineage (NCBI taxonomy): Eukaryota > Ciliophora > Heterotrichea > Heterotrichida > Blepharismidae > Blepharisma > Blepharisma japonicum. The sequence continues at coordinate 34,705 of CATKHK010000077.1, read as the reverse complement.
ACTTATAGTCTTTTGGCTTCTGGCAAATGCAATAAGAAATTTTCCCACCAATTGGCTCTTCCATTTCCATGCATATGTCTTTTTTTTCTTCAATTCTTGCTATATATTGCACTTGGACTTTAAATTGCTGTCCATTTGTAGAGAAAAAGGAGATTGGGAATCAGTCGTTTTCTACGTTCTTTTTTTCGAATTTATAAAATACCCTATCAGGGACTGCGATGGCATGGACAGAAAATAAGTAGTCTGGATTGTCTTTTACAGCATATTTTATTTTATACAGCCCAGCATCAGGCTCAGAAATTCCTTTTAAAGGAGCATATTCAACAGAACTGGACTTTTCAAATTCTATTGAAGAAATGCAGTAATTTTGCATGTTTTCTCTTTTAATTCTTCCATTAATCTCATATGCGGCTTGATTTCCTATATGAATAATTAGATCTTCCAGCTCATCAGCTCTCTTTCCTTCGTATTTCAAGCACGTACACCAATAAGCAGGATTTCCTATATCTTCACAGTTGCGATTATCATCAATTTTCTCCACAAATAAGGAAACAGCTGCTCTTAGCCCCGGCTTATTGTTTTTTAACTCACTATACTTTGGCGTGTCCTTTTCAATAATCTCATATGGGACCTTTGCCAAATATTTTAATGTCAAATGCATATCAAATTTACTTGTAATATGCTGAGTATTATGACTCAAAATCTCATGGGTATTTTTTCCTATTTTTTCTAAAATTTCTTTATTAGTTATCACAAAAGAATAAGGCAGCAAATTTTCGACTCTTCCTTCTTCAATAGAGTCCCAAGATCCTAAATGGATCCCATGATCTGACGTTAAAACTAACACTAAATCTTCGTGATTATTGGTGTAATATTCTAACACATCCTGGATAAAAGCCACAAAGTCTTCATCAATTGACCTGATTACGGAGCCAGTCCATTCGTGGCCATGTGAAAAATGTATGTATGAATATTTGTTATGGTCTTTGTAGTTTTTAATGAACTCTTTGGTATAGTTAAATAGAAACTGGTGGGAATATTGGTTACCGATACACCGGGCTCCATTGCAGACGTCGCAAAAACCGACTTGGGTTCATGCAGCGTTATAAAGGCTACTTACGACGTGGTCAGCAAAGACTTTTCTACCGACCATACCTGATAAATAATCCCATTTGGTCTCCCAGCCAAACATAGTTACAAAACCTTGTCTTTCATAGTGTTTCCAGAGCGAATCTTCTTCCTGAACTATTAGCCAACTCTCTTGAGCTCGAGAAGTTAAAGGGAAACCCTTCACTTTTGCTTTATGATCATCATAGGAATTTCCTAGAAGCAAAGGAACGATATTTGGCAAAGTGTTTTCTCCGTTGGCATGCTCAATTTGAAAATCATATATGGCGAATTTTTTTGAAAATTTGCCTTTGACGATATTTTGGTTCATATAATCGACTGTTTTGGTGAGCGTACGATAGAAGTGCTGCCTGGATACCGAGTCAAATACAACTGTTAAGACTGTTAGAGGCTTTGAAGACATGAGATTTAAGCTGTTTTCTATTGATTTTCGCTTTTCTTGAGCCCGATTTGAAGCATATTCAGAGAATTTGTTGTGGAGAAATGCTTGCTTCTTGGATTCCTGGCATCTTGTAAAGCCAAATTCGATATTTCGTAAGTTTAGAGGAGACATATACGGGACCCACACTTGATTAAATGGAACATTTCCAAGAAGCTCATTCTCAGGAGCATTCCCTAGATTGTATTGCCCTGAACTGCAGTTGAAATAAAGGAAATTATCTTTCAACGTAAAAGTGCTGAAAGATTCTCCGCAGCCAAACGATCTTTTGCTCCCATATGGGAATCTAGATTTTGCTTGATCTTTTGTGTAGCCATAAACTGATGGAACACATTGGACATTTGGGCTTTTGATCTTCAGCTTAGGTGTTAAATTTTCTGATGAAATTTTATCTGAATTTTCATCAAGCAGACTCTTTGAAGACACTTTGAAATCTTCTTCTAAAAGTTCATCCTCAAATTTTTTATTTTTTGTATAGTTTTCATGAGCATTCTTTAACTCTTTGTCAACTTGTACAGCATTTGAGTCTTGAGAATCTATTTCTGATGAATCATCAGAAAAAGAACTCTCAAACTTTTTATTAATGTTTTCATACTCGACTTCTAAGTAAATATTTTTTATATCTTCATCTTTCTTTTTAGCACTAATAGGGTCGAAATTTTCTGTTACATTTGTACTAAATTGGTTAGAATCTGAAAAACTCCTTTTATCAAGCATTGCATTTTGCTCTTCTTCTTGCACAGCAAGATTATTTTTACTAGGGATTTTTGATAAGTCTGAATTTTTAAATTGATCAATAAATGAATTATCAGGATCTTTGAATTGGGTAGTTTTATTACTATTTGGACCAATTTCTATACTTTTAGGATCAATATTGTTTAAATCTGCGTCAATCATTGTCGTTTCATTTAAGTTTGCTTGAGATTTCTGGCCGTAAATAGAGTCGGAATCCCTTTTAAAATCACTATCAATAAGGTGATTATTTTCGTTTGAATTGATATATTTTTCTTCGTCTATTTGCTTTTCTTTGAAATTAGGCTCATAATTGTGTTCTCTTCCTGTCTTATTAAAAAATGAGCCAGGTATGCTCAATTCAACCATCAATTCGGTATCATCATTTTCTGGCGTTAAAAATTTCTGTATGTCAACATAAGCAACAAGAAGCCAAAATAGCATGGTCAAAAAGAGTAGAGCTATAAAAAGCTTTTGAAATCTTGAGAGATTTTTTGTCAAGCAATTCATATTATGTATTATTACATGACTTAATCATTAATAGTTACCATTAGAGCCTTTTTCCTTAAAAATTAAATATGCTAAATATTAAATGATTATTTATGAATAGTAATCTATTATTGAAGAAATTTAGAGTATTTGCTACTGGAAAGAAAATAAAAATAACCAAATTTTTGTTTTGGCTATTTTCAAAAATTTATTAAAATTTATTTATCTTAAAAAGCAATCAATGCTTTAAATTTTATTTAAATTATTTATGCAGCGAAAACGATCTCTTTATCATATTAAATATTTTTCTAATTATGAAAAAAGCTCTTCCAAGTATAAACATAAGAGCAGGCATTTCTCCCCCAAAAGCTATAAATCACTCGTTAACAGCTAGGTCTACAAGGCAAAATAGCAGCCATAAAAGCTCAATGTAACATTTAATGCAGTATAAATCATATTTCAAAAGAAAGTTTTGAAAATTCTCTTGAAAGTTCAGCATCCCATTCTTTTTCAATCAATATTCAGAAACCTCAAAACCCAACTTTTCAAAGGGACGAACTAAAAAGGCTTGAAGAAGAGCTTGATATGCAAGAAATAGAGCTCAAAACTTACAATTTTCTCGACCGAAATGATCCAGAAACCGGTGTAAAAGAATTTTCCGCTTATAAAAACTATTTAGAAGGATTGTCACTTCTTCTCAAACAACAGGATGCAAGAATTGGGAACACCTTGGTGCGTGGATTAGTCGGGCTTACAAGGGCTTATAAAAAAATCATCAATAGATCTGAAGCCCCGAAGCCAGAAATTGTTCCTAAAAAGCGAACCCGAGAGCAGCTAACCCAAACATATGAATTAGCAGTAGACAGCACCCCAAGTATCGTTCCTCCAGTTAAAGAAGAATCAAATTTTGAGCTTGAAGTGTTTAAGCGACTCGCTAACCGATTCCAGAACATTTCTCGAGGGGTTTTATCCCAGAAACTCAATGATTTGCACGACTCTTTATGCCTGATGCTGACTGATATTCCAAGTCCTTCAGAAACCCCTGATATGTTGGATATAAATATTGTCCACTATGTACAAGATATTGAGCAGGGCATAAAAGTCATCCAAAACGAAATCAGTACGCATTTGAATCGAAAAGCCAATTTAAGTAGGCCAAAGGTCGATAGGCTCTTGCAGACTGATATAAAATTCGTGGATTTAAACGAGTATGATGCATTGGCAAGTTTATTGAAGGAAAAAGAGCTGAAAATTTTAAATTATAAACAGCAGATGAGCTTGTTTAAGACGAATGCAGAAGATTTACAACTTCAGTTAGAACAATCCAAAGCTTCAATAGCCAAATATAAGGAGAAAATTGTGGGGATTGAAGAAAAAGAAAGGAAAAACAAAGCTGAATTGGGAAATCTGCAAAGGAAACTTGAAGAAAGTGAAAAGTTTAAGCAGGGGTTTGAGCAGGCAAATGAAAAATTGAAAGCCTTAGGAAATGAGATATATTTAGCTAAATTAAGCGGAATTATTGCACAAGAAAAACTATCACAAATCGAGCAGCAGTGAAGACAGGAGCATGGTGGGGCCAGTTTTGAATATAAAAATATTGATGAAGAGTCTCTGATAAGGAAATACAATCTAAAAAAAATCGACTATGCAGTTGAAATGATAGAGTCAAATAAGCCAGGACTCAAAAAAATCCCTTCTGGGACAAGTTCGAGAAGGAGAAGCCCAGAAGACACGCCGTCTAGTGGGTGAAATGGATCATCAAAAATGAAAAATCCTCAAGATGGCAACACATTACAGATTCCAGGCCAAAATGATCAACAAGCCCTTATAAGTCTTAACCAAAAATCTGTATTAGATATGGCTAATTCATCAGACCAAAATCGACGTAAAAGTTTTTTATCTTCCTTTTTGAGCCCAAGCAATAATAATGACCATGACCATTGCAACAGCTCTTTTTCAAACGATTTTGTAAATAAAAACACAACCGAAAAACAGTCCACAAATCCCTTAGGTGTGAAGAATAAGTCTCAAAGAATTTCCAATAAAAAGGATCTTTTAGAAGAAAAAGAGCAAGAATACTTTGATAAGGATGGAAACATTGCTGTATGAGTCTTAAAAAAATACCCTGACTTAGAGTCAATTCCACCACACTTGAGAATTGAATATATTCGGGGTATGGCTGGCCACGATGATAGAAAGTGCATAGGGGAGTGCAAACACTTGAAAAGAGCACGCTTGATTAAGATGAAGGCTAAAGGGCTTTTGTATCCCTTGAAGAAAGCATTTATTCAAGGATTATAATTATGATAACATTAGTTTCATTTTATGTAAATATGTATATGCTCTCTTAATCAATAAGCTCTACATAAAAATGAATTGAAATAACTAAAGGGGCTATAAATTATGGAATTCGGCCCACAGTCAATCGATGAGAATTATGAAGGGACCTGCCCTCAATGCAGCTTTCACTTCGAAGGGTTCAAGCAAGCAAGAGCTCATATGGCAAAGTTCCACAATTTCACTCCAGTTTGCCCCATCTGCTCAAGAACTGAGAAATCTACCAAAAGACTTTCCTATCATCTTAGAACGGACCACCCAAGGTGCTCATATTGCTCTGTAAGATTCTTGCATAGAGAAGAGTATTATTTGCATAATTTAGTAAAGCACATAGAAGAAATAATTGTATCAAATAAGCTCCTGAATGTAATTAATCGATTTGAAAAAAGGTGCAGATTGTGTGGTTTGAAGTTTTCTAAGCGGTGCTATGCACATTTACATCTTCAATATGCTCATCCTTTACTTAAACCATTTTTCAGCAATTTAAGAAGCAGTTAATTAATGTGTCAAATAGATTGAGCATTTAATAATAAATGTTCTTAAAATAATTCAGAGATTTAATTCATAGCAAAAAGGGTTTATGATAATAAATTTATATGTTGCTCAGCAGTTCTTTTGCTTTATTAGATAATTTAGTAAAAATATAGCTTATTCGCACTGAAGCAATATCATCAATTTATTCGAGAACTTTTCGTTCAAGCTTGAGATTCATGAAAATTTAAACAACTCTATGAAATAATGCTTAATGACAATTAGGTAAGTAGTTGCTACGAAAGTTTACCTAAAGAATTATAGGAAAACTCATTTAATTTTAATTGTATCTAATATTTTTTCGAAAAAGGATGATTCAAAGAATAATCATTATTACTTGCTTAGAATATTTTCAGAGTATTACCAATTTATAGTAGAAATCATAATTGAAAGGATCCTATGAGTTCATGCCTATGTGACTCTGATAATTATATTGCATTGTGAAGCACTTCAAAACCTTTAATTTAAGAAAAATTCGAATGTTATAAGTATATTGAGAACTTTTATTGCTTTAAGTATCTCTTATTAAATAATTGGTGCAAAAATTTAATGCCTATTCCAATTATGTTTCTATGCAATTCGAGCTGCCTTATTATTAGTTTAAAGCATTTCAAAAATTAGAGAAGAAAACTTATCAATTATTTAGACTTAAGTAATTAGTATTTATAAACAAACAAAATTTTAAAGAAAATGGCTTAGTTAAAGATTAAGAAGAAAGCTGCCAATAAGCTTAGTATTGCTGCACTGCTGTCGCTTGAAGTTAAAGTCTTGATTGTTACAGAGACCAATGAGCTACTGGTTGAGTAATCAATGCAAGAAGGCCAGAGTGGATAGTTGTTGCAAGCAGTGAAATAGCATTGATATTGAGTTCCTTGAGATAAACCAGAAACAGTTAAACTGGCACTTGTGCTAGCTGTGCTATTTGCGTATGCAGCATAGCCAGGGTTGGAGTTTGCATTGAGTCCATCAATGACTTGCCATGCATAAGTGTTATAAGTCGATGTTTCATCGCTGCAAGAAACATAAATCGTGCCTGCTTGAGATGAGGTTGCAGTGAAAGTAGCAGTTGTTTCTCCAACTGTGGATGAGGCTGGATTTACAGTCCATGAAGGAGTTGTTCCAGTTGTTGCAGTTCCTGTGGTATAGGTTGAAGTAGTGTAGCTGTATAAGCTGGAGAAGTCAGATGTTGCTTGGGTGTCATCAAGGTTAGTAGCAATTTCACTTGATGGGTAGGTTGCAGAGAAGGCTCTATCGTAAAGCACATTGTAAGTGAAAGAGGAAGTGCCTGTTGAGTCAGCAAGATACCTTGTTGATGTAGGAGGGGTGTATGATGCTAAAGTGAGCCATGCTGGGTTAACTCCCATGTTTTTAGCCAAAACATTTCTAATGTTGTCACTGCTGCTTTGGGCTACAGATCCTGAGAAGGAAACTGTCGTAGTTGTAACACTTGGGAGTGCAGAGGTGCTGAATGAGCTTGTGACTGCAGTATAACTTGAAGTGCTATTAATAAGTCGGTTGTCAACATAAGCAGTGAAAACATAGTCAGTTCCTCCCATCAGGTTATCGAGCACTACTTGAGCTGAGGTGCCAGTATAGATTACTTGGGCATTAGTGTAATAATTAGCGCAATGCTTAGCATGCATTCTTCTGAAGAATGAGTTGATATCAGTGTCACCTTTAGTAGTATCAATGCTTGTTTCAGTTTCTGCGTAGTCCATATCTTTCATTGCTCTATATGAATAAGTTTGGTTGGCTGGAGAAACGAGATCTGCAGTTATTGAAACGAGTTCTGAGTAAGTAGGAATGCTTGATCCTTTGCAGGAAAATCCCCAATAAAGAACTCCATTTTGTGGTGAAGTGACAGTCAAGGTGATTGAGTTTCCAGTAATAGTTCCTTGCTGAATGGTGATGGTTGGCTGTGTGGCGGTTGAGTCAGTAGATGAAACAGTGATTGTTCTTGAAGTAATGGCTCCATAAGCGGCTGAATCAGTTCCTGAAATGGAGAATGCAATAACTGGAGATGCTTGAGTGGAATCGTAGGTTGACGAGACAGTGATTTCAAAGTAGAGCACATCAGAATCCTTGGTGAACTTGAGAGAAGTTGGATTAAATGAGATTCCGGATGAAGTGGTTGATGGGGTAATAGTCAGATCTGTTGCAGGGGATCTGGAAAGGGTCACTGCAATTGGAATGCTCTTGTGTGACTTGTAAAGAGTTGGGATCGTTGCAACTGTAGGAGTAATTGTAGTTGAAGGTGTGCATACCTCAACCAAAACACTTAATGGGGCACAGTAAATGTCGCTTGAAACTCCTGGCTGTCTATTTTCTAAAGGAGTCCAATTGATATAGTACAGTCCTTGTGAAGTGCCTGTTTTAGCTGAAACTCTGAAGGTGATTGTCTTGGTCATTTGATAAGCAATGAAGCCGTAGTGGACTGAAGTGTACTCGAGGTTTCCACTATCAGGATAATTCGAATTTGAAGATGGAGTCAATTTCAATGACTGAGACTTCATTGGCCATGAAGAATCAACAGTGATTTGGATATCTTGGCTTTGGGTTCCTGGAGTAAGCTGAATCTTGTTATTTCCGTTTTCTGGATTGTATGAGTTGACATTGACTGCAGTAGCAACTGGGTTAAAACCAAGATAAGCTGCATTGAGGATGTCATAGCTTTTACCGCTGATTGTGGTATCAGAAGTGTGGATTGCGGCTACACTAAATCTGCTTGTCCACTCAGAGAAAGATCCGAAGGCTGAGGTATCCTTGATGTCCCACATAGAATCAGTTCGGCTAAGTCCCCATTGAGCATTATTAATAGCAGTTAAATTGATTCTTATTCTGTCAGTGGATGCAAATGTCTTGGTGACAGTTGAAGGAATTGCAAGAGTCACTCTTCCAGTGACAACATCTGCACTGCAAGAAGCAGTGCTAGAGCTCCAATCATTAGCAACAGTTGAATCAGTGTTAGCAGCTCCTGAGTCATCGTAGTATTTGGTAGTGCAAGCTGTGGTTCCTGAGTTGGCGAGTTTAAGGTTGAATTGTGGTGGGAAGCGAATTTCAAAGGAATACTCACTGTTGAAGGTGCCTGCACTATAGAAATCGAAAGAATACGTGGATGAGCCAGATAATGATTGCCCACTAACGGTTACAGGCTTGAGTGTTACAGAGTTTGCGACTGGGTCTGAGGTTGTTGCACCAACAGCTGAGTTGACGAAGGCCTTAACAGTTCCAGTTGAGCCATAATGCCAAATGTTAAAGTATCCTGTGGTTCCAGATTTTGGATTTCTGATTCCATTGACTGTAAGATCTAAGCTAGCTGATGTAGTTGCTGTCTTAGACACTCCAGAAACTTTAAGGTACCAATGGTCAGCAGCACATGCAACACTTCCAAGAGCGGTAGAACTGCAAGTGAGATACCAATCATTAGGGAAGCAGTCTGGATAAGTGTTATCTGCGTCTCCAAGGTAGGCATCGAAGTCTCTTGGGAATTGAATAATAAAGTAGTCTCCAGCTGCAACAGCTTGGTTGCTTGAGAAGCTGAAGAGATAGTTGGCTGCCTCGCCAGCGTTATCAACGTTGCTAGCTTTGACAGAAGTGAGAGTCACTGCTCCTGCTGGGGCTGTATTGACTGTAAGAACAGCTCCTGGGGTACTGTCTGAAATAATGGTCACATCGTTCCATTTAGCTGTAATTTGGAAGCCAGTTGCAGTTGCTCCAGAATCACTTGGGAGAGTAATAGCGCTGTCCAAATAAAGCTGAACTGGTGATAGAGCTGATAAGCTATTTACTAAAGTGACTTGGACAGTTGAGCTTGAAATAGTGCAATCTGAGTATACAACATTTGACCAACAATAGTCCTTGATATCTCCAGATTTAAGCCATGATCCAACACCACCAGGTGAAATAGTAAGAATGCTGCCGGCTGGTAGTGGTTTAGAAAGAGTAAATGAGAGATATATGTCAACACTAGCTGCTCCTGCAAAGTTTGGATATGCAGTTGGGCTGGTTGTAGAGGTTCCTGGATCTCCAGCAGCTGCCATATTAATAGTTTGGGTTAATGATGATCCGGAATCAATGTAGTTGTTATTGGCATCTTGGGTTGTTACTGCACTAACACAGGATGCAGTTGAGCCTGAAGTAGGTGGGAGGACGTGTGAGAATGTGACAGTGATGGTTCCAGCTGAAAAATCTGCTGATGCAGTGATTGTTGTAGAGGTGCCAGGGGTGCAAGATCCTGTCATTCCTGAGACTGTGCAAGATGCATAGCTATATGACCAATTGTTGTCCATAGTGAGGGTTACTACACCGCTCTTAGGCACAGCGTGAGGAACTGATACTGTTATTGTCATTGTTGAGTCAACAGTATCTGGTCCTCTTAATGAAGAGGCTGATGAGCTGCATGTAACATCGGTTATTGTTCCAACGCTAATTGTATTGCCAGTAATCGTGGATATATCAGATGCAGTGCAAGCAGCTCCAACAGTGGTTGCAACGAATACGTTGAAGTGAATGCTGTTGCTTCCATCAGTAGCTCCAGCATATCCTGGTGCTACAATATTGGTGATTGACATAGCAGATCCGCCTGATGCAAGACGAAAATTCCCATCATCAATACCCATAATAAACCCTCCAATTGAATATTTGTCAGCCATAGTTACTTGATAGCTCTTTGTAGGAGATTTAGTGGCAACTGTAATTGCAGATCCAGATAAAGTGAAGCCAGCAGGCAAACCAATTCCAATATAAGCGCCTGTGGCTGTATCAGCGTTCACATCTGCACCAGTAATTGCCAAGGTTTGAGTGCCAGAGATGTCCCAGGTAGTTGTTGAGGTTGCAGCTGTCAATGCTACTGCTCCTGCTGTGGTGTAAGCAGATGTCTTTATGCTTGTAAACAGGTAGTTTTTAATGTTTGAATCAGCTGATGTTTGGTAGTAAACTGCAGTGGTAGGTGTTAAGGATGTTGAGGCGGCTATAACACCTTTTGCAATATAGATTGAGACTGAATCATCCTTTGCCAAAGACCCTAGTCCTTTAATTGTAATGAGGCTGTCCGCTCCACTGTTTGTTTTAGTCAAAATGCAAGATACTCCGGCAGCTGTTCCTGTGCAAGGAAGATCACTTTTATCAGCTAAGCCAGTTCCTAAGTCAGCGCCTCCAGCAATAGTTACTTCAAGGGTGAAAACATTGGTTGATGACGTGAAATCAATAGCCATCAGCTTGGCAACAAAAGTGGTCATGAGTGGAATTGCTCCAACGGTACTAAGACACAATGGTGCAGTGATAATACCTGAATTTGCGTAGTCAGTATCCAACACAGAGAAGACAGAGCTTCCAACTTCGACAGTTGTGCTGGTGGTTGCTTTGGCCCAACATTCGTAAAAAGTGGCCAAGTTTGAGCGAACATAAGGTAATGCTGAGTTGCCTGAGTATGCAAAAACGAGGTAATTAGAGGCAGTTGGGGCAGTTGTAAATGAAACAGTGATAACGTTTCCACTTTGTGAATAGCTTCTTCCAGTGGTTGTACTTGAAAGAGCTGCAGCACTTGAAAAAGCATCAACTTTATCATAGACAGTTGCATCTCCAGCTATATAAGAAGAAGTGTATGAAAGGGAGGAAGATATTGGAAGATTGACTGAAATGCTTGTCCCTATAGCCCAGGCAACATTTGCATTAGGCAAGATTTCCCAGAAGAGATCATTAGCTTTGTCAGCTCCAAGCAAATATCCAGTTGTCCAAGTTGTAGAGCCTGAGCCAATATCTGGGTAATTATTTGACGCATCTGCATATGCATGATATGAGAAGTGGCCAAGTGCTTTATTAGTAGAGCTGAGAGGCCATGAGTATGAACTTGCAAGGGCATCAATTTGGGTTGTTCCAGTGTAGTAAGAAACAATTGAGGAAATCTTTGCGCCTGATGATAAAGCAGTGAGCAAAGTCACAGAGACTGAGGAAGATGCTGCAAGAGCAGCAGTTAAAGAAATTGTGACCTTGGTTGAGTCAGTGTTTGCACAAGTGGCAGTAATTGAGGATGATATAAAGCATTTAGCACCTGAGTTCGCAGTACCATCTACGTCTGCCCACCAATCTTTTGAAATATCAACACTGGTAAAAGTAATGACGACAGTTCCACCATTAGGAATTGCATGAGCATTGCTGAATGTGACAGTGGAGAAAAGAGTTGTGGAAGCTGGAACACTGCTCTCGTCGATACCGCTTTTAGATTTCCATGAACTAACTGTTATTGCACCTACTGCTGTGGTAACTGGGCCACTTCCAGAGTATTTGGCAAGCAAATTATTAGTGCCAAACCTCCAAATCTTGACAATCCATGTATTACTTGATGAAGACTTCACGAAACCAGGAAGTGTAAAAGTAGAGACTTTTAGCTTGATGGAAAGGGAGCTTGCAATAATAACATCTTTATCGACTCCGTATATATAAACACTCTTTGAGCCTGTGCTTGAGTACTGAGGACCAGTTGTATCAGAGCTTGAGGTTGCTAATGCACAAGGAAGGTTATGAGTACCATCATACCCGTAGAGCTGGTTAGTCACACTAGTGACATCTGAAGAGGAGCAAGTGACTGAGCTTGAAGCGAAAGACCAGTCTGAATCTGGGATGATTTCAATTATATCATGTCTCCAGAAACTTTGAGAAAGAGAAAATGCGAAATAAATGCCATCAGTCGTTGAAATAACTGGACTTGAAGCTCCTGACACAGTTGTTACTGTAAGGGTAGATGAACTTGTTACAGAGGCCGTAGTAGCAATGCAACCGAAAACGTAGTTTGCATCAATAATTTGACCTGAGGAAGATGTTCTGGTAACAATACCGAATGGGCCATATACAGCAGCTCCTGAAGGTAAAACAAGGGAGAAAGAAGCACTGGTATCAGTATTTGCTGAAACTGTCTTTGTTGCTGTAAGAGTACCAGATAATCCACTTGGGAGAATGATTTGAACGTAGCCATTGGTCAGAGCTGTTGATGGTCTGAAGTTAAAAGTAATAGTAGCTGTCAGACCTGAATTAGACCTTCCCAATTCAATTGGTGAACTCACCCAAGTTTCTTTTGGCCATAAAATTCTGCCAGGATCAAGCGTACTGTCCTTGGATCCTATTGAAACACAAGAAGCCAGTCCAATAAGAGCAATAAAGCTTATAAGACTTTTCATAGTGAGCTTTTCTTGAGAGAATGCCTCAAATAAATAAGGGAAACTATTTTAAAAAAAATTTTAAAAAATTCGGTTTTCTCTCGTAAAGTGACTTTGCCGAGTTAAAATGGAGTATTAGAGGGGTCGGGAGCAGAATTATAATAATAAAGATGACGGGTCGAAAAACTTAGCTCCTGGGCCTAGCGATGAGTTTGATATGAAGCTAATTGTCTCAGCAGTATTCTGGTGCATATTCATATATAAACTAGGAAATGATGAAGAGTTATCAAGCAATTACTGGAAGAAAATTCTAAGAAAAGCTATCCAAGTGCAAATTTATCGAGCAGATACGAGAAGAAGGAGCATAAAGGACATAAGTAAGAGTCTCTTAGGAAGAGGAATATCATCGGTTCAAAATAATTTGAAAAGCCAAGTATCTAAGCTAGGCTATAATCATCACAGAATCATTAGTTTTTAAGGAGAACTTTTGGATTGAATTACCTCTTAAATTATCAAATGCTTAGCTTGAGATGACTCCCTAGCAATTAATTAAGCAGACTAGCAAGCATCATTCTTACAAATAGATGAAGTTAAGAAATTTGGTTTAAAATTTATGAGAACTGGCCAGAAAACCAAATAAATGGCATGAAATTTTAAGGCACAGAAAATACCGAGCATTAGCCAAAGAAATTAGACAAATTAAGGGCTAGAATTAAGAAAATTGAATAAGTGATTCTTAAATAAACTTAAAGTAACTATCCTTTCATTAATAATTTATAAGTTAAAAGGGATATGGAAATTATCTAGAATATTCGAAAGGCATTTTTCTGAGCATAAAAGCTTAGAATCGTGAAGAATGACACCTTAAAAGGTCTTCTACTTAGAGCATGCGAGGGCTTGATCAAAACAAGGTTAAGTGTAAAGGATGCTATTATTTCATAGAGCAAGGGAAATAGCCTATTAAAAACAAAACCAAGCTATAGGCGCCTAAATATGGTCTAAATTCAAAATTCAAAGAAATTTAAAACTTTAATTTTGAATCAGAAGCTTTTTGGGCTTATAAATGGTCCATATTTTAGATAGGAAAATGTTCCAGTCTGAAAATATTTAAAAGGTAATTTTTTAAAGGTTCAAAACTGCTAGAAATTAAAACAATTAAAGTAAATAGCAGTTTACCGCACAATTGAATAGAATATCATACAAGTTACAAGTCCCTTTTAATCAGAAATTAAGATTGAGGCCTTATTAGAGATATATAGGCTTCTCTTATGCATTTTTTCAGGCTATCAACTCTGTCTTTATCATCAGACAGAAGAACAATGTAAGCTTTAGTTATCACAGAATAGTCGTTGAAAGAACCTTTCAAGTCGTTCTCAATTTGATTCTTAATTTTCCTAAATCTTTTCTTGTCTTCTTCCCTTTTTAGACTCTTCTCCAACATTCGGGCTTGATAGCGCTGCTTTGCAATCTTGGCCTTTTGCTTGCTCCCTTGCTTGAAGTGCTCCCAGTGCTTCAAAGCTTCTTCTTCCTATGTAACCGTCACATTTAAGAAATAGTGATAGTGATCGTCTAATCTAAATATTTTTGGGTACCAACTTAGGGCAAAGTCAACAATTTCAAAGGCATTTTTGGTGAATTTTTTCCCTCTTGTAGTTGCCATTTCATCACGTTTTGATTTTACATACTCAATTAAAGCCTCTATTGGAGTATGCCCATTATGATAAAGAAAATCCACTAGACAACCAACAGAAGTTCGTTTATAATTTTCTTCTAAGCAATCTAGACTAAATACGGTTCTGTCCATTCTTTTATTAGCTGCTTCCATTTTATTAATAACTCGAGTTTAAATAAATATGGAATGAATTATAGTTAGACAGCTAATAAATTTCATTTTTAATTAATATCAACTCAAAATCTCCCACTGAATTTTTTTAAAAAATAAGATTTTAGTTTATCTTGCTAGAGAACAAAACCTGTAGAAAAAAAATTTTCTTTAAGAAAATTGTTTTTAGTATAAAATTTTTGAAATAAATATTTGGATATAAATTAGATTTTTTTTCCAAATAAACTCCAAAAACATTAGGAATTTTTATATAAAATATTTAAAATAGAAATTCAACGCCTCACTACAAAGGATAAAAGTAAAATAAAGTAAATATCATGTTTCAGTATTTTTAAAACTAGAAGTCTATGGAATAAATAACATACCACATGTAACTGCTATTTTTTAAAAAGGCAGCATTTTAAATTTATATGAATTCATAGCATTTATATTGTTGATAATTAATTTTTTTAATTTGAAATTTTAATCAAATTATTAATCCAATTAAAATAATAATTAGAGTTTGATTAATTCTTGTCTTAGTTATTCATCAGAACTAACATATCTTTTATTTATGTCTTAAAAAACAGAAAAATTAAGATGCACAGCCTAATGCATCAATTGTTGGTCGTTCCTAGAGTGTCTTAATAATTTTTAATATAGCTGAGCTCAATTCCAATTCCCAATCTTACACTTATTTGCATCAAGTACTCGTGTACTACCAGCAGAAGATTTAACCAAAATGAATCATTGCTAGTCCAAATAATTCTATAAGAATTGATTAGTTATTTCGTGTAAGCTAAAAAATCTGAATAAATTATATTATTGACCAAAATATTTATATTCATTTAAAGCATTTTTACTCGTAAAAATCGCTTTGGAAAGCAAAATAAATTGGCATGTGACAGAAAAATTTGCAAAATCCATCACCTGCAGAAATGAAGATCGAATTTTTCAGAAATTCACAAATAGCAGAAAATAATTTTTGGATTGAGTTCTTCTTTGGAATCAATTGGACTTTGTGAAGATTGCTTGATAAATAATTATTTAAGGTAATTGAGAGAGAGTGGTTCAAACATTTTAAGTCTCTATTTTTTGGACGCTTTTTTCGGATGGCAACATTTTGCTATATTATGCTTAAACTTTATCGTATTAAATTAGATAGTATTTTTATGTATTTTATTATGAATTTGGATCGGTTTTAATGACAGCTTATTATATAAACGCCTTGAAATAGGTGTTCCAATGATGGTTTTCTAAGGCTCAGTTTGGGTTGGGAAATTTGTCCAGAACCTTCAAAAAACTTATAATGCTATCCCAAGAACTTTTGTATGCGATTTTTTTGACTCAGCTTGATTCATTGTTTTAGCATTAGATTGGATGGTTAATCGAGGACAGGACTATACAGATGCTTCAAAATTAAATAATACCATCAGAAGTATAGCTATCACTGGATGCTTAGGGAAAATAAGAATGTTAAAAGGATCAAATGACAGAGAAATGACAACAATGGACATTAGCAGCAATCATATTGTGAACGGAACAATCCGAATATATCGCGTAGGGACTTTTAGCCCCTATAGAACTCATTATTTGCTATAGTCAGCCTGCTATATATGGAGATAATTCAGCTACAAAGCCCTCTGACTTGAGACTTATAGATGGAAATTGCCCTTTTTCTGATAAAGAAATCAGAACTTTTTCAGATGGGAGAATTGTTGTATTGTTTATCTGTTTTCCACTTGGAACTATTACTGTAGTTATAACATTTTTTATATGAAAAAAATGATGGAATGTGAAAATAGAAAATTTTACTGTAAAAGAGGAAATTTCTATCTAGGACTTTATGGTCAGGGCTACAATTGTAGTGGAGTTCTTCCAATTTGCTTCTATGGAGCCTGATTATAGGCTAATAAATACTTTTCTAGTTGAAATTGGAGATTTACTTTCATTGAATTTGAGTAGTGTAAATTGCTTTTGAAAATAATCTTTACTGGATTTTCTTTGATATTATTCTAGCTTTATGTTTTTTCTGGATAGTTCTGTGTTTTATTATATTATTCAGGCTTGATGAAAAATTGAGTTCACTCTTTTATTTAGATTTTTAGGACAAGTTGGAGACTGATTTATGCCAGTTTTGGGGAATTTACGCTTTATTCCTTTCGTGTCAATTCTCTTAGATATTTTTGTTTGTGATCAATCAATTGGAAACAGCTTTTCTAAGAGTTTTTTGGTAAAGGATTGCCATCAATTTTGCTGAAAAGGCATTCACACAATTTATGTAGTTCTATCTATTCTTGCATTGCTTACTTATGAACATTTAGCTGTATTCTGCAGGCCTCTTTGGCAAGAGCTTCAGTCCCAACTACATGTTAAAACTTCACCAGCATTTTTGATATTAAAAAGAGGTGTACAAATATCTCTAATTGTTATGAATAAAACAGTTAAAAGAGCACAAGCAACTGCTCATGGGTTTCTGTTTGTCCTTATCCTGGTTCTATATAATATTTTCATATTCAAAAAATATCCTTATAACTATCCTTGATTTAGTTGGTGGCAATTTATAAGTATTATTGGAGTGGCTTGGCTTTCATTTTTATCAAGAATGAACCTTTAATTGGAAATAATGGAGCGTTTTATTGAGTTGTTCTAGTCTTTTTGGGGTGGATAAATTTGTGTGGAATTGGTTTATATACTCCCTTCCCTGGAGTGGCGCGCACTGCGTTCCACTCCAGGGAAGGGAGTATATGCCCAATGAAAGAAGTATCCCAGTTTGCTTTTCAGACCAAGAGGAAATGATCAGTCTCTTTTATTTGATTTTGCTTTGAGATTTGGGAAGGCGGCTGAAAAAATCAATTATAAGGCTAAACTCATTGAAAAAAAAGACTAATCCTCCAGAATCTCAAATATCTTTTGTGAAACCAATTCAAAATAAAGAAAATGAATAATTGAAGGAGCGTCAAGTTTTAAAAGGAGTGTAAATTACTATAATAATAAAATTCAAATTAATTTCTTTTAAGAAATTATAAAGCTAAATATAAGAATTGATTTGCTAAGCTTTAAGCCAAACCTATTTTGAATAAAATGCAGTCAATTTTTTGAAATAGTCTATAATTTTCACAATTCATTCAAATTGAGCAATAAAACTTAAAAATTTTTCAGGAAATGGCACAATAATCAAAAATTTTAATAATCAAAAATAGCTAAAGAGAACCTGAAAATTTGTATATTCATAAATTTTTAAAGCATGTAATTATAATGTAGCTTGTGCAAATATAAATTTGCAAAATCTTGCTTTATTCTGCAGCGTTGTGGCCTTTGCTAAGTTTATTCCTATTTTTAAAGTATTTTAACAGAGAAGCTTTAATAATATAGTTTATCTTTAATACATTTAGTCTAATAATTAATGGAGTCAAAGCAATGTTTTGAGCAAGGGTGTGGGTTTGAGGTTGAATATGCATGCAAATGCACTTCTCCTCAAACTTTATCATGTGAAGTTCACTTTGGAAAGCATATGAAGTTGCCTAGCAGAACTCACGACTTTGAGTCTATTTTTGTAGAATCGTGCAAAGGGACGAAAGAAGCAATCGTTGGTTTTCTTACAGAAGAAAAGTCGGGGGATGGCGAGTTGAAGAGAAATATCGCAGCTTCCTATAGTCAGCGACTTTTTGATACAGAGTGTGACATTAAAAAGCTCTTAAAGAATTTAGATTCTTATTCGGCTCAAATTAGTAATTGCTTTACAAAGATTTCTCAAACTAAAAAATTATCAAAGTCTATTTTGGGACTATTGAGTTTGCACCCTGATGAAGTTGTTGAGAAAGTAAAATCGATTCCAGCTAATCCTGACTGATATAATAGCTCAAAGGTGTTTTACGGATTTAATGAAAAAATTGGGAAAATAATTGAATGCTTCATTAAAGACAAATTTGAAGCTTATCTTGACAAAGGCTCTTAAATATAGAAAGCACTCTTGAAGCACATAATAAAATTATTAATTCGACAAATGAAGAGCATAGTAAGGCTATCAACTTAGCGAATAATGAGCTGGCAAACGTCAACGACACTGTTTCTAAATTGATAAATGAGAATAAAACATCAAGGCAGAGTTAGAAGATTGAAAAGAAACAATAAAACAAAACTTAGAAAATAAGATAAGCGTGCTTAGTTCTCAAATTAGCAGGATCACTGAAAACTTCAGTCGCAAATTAGAAAAAGTTAAAAAATCTCAAAAAAAGAATAAAAATACTGAGAGCATAAATATGATCCATCAAGAATTAAGAGACAAAAATTCTGAAATTTTAAATAGATCAAACGATTCTGAATTAGAGCAAAAGTTTAGAAATACTTGCTCTATATATGACAGCGACTTTCGAATTTATGATCCTCCGCTTCAGCAAGCTTATCAAGATTACACTAATAATTATCATCAAAAAACAGCTCTTTATACTATTAATAAGGGCTATGGTAACAAAACTAATTTGTTTATTTATGACACAGAAAGTGGAAGACGAATGATCAAAGTTTTGGAGACCCCGGAGCTTCTTGATTATCACCCATGCATAACTCAACTTCCTAATAATGAATTGTTTTGTTTCGGAAATTATCCAGATTCCGGCATTTCATTAAAAATAGATGGAAATTATGAAGTCTGAAAACTCCCATCTGGAACTCCTTGTAGTGCCTCATCAGCTATCTATTTCAATAGAAATGTTTATTGCTTTGGAGGATATTATAGTAGTGCTTTAACTCTATCAGAAAGATTTGATTTGGATGCAAATCGATGAATAAAACTAGCTCCTATGCCACAAGCTGATTATTGTTGCTATAGTTTAATTATGAACGGCAAAATTTTGATTTCTGGATATTGTAATAGAGATCTTTTACGATATTCAATTGAGGGTAACACTTTCGAAATAATTCCTTTCCAGTTTGCAGCTAATAAAAGAAAGATCCTTATAAATGCAGAGAGACTATTTTTGATTGAATGCGACAGTGGATCAATCTATGAAAGTGAAGTTTCAAATGATGCTATTTGAAGAAAAATTGGAGTCTCAATAATCAGTAATGTTTCTTATCAAGTTTATTGCTCATATAATAAAGAAGCAATAAACATTGCGTGCCTTGACAATAATTTTGTTATTGCATACTACAAGTTCGATCTGAATAAAAATTTATTGACTGGCATGCTTTAAGATAAGTTATTCAATAATTTTAGGTTCGTTTATAATTATTTGTACATTTTGTATAAATTAATTTCAGCGTTTATAGTAAATGTTTTATAAGATATTCAGCTTAGAATAAACTCCTTTAATAAAAAGTTGCAAATTCAAAACCTCTAATCATTTTGTTTAATTAGACTGGCTATTTATTTTGCTTTATATAATAGCCACCGATCTCTTCATGAACAAACAAAAAACATTCTTTTGGATGAGTTTTTTATAATTTTTAAAAGTATTTGATTTTAAAGGGTATGAAAGAAAAAATACATTAATTATAAGATTGATCTATAAAATTCAAAGACTCTCGATTTTGAGATTAAGTTAGGAGATTTCATTTAATTAATTTAGCTGACTAACTATAGCTTCTTTCTTATATAATAATTTTGGTTATTAAGATTTAAGTTCTATCTAGAAATTCACCTCATAAATTTTATTTGATTTTGCTTTTAAATTTGAGAAGGCAGCTGAAAAATCAATTATAAGGTTAAAATCATCAACAATAAAAAAATTAATCCTCCAGAATCTCAAAAGTCTTTGTGATGAAGAAAATGAATGATTGAAGGAGTGTCAAATTTTAAAAGTAATGTAAATTAGAAATTAAAATTAATTGCTTTTTTAGTCTATAGTCTTAAGATCAACAATAAGTATATATTAAATTCTTCTATGCAGTTTAGCAAAAATTATTTTAGCATATCACTTTCCAATTTGGTTGCCTCCATCGATGAAAGAGAAATATTATTTTTCCTTTTATTCATGAGCTTTTACAAAAATATTGCAACCAGAAGAGATCTCAAAAAAGAAATTTGCTAAGGATCTTCTAAAAGCACCAATTAAACTTTTTTGTATTATAAAAAATTAAATTAATGTAGATTTCTATAAATATGAAGTTCAAGTCTGTCTTAAGTCAAACCCAATTTGAATAAAATGAAGTCACTTTTTTGAAATAGTCCCTTCTTTTCAAAATTCATTCAAATTGAGCAATAAAGCTTATAATGTTTTCAGGGATTGGTGGAATGGTAAAAAATTTTTAATATCATGATCTCTAAAGAGAAGGGAAAAATTGTATATTCATCAATTTTTCAAGTGCAAAATTATTAAATTTAGCTTCAGCAAATATAAATCACGAATTTTTGCTTTATATAGTTATCTTAATACAATCAGTCTTTATAATTAATGGAGTCAAAGCAATGCTTCGAGCAAGGGTGTGAGTTTGAGGTTGAATATGCATGCCAATGCACTTCTCCTCAGACTCTTTCGTGTGAATTGCATGTCGGAAAGCATATGAAGTTGCCTAGCAGAACTCACGCCTTTGAGCCTATTTTCTTAGAGCCTTGCAAAGGGACGAAAGAAGCACTTCTTGGATTTCTTACAAAAGAAAAGTCAAAACATAGCAAATTGAAGAGAAATATCGCAACTTCCTTTAGTCAGCGTCTTTTTGATTCAGAGCATGATATTAAAGAGCTCTTAAAGAATTTAGATTCTTATTCGGCTGAAATAAGCAATTGCTTCACAAAGATTTCTCAAACTAAAAAATTATCAAAATCTGAGCAAGACCCAATTTTAGGACTATTGAGTTTACACCCTGATAAAGCTGTTAAGAAAGTAAAATCGATGATTCCAGCTAATCCTGATTGATACAATAATGCAAGAGTGTTTTGCGGATTCAGTGAAAAAATTGAGAAAATAATTGAAAGCTTCATTAAAGACAAATTTGAAACTTACCTTGACAAAAGACTCTTAAACATAGAAAGCACCCTTGAAGAGCATAATAAATTTATTAATTCAACAAATGAAGAGCATAATAAAGCTATTAATTTAGCAAATAACGAACTAGCAAACGTAAAGGATACAGTTTCTAAACTTATAAATGAGAATAAAAAAAGTCAAATAGAATTAGAAGAATGAAAAAATACAACAGAAAATGAGGTAAGCTTACTTAATTCTCAAATAACCAAAATTTCTGAAGAATTTAATCGCAAACTGAATAAAGCAAAACCTGAAAATCAGCATTCTGAACACATAAATAGAATCCTTCAAGAATTAAGAGACAAAAGATCTGAAATTTTAAATAGGCCAAATGATTCAGAATTAGAGCAAGAATTTAGAAGTACTTGCTCAATGTATGAGAGCGATACCAGTGTATATGATCCGCCGCTTAAGCAAGCTTATCAGGATTATACAAGTGCTTATCATCAAAAAACATCTCTCTATATTGTTAAAAAAGATAATGCTAACAAAACTAATTTGTTTGTTTATGACACTGAGAGTGGAACAGAAGAAACCAAAGTTCTGGAAACTCCGCAACCACTAGACTATGCTGCTTGCACTGCCCAACTTCCTAATGGTAAATTATTTTGTTTTGGTAGCTCTTCAATTTCTGGAATTACATTAATAATGGATTGGAATCATGGGATTCGGCAGCTACCTACTGGAACCCCTTGCTATTATTCATCAGCTATTTATTTTAATAGAAATGTTTATTGCTTTGGAGGATATAATAATGGTGTTTTAACTCTATCAGAGAGATTTGATTTGGATGAAAATAGATGAATAAAATTAACTCCAATGCCACAGGCTGATTATTTATGCAGTAGTATAATAACAAATGGCAATATTTTAATTTCGAGATATACATATTCAAATCTTTTGCGATATTCAATTGGCAGTAACACTTTTTCAACAATTCCTTTTCAGTTTGCAGTAAATAAAAGGAAGATCCTTATAAACGCAGAGAGATTATATTTGATTGAATGCCTGAATGGATTGATCTATGAAAGCGAAAATTTAAATGATACTGTTTGAAGACAAATTGGTACCTCAATAATCAGTAATTACTCTTATCAAGTATATTTCTCATATAATAAAGGAGCAATTAATATTGTGTGCTATGATAACGTTACCATTGGATGCTACAAGTTTGATTTGACTACAAAATCACTTACTGGACTGCTTTAAAATAAATTATTCCTAATATTAAAGCTAATTTAATAATTTTTCCTTATAAAACTATAAATAATAAAAATCAAATAATCTGGTGTATTAATTTTATTAAATACATTTGTGCACTATTTAATGAATTTTAATTTTTGAGGTTTAAGCTTTGGCTATGTTTCTTCTTCCATTCAATTGTATAATAAGTCTCTTAAAACAGTTCTGAGTCATCTACTGAAACCTTTAAAAGCTTTATTAAACAATTTATTGTGATAAAAGAGATACTTAAGCAACGCTTGTAAAATTTAACCTATGCGATCAATTGAATCTCTAATCACTATATTAAAAATATTATTATCCTTCATTAGTTTTTCACACAGTCCTAGCTCTAATTCCCAACTCGCATAGGCAATCACCTTACGGCAATACAATAAAGTTATTCTTACTTCAAATTTTCAAAGCTCACAGGCTGTGAATTCAACTAACCTTGGCCACATAAAAAGTAGCTAAAGCCTTGCATAAATAAATGTACAAATTCATTGGTAAAAAATTGAGTCAAAAATACACTTTTAAGCTTCCAAAAGTTTTAGTTTATACGTTGTATATTATGTGAGCAAGGATTTATAAGTCCTTAAGTGCAGAATAAAAAACAATTAGAACTTTGCTCTTGCGTGGCCTAAATTAAAATTCTATAGAATTCGAACCTCATAATCAATATGAGCTAAGTAAATTTCTGTTAATAGAGTAAATACCCAATGGGCCCATAAGCTTGATTTCCACCAAACTTAGCATTGGATCCCAAATTTCTTACATAACCTGAAATCTTGGACACATTTTGTACGATTATTTAGATTCCTGACCAACTGACTATAAAAAATCCTTAGAGTATTATCTAGGTGGAAGAACAAATTCTTGGGGGTTGTCTAATGCGCATAGCTTAGAAAAATCAATGCTAATAGAAACTTATAAGGCTATTTATAAAAAAAACTCCAAAGGATATGTCGCTGGAGTTTCTGAACCTGAGCATCAATGGTCTTTAATAGAAAGCTATAAAAGAGTAATAAATACACATGATGGACTCTGTGCAATTCTTTTAATGGATTGCATGAATCATGCTTACAAGCCAAATTGTGAAATTTATAAAGAATTAAAGTCTTATTTGCTGATAGCTGAAGAAAATGTAAAGCTGGGAAGGATCTGACAAGAAATTTTGGGAATTTAAGTAGTGTTGATTTTTTGTTAGATTTGGGTTTCTACTATCTATCATCATTGAAATCCTAGTCATATATTGCAATAGCAGCTTTACCTGAAACATAAAGGGCATCATTATGGATTAAAAACTATTTAATAGGTCCCAATAGCATTTCAAAGAATTGAATTATTTTTGATCTATTTTTATAAGTAGAATTATTCTTTTGAGCTTTTATTTTAAAATTAGTAAAATGTTTGTTACTTTAAAGATATATTTAAATTAAAAAAATAAATCGAGATCTAGTAAAATATATTTTATTATTGATAAGATTAAAGATTTTTTAAATTTTTAGCTCTGTTAAAGCATTCCATAGCTTCTTCTCTTCTGCCTAGCTCTTCTAGAGCATTTCCTTTATATCTATAATAATTAGGTTGATGTGGATTGATTCTAATTGCATCGTTGTAATGTTTTACTGCTTCTTCATATCTCTTTTCATTTTTCAAGATATTTCCTATGATAATGCATGCATTAACATCATTTGGATCAATTCTGATAGCTTCTTTATAGCATTCCATAGCTTCTTCTCTTCTGCCTAACTCATCTAGAGCATTTCCTTTAGTATAGTAATAATTTGCATTATTTGGATTGATTCTAATTGCATCGTTGCAATGCTTTACTGCTTCTTCATATCTCTTTTCATAAAAGAAGATCTTTCCTATTTTATTGTATGCATCAGCATAATTAGGATCAATTCTGAGAGCTTCTTTATAGCATTCCATAGCTTCTTTATATCTCCTAACTCTCCTATAAGAGCATTTCCTTTATTATAATAATAAATTGCATTATTTGGATTGATTCTAATTGCATTGTTATAATGTTTTACTGCTGCTTCATATCAAAATTTATTATAGAAGATATATCCTATGCCATTGTACGCATCAGAATAATTTGGATCAATTCTGAGAGCTTCTTTATAGCATTCCATAGCTTCTTCTCTTCTGCGTAACTCATATAGAGCATTTCCTTTTATAAAATAATATTTTGCATTATTTGGATTGATTCTAATTGCATCGTTGTAATGTTTTACTGCTTCTTCATATCTCTTTTCATCTAAAAAGATATTTCCTATGCCATTGTATGCATCAGCATTATTTGGATCAATTCGGATCGCTTCTCTATACTTTTTTAATGCTGGGTGTATTTTTTCCACCTCACTCTCAAAGTTCAGGCCCTCTTCAGGATTCTTTTTTAATTCAAATTGAATTTCATCTGAAACAAATTTGGATTTTTCTTCATAGAAGCTCTTGATAATTATATCAATTTGTGTTCCTATATCACAAAATAGCTCAATGCTCTTTGTTGATCTTGCTGTAAAAATTACTCTAACTTTATCAACAGCATCATTTGATTTCAAAGCTAACAAATTTAAAGCTGAATCTATCTCTAATCTTGATAGATTTTGTGTTATCCAGATTTTTTCTGCATAACTGCTAATTTTTGTAGAATCAGAGTCGATGTTTTTTAAAACTTGTTTAAGTATATTTTCATAACTATAAATAGTTTGATAAAAAGAAGCGATTATATTTGTTTTTATTTGCTCGATTTTTGATTTTTCTTCTTCAAGAAAGCTAAGGATCGCTTCTTTTGTGCCTTCAACAGGCTCATAAAATAATGAGATGGGTTTATGAGGTCCTTCACTAGATATGCAATGACTTCCACAGTGTTTTTTGCAAAAATAAGTGTCAGGGGAAGTGCAATTGCATGAATACTCAACTTCTCTTTCGCATTTTGACCGATGGCATTTTATGATGCTCATAATTCTTATAATTATATTTTCCATTAAATCTAAAGGGCATCATTTAGGATTAAAAGTTATTTGAGTTCATTTGAAGGATTAGCTTACTCTTTAGTCTATTTTATAAACAGATTCATTTCTTTTGAGCTTTTATTTTAAAAGTAAAGTTTGTTTCTTTAACAGCTAGTTTTAATAGATTGAGATCTAAGAAGATATATTTTATTATTGATAAGACTATGCATTTTATTAATTTTTAGCTTCTTTATAGCATTCCATAGCTTCTTCTCTTCTGCCTAACTCTTTAAGAGCATTTCCTTTATTTTTATAATAAAGCGGTTCATTTGGATTGATTCTAATTGCATCATTGTAATGTTTTACTGCTTCTTCATATCTCTTTTCATTTTCAAAGATAATTCCTATGTCATTGTATGCAGGTGCATAATTTGGATCAATTCTGAGAGCTTCTTTATAGCATTCCATAGCTTCTTCTCTTCTCCCTAACTTAGATAAAGCATTTCCTTTATTTGCATAATATTTTGCATCATTTGGATTGATTCTAATTGCATCATTGTAATGTTTTACTGCTTCTTCATATCTCTTTTCATTTTTCAAGATAATTCCTATTTCATTGTATGCATTAGCATTATTTGGATCAATTCTGATAGCTTTTTTATATTTGTCTAGTGCTAGCTGTAAATTTTCTCCTCTATTATCAAAGTTAATGCTCTCTTCAAAATTGTTCTTCAGTTCAAAATGCATTTCATCTGAAATAAATTTGGACTTTTCTTCATAGAAGCTCTTGATAATTATATCAATTTGTCTTCCTATATCACAAAATAATTCAATGCTTTTATTTCCACTTGCTGTAAACATTACTCTAGCTTTATTAACAGCTTCATTTGATTGCAAAACTAACAAATTTAAAGCTTGATCTTTCTCCAATCTAGATAGGTTTTGTGTTATACAGATTTTTTCTACATAACTGCCAATTTTTGTAGCATCAGAGTCGATTTCTTTTAAAACTTGTTCAAATATATTTTCATAACTAGAAATAGTTTGAGAAAAAGAAGCGATGAGATTTGCTTTTATTTGCTCAATTTTTGATTTTTCTTCTGCAAGAAAGCTAAGGATCGCTTCTTTTGTGCCTTCAACAGGCTCATAAAATAATTTGATGGGATCATGAGGTCCTTTACTAGATATGCAATGTCTCCCACAGTGTTTTCTGCAAAAATACTTATCAATGGAAGCGCAGTTGCATGAAAACTCAACTTCTCGGTCACATTTTGACCAATCACATTTGATGGTGCTCATATTCTTACAATTATATTTCCATTAAATTTAGACTCCTAAGTGAATTATATTGGACTTCAGATTGCACAAAATCCTGTAATAGTTATTGTTTAATTTAAAAAGTGATGATTAACTAAAGAAAATTTAGCTTAGCTATTAATTTTATTACATAATTAATTTTATTCCCTTAAAACTCTACGATTTGGTATACCATAAGCTTGATTTCAGTAATTTTCGAATAGCTTTCAACGGCGTAGTAGCTATCTACATCTTTAGTGAAAACTATGAATTCTTTATTGTGGTCTTCTTGGCTTGAAATATCAGTAGATGCAGTTGGGTCATAACAATCATAGTCTTTTGTTTTTAGATACAGCAGTAGAAAAGACTTCATAAAATTTGACTCGGCTACTGCTGGTTTTTTCGGTCATTGTCAGAAATTTTCTACTTAAAGGCGTTTTCGGGTTTGGTCTAAAAGACAGTCAGCAGATTGAGACACTGGGTTCATCATTACTGCATTTTTATATTATGCATAAGCTTTTTCTTCTAAACGAGAGCCCTGCACAGCAATGGTAACACTTTTCTTGAGTCTTCTTGACACTTTTTTGAGGTTTATAAGAGTAAAATACTTATTTTCGATTCTCGCCTCGACAAAATCCTTGTAATTGTGGCTGGATTCGTCTTTGCTCTGTATGAAATTCTGCAAAATTTCATATTTCACAATCTTTCAGCAGATTTTCTGAAAAAGTGGCCACAACTTCTTTCCCAGAGATTTTGTAACAAAAAGTTGAGGAAATTCGAGTCATTTTTGGTTGTAGTAAAGATTAAAAAATTTATCAAGCGTGCATTCCTATGTCAAAATAATTTTTTCCCGTTTTGGTTTGTACCATATATAGCTCAGGTAACTCACTGATTAGAGTTGTCGATATATTTAAGCTGAGACTAGCAGAAATTGCATGTTTTGCTAATAAACTGAAGAGGCCAATCTCTTGATGTTGGGCCGTTTTTTTGAAGAAGGTTATTGAGCTTGGAAATCTTGTTATTTGTGGTAAGATATGTGTTAGGCAGGTCAATAAGGATTTTTTGGAAGATTTTGATAGTAAAGTCCACAAATAATCGGTGAAGTGCATGAACTCATTTTTCTTAGAAATATATTAGTGAAGGTCATTGGGGTGCTCTAAAATCTTAGGATATCCATTTGTGTATATTCTGGAACACAAGGACTCTCAGATCTTGCTAATGCTGGAAAATTGCTAAAACCAAGCACAAAATTAAGACTGTCAGTTAGACTACCACCTGGAGTGGATGCTGAAGTTGCTTCTGCCAAGTTACACGAAGTTATAGCAAAAGATCCTCCATATGGAATTACAATTGAGACAAAAATCCCATTCAAAGGGAACGGATTTGCACCAAATCCTCTGGAGCCATGGCTAAGCAGCTCCTTCGGAATCTTGATAGCATAATTTCATTAAGGCTGCATAATAGAGATATTATTAGTCCCCATCATTTCTCTAATAGAATACATCGCAAACATCGGAGCGCAAATATCTACTACTCTAGTCCCAGAAAGTGAAGCCATAATTTTCCCAATAATCGTTCCGCAAGGAGACTAATTTCTCACTATAAACTCCTGCGTTTTAATTCCATTGTTCTCCGCATTGATTTTCAATAAGCTTGCTCCCAACATATCAGTCGCATACCTTTAATTGGATTTATTTTTATAGCAACCTCTCCATGTAGAGTTGGCCCGTAGATTATTGAGTGCTTTTCAGCATAATTTGGATGTATAGCATAAGCCATATCAGCTGAAATATGGAAATCTTGAATTTACCTTGAGGGATTTCTTCTAGCTCAGGGATATTTTCTTCTACTGAACTTTCTTCTTCAGGCTGCAAACCAGTCATCACACTCTGAAATAGCGTTCTTTCAATATTTTCGTAATCGGGATGGACTTTATATTCTTCTTTTTTGGTATTTCCAGGCTTTTTCACTGTAAAGTTAAGCTTTTCGCAGGCGTCGAGACCATAATATGGGCCACTTTTAACATTAAGTTTTCATGACTGATCTCCTGGGCTAATATTAAAGCCATGCTGTACCTTGAAGTCTTTGTCTTCGATAGCTCTTTAATTGGTGAAAAACGATTTTAGAGGACTTTATTAAATTTGGATCTGCAATAAAAAGCCTGCATTTTTTCATTTTTTGATAGGGGAATTCTTATGGCGTGGATATGCCTTAAAAATTGGTTTTCTTAAGGCTACTCTTGTGATTAAAACTTTTACAGTAATAGCATCTCCATCTGCAATTTCTTCTTCTTCATCAACAAATGCTGGATATTCTACTTTAAGCTTTGGGAAATAATTGAGGACTTCTTTTATGTCAGAAATTTCTGTTCTGATAGTGATTTTTCGGATTTTGATAAATATTGATGTCAATTTCAGAAATTTTCCATTTATTTTGCTTTTACTAAATAATTTAAATTACTATTATTTACATGTGGGAGCATTAATGATTTGCTTTCACAAAGCCAGAGCACTTGCGGTAATTAATTCATCAGCTTCTATTGGTAAAGTAATGTGTGAATACTTATATTTTTTGTTCTTGGACCTGAATTAATAATATAGGCCCAATCAAGCATGGTTTCTATAATATTGACTTCTTTCATTAAAATCATATGGCTTTATCTGAAATTTTATTCATATTTGCAAGCAGTAACAGCAAATCTTTAGCATCTTTGGGTTGAGATTTTGATTTTTTGGAATAAACTCAACAATTTTTTCCTTAATTTGTTTAGGTCTAGTGAATCAGGATTTTGGTACTGCAAGTTCATGGAATTGAGCAATGATAATAATCATCAATAAGCATTGCTTGATATTCATGTTTCATTTTATAAGCTTTAAGTGCATCAGCATGTTATCTTGCAAAACTCCATTCTTATTCACATTTTTCGACATCGTAATTCACAAATACAAGCCCCCTGCAAAATTATAACCACAATTACAAAAAAGACTAACAAAATTGATACATGGTTTTTCTGTTTTCAGCAAAAGCATAGGCAGCCATATGGCATTTTTGCTGGAGAAGACATCAATTCCTTCACAGAGAATTGCTAAATTGTTAATAATTTTGAAGCATTCATTCAGTCTTTCTTGATTTGCAAATAATTTTTATTCTCAGACAATAATTTCTTCAAATCGAGATCTTAAATCTTCTCTGTAGATTTCGAGAAGGTTTTGGATCTGAATTAAGAAATTCTATTAATGCTTTTCTTCTAAAATCATTTAAACACCTTGTGGTTAGATGAGAAGCCCAGCAATGGATACCTCTTCTTCCTGAATAGACCCATAAATTAACAGTGTATTCAAATCATTCTTTTAGGGCAATATCCATTGATTTGCAAGCGACTACTAAAATTTCCAGTAAGGTTGAAAAACTACAGCGCCAGAGCAGCATGCTCTAACTTTGCCATAATCAGTCATATAAATATCAATGACAAATTCTCTTTTGAGAGTCTCATACGGATTTATTAAGAGTCTTTTTGTTTGGGAGGACTGTTCACACAGCTTCAATATCGAATTTTTCTGGCTTGTCGTGAATCAACTGATCTTTAAATTCATTTGCAGAGCTGAAACTTTGATGGCGGCAATTGAAATCTCCCAGCAAAGTGAAAGAAAATTCTCTACTTTCAAAGTAAGTTTTGTCATAATGTGGATCCTTTTTTCAAGTTCAACTCCTGCATTGAGTCATCTACAAAAGTGTTACAAGAGAAATAATTTCTATAGTAGTTTTCTAATGGGTCCATTTACCTTCCTGCTATTAATAAATAAGGCTCATCAGGATTTTCATATTTTCATAATTTGCTTTATCCAACTCATTTGTCAAAGTTCCATAAGATTTTGTGATGGTTATGTATTTTCCTGCTACCCAATTGCTTTCTAGGTCTTTATCAGTGGTTGCATTTTTTACTGAGTTTTTTTAACACTGAATGAATTTGTTTGTCTTAAGCGCCCACCTCGATTTCTAAAATTTCATGAGGATCAAATACTTTATCCCTTTTGGGGAATTGCTAATATTGACTGCTGCCAAAAGTGGCAAAACCGAGCCATTCCGAACTTAGACACTTTCTAGGCAAATCCTTTATTTTTATATCATCTTTCTTAATATCATTATCCTTTCTTATGATTCTTTTTAAGATTTTATGAACAGCCAAGGTTAAATTATCTATACTGTCATCTATAGTGTGGCCATATTCAATCTCTCCAAAATCGAATAATTTTTCTTTTATAATTTCTATTTTATTTTTTACTATTTTTGATTTTCCATGTTCTGCTAACAATTCATTGCTTAATGCGTGCTTTGCATCATTTTGAATGTTTTTAAATTGTATTACAAGATTTTGACTCTCAGATGATTTTTCTGCTAGTTTTTATATTTAATCACTAAATTCTTTTCTTAATCTCTCATTTTCTATTGCTTTTGCTTCAAGTTCATTAGTTTGATTTTAATTTTTTTATAGATTGATTTTCAGTTAAGAGACTAATATTTTTCTCTTTAGCCTGCTCAACATCAGTTTTTAATTCTTTTAAATTATCCTTCAGATTAGAATTTTCTTGAGCTACTTGGCTATTTTCTTTTTTAATTACTTTATTTTTTTGATTTAAAAGATAAAGCTCAGTCTCAGCACGCAGTTTTGTATTGTGGAATATATTTATCTGCTCTATAAGTTACATTTTATTATTTTCAAGACTTTGGACTTCCTTTATGATGAATTATATTGACTATGTCAGAGAAACAAGAATAGAAGAGGATGAAATGAAAATTAAAAAACAGTTTAAAAATCGATTTTAACACCAGTCATCACCTAAGAGATGAAAAATCTGAAAAAACCTCTATCTGATAGTCGTAGAAATCCACTTATGACTGTTCTATAACCCTCAAACTCTTTTCATATCATCCAGACTTAATAGATAGAGTTTGTAGTGAGAGCAATTTCCTATTTAAACAGCCCCAATTGTAAGCCTATCCACCTAAATCTTCTTGGAGCACCTTTCCAAAATTGTCGCCATCATGTTGGGAGATCAAGATTATAGAGATCTGATGTACAGGGAAAGAGTAATAATCTTAAAGAATTAATTTTCAGGTGGTGGAAAGACTGGTACTTCTAGATGTCTGACCCATATAAACTTATTGTGTTCAAAGGAGAGTTGTAAAGATCTAAACTTCTATTATTGGGATTAACTCAGGGTGGTCATTTATTTGCTGAATGAAATTTACAAACATCTAAAGTGGTCTAAATAGGTGACAGCGGCCAAGCCTATACTTTCTAGTAGACATTAAACGAGCATGATTTATGATAAAGTGTAAATATGAGGATGGCAGTATATAAATTATTTGAGCAGATATTATTGGCTATGTCTAGTTAAGGAAGGACAAATTTGATGCAGATTTTTTACTATGAAAATCTATAAAACAAACCATCAGGTAGCCAAATTAAGAATTTTGATAACCTAAAATTTTCCAAAGGGATGCTTGCCATTATTAATCCTTGAAGTACTCATTTTATATTAATGCAAGTTCAAGCCTAATCAGTTATTCATAAATTCTTTATCATCAGAATGCAAATTATTAATTGGATATTTCTGTGTTTAGGATTGTCTAAAACACGAGATTAATGTCCATTTTTTCATATAAATTAGCTATTTTAATAATAATAATTGTAGATGAATCAAAAGAAGTGCTTCGAGCCAGACTGCAAAAATGAAGTTGAGTATGCATGCAAATGCACCTCTCCTGAATCTTTATTCTGTGAGCTGCATATCGGAAGGCATATTAAAAAGAAAATTGCTGGCAGGGATCATCCATGTGACTCTATTTTTGAAGAGCCTAATGAAGAGACAAAACAAGCTGTTCTTAGATTTCTTATGAAAGAAGATTCAAAGTATAGGAAGCTAAAGAAGTTAATTATAGATTCCTTTAATCAGCGTCTAGCTAATTTAGAAGAAGAGGTAAGTCAATACACTAGAACTTTAAATACTTTTTCAGCTAATGTAGGAAATTTGGTTTTAGAAATTTGCAAAGCTAAAAAATCGTTAAAGTCAAACCAAGACTCAATTTTAGAATTATTGACTTTACAGCCTGAAGAAGCTGTAAACAAAGTAAAATCGATAATCTCAGCCGAAAATGATTGGTATAATGGTGCAAAGTTGTTTCATATATACAGTAGAGACTTAGAAAGTTTAATTGCACCTTTCGTTAATAAAAGATTTCAAGCATTTCTTAAATCTATGCGCTTCAATAAAGAAAGCAGTATTGAAGTAAATAATAAAAATGTAAATTCGGCTAGGATTAAGGTAGCAAACATTAAGGACTCGATTTCTTTAAAAGCAAATGAGAACAGTGAGAGTTTAAAAGGGCTTCAAAATTTAATAAGATTAAAAGTAGAGAATGAGAGTGAGGCAAGGCTGCTTAATTCTAAAATAAACTCTATTACTAGTGATATCAACAGTAAACTCAAAAAAATAGAAAGCCCATTAAATCTTATGAATATTAATACCTTAAGACATAAAACAGCTGAGTTCTTGAGTAGACCAAACAATCGAGAATTAGAGATGGATTTCAGAGCAACTTGCTCAGCGTACCAGAACAATTCTAGCATTTATGATCCACTGCTAGTGCAAGCTTACCAAGATTATCTTAATGCTTACCAACAAAGCACATCTCTTTATAATCTTGATAAGAATAACGGCAGAACTGAACTCTATATTTATAACACTGAAACTAAAACCAAAGAAGTCAAAATCTTGCAGACTCCAGAACCACTAGACTCTACCACTTACATAACTCAACTTCCAAATGGCAAGCTATTCTGTTTTGGTAAAAATGGTCCATTTTCTGGAATTACATTGCTATTTGACGTGAATGGTAGAGTCGAAGTGCTGCCATCTGGAACTCCTTGCTGTCTCTCATCATGTATCTATTTCAACAACAGCGTCTATTGCTTTGGAGGAGAAAATGATAAGGGTTATTTAACTCTATCTCGTAGATTTGATTTGGATCAAAATCGATGGATTCAATTAACTCCATTGCCAAAAGCTGATTCTGATTGCAATAGTATTATATTCAATGGGAATATTTTGATTTCTGGATGGTATAATAGAAATCTTTTGCGATATTCAATTGATAGCAACTCTTTCACAACAATTCATAATGAGTTTGCATCGGAGAAAAGAAAGATCCTGATAAATGCAGAGAGATTGTATTTGATTGAATGCGATAATGGATCAATCTATGAAAGCGAAATTGGAAGTGACAAGAACTGGAAAAGAATAGCATACTCAATAATCAAAGATAATGCTTGGCAAGTGTATTGTTCATATAACAAAAGAGGAATATACATTGGGATAATATATAAAAATGATGATGATATAGATTACTACAAGTTTGATTTGAATGAGAAGAGAGTGATTGAATTAGAGTAATTCTAAAATGGTTAGTTAAAAGTAATTTTTAATACTTTTAAAATATAATGTCAAGGATAGTTAATCCTTATAATAGATTTCGCAATTGTTACTGCATAATTATCTAGTTCATCACACTCATCCTTTTAATTAAGGACAGTGAATAAATTGGAATAACTTTCTGATAATGCTGTA